>CM073731.1:83770702-84153202 GCA_037113605.1 Calophaca sinica
TGGTGTGGTGGGATCAAAACGTCAAAGACGAGAAGAAGAAATGAAGAGCCACCAGTTGCAACTTGGGAAGAGATGAAGAGATTGATGAGGAGGAGATTTGTGCCTTCTTATTACCATAGAGAATTGCACAACAAGCTGCAAAGACTCACCCAAGGGTCTAAAAGTGTTGATGAATACCACAAGGAGATGGAATTGGCTTTGATTAGAGCCAATGTGGAGGAAGATCGAGAAGCACTCATGGCACGGTTCTTACATGGCCTAAACCGTGACATTAGTGATGTGGTGGAGTTGCAACACTATGCAGAGATGGAAGACTTGGTTCACCAAGCCATCAGGGTGGAACAACAACTCAAGAGGAAGGGTCACTTGAAGAAGAGTTCCTCTAATGTGAACTCATCAAATTGGAGGGACAAATTTAAGAAGGAGGGTTCATCATTTTCCAAAGAGCACACAGCAGACCCTAAGGGGAAAGCTACTTCTATTCCTAATGATACTCTTTCTAACACTAAAAATCGTGAAGTCAAATGTTTTAAGTGTTTAGGCAGGGGTCACATTGCCTCTCATTGTCCAAGCAAGAAGGTGATGGTGTTGAAGAACCCTAGAGAAGATTCTTCGGAGTATTCATCCAAATCTGCCCCAAATAGTGAGGATGAAAAGGAAGAGGAGTTCCCACCAGAAGGAGACTTGCTCATGGTAAGGAGGTTGCTAGGAAGCCAAGTTAAAGAAGATGATACAAGTCAGAGGGAGAATATTTTCCATACGAGGTGTCTTGTTCAAGGGAAGGTATGCTCTTTAATTATTGATGGAGGAAGTTGTACTAATGTGGCTAGCACACGTTTGGTGTCAAAACTTAATTTGGAAACTAAACCTCACCCAAAACCTTATAAACTCCAATGGCTAAGTGAAGCGGTAGAAATGACCGTAAACAAACAAGATGAGGTTTATTTTTCGATAGGAAGTATCATGATTTTGTTTTGTGTGATGTGGTACCTATGGAAGCTAGTCACATGCTATTGGGAAGGCCATGGCAGTTTGATAAGAAGACCAACCATGAAGGGCACACTAACAAGATTTCTTTCATGCATAATGATCAAAAGATCACTCTTGTACCATTGTCTCCTAGAGAGGTTAGAGAGGATCAAATAAAAATGAGAGAAAAGAAAGAGCAAGAGGAGTTGAGAGAAAAAGAGAGTGAAAAGAAAGAAGAGGGCGTAATTAAAAAGAGTAAAAATAGTGAGAAAATGTGATGAAAAAGAGAGACAAGAGTGTTTTCTTGCTCCAAAAGGAGAGGTGAAGAGAGCATTTTTTTCACACCAGCCCCTATACTTGCTCATTTGCAAGGAATTTAATTTACTCTCTAACAATGCTGAAGCAAAAATTTTGCCAAGTGGAATTGAGTTTCTTTGCAGGAATTTGAAGATGTGTTTCCAAAGGAGGTACCTGATGGTTTACCCCTATAAGAGGAATAGAGCATCACATTGATCTCATTCAGGAGCCTCTTGCCTAATAGGCCAGCATATCGTAGCAATCCTCAACAAACCCAAGAGATACAAAAGCAAGTGGAGGAATTGATGCGCAAAGGGTGGGTAAAAGAGAGTTTGAGTCCTTGTGCTGTACCGGTAATTTTGGTACCCAAAAGGATGGTAGTTGGAGGATGTGCACTGATTGTAGAGCCATCAACAACATCACCATCAAATATAGGCATCCTATTCCCAGGTTAGATGATTTGCTTGATGAACTATTTGGTGCATGCTTATTTTCAAAAATTGATTTGAAAAGTGGGTATCATCAAATTAGAATAAGGGAAGGGGATGAATGGAAAACTGCTTTCAAAACAAAATTTGGTTTGTATGAATGGTTGGTTATGCCTTTTGGCTTAACTAATGCACCTAGTACTTTCATGAGATTAATGAACCATGTTTTGAGGGAATTTTTGGGTAAGTTTGTTGTTGTATATTTTGATGATATCTTGATATATAGCAAAAGCTTAGATGACCATTATCAATGAAAAGGGGAGAATTTTGTTTGAGAAAAAAACTAGTGTTAAACACTTGTGAGAGCTATGCACTCTTGGGTTCTGGATTGAGCCAAACTGAACTTATCAAGAAGTAACCTTCTTGTGGCGTTCTTCGACTGGCTTATCAATTCCTTAGGGAATTGTGGTGCTTCCATTCCTTTCCTCTTTCCATATTCTTTTGTCTTGTCAATTGCGCTAAAAACAACACCTGTGTCTTAATCTGATTTCAACCCAAAGATCGTAACAAGGCTACTTTACAAAAAGGTAGTCATCACTTTTTCTCTCAACTCCTCTTGCTCTTTCTTTTCTCTCATTTTTATTTGATCCTCTCTAACCTCTCTAGGAGACAATGGTACAAGAGTGATCTTTTGATCATTATGCATGAAAGAAATCTTGTTAGTGTACCCTTCATGGTTGGTCTTCTTATCAAACTGCCATGGCCTTCCCAATAGCATGTGACTAGCTTCCATAGGTACCACATCACACAAAACAAAATCATGATACTTCCCAATCGAAAAATAAACCTCAACTTGTTTGTTTACGGTCATTTCTACCGCTTCACTTAGCCATTGGAGTTTATAAGGTTTTGGGTGAGGTTTAGTTTCCAAATTAAGTTTTGACACCAAACGTGTGCTAGCCACATTAGTACAACTTCCTCCATCAATAATTAAAGAGCATACCTTCCCTTGAACAAGACACCTCGTATGGAAAATATTCTCCCTCGACTTGTATCATCTTCTTTAACTTGGCTTCCTAGCAACCTCCTTACCATGAGCAAGTCTCCTTCTCGTGGGAACTCCTCTTCCTTTTCATCCTCACTATTTGGGGCAGATTTGGATGAATACTCAAGAATCTTCTCTAGGGTTCTTCAACACCATCACCTTCTTGCTTGGACAATGAGAGGCAATGTGACCCCCGCTAAACACTTAAAACATTTGACTTCACGATTTTTAGTGTTAGAAAGAGTATCATTAGGAATAGAAGTAGCTTTCCCTTAGGGTCTCATTGTGTGTTCTTTGGAAAATGATGAACCCTCCTTCTTAAATTTTTCCCTCCAATTTGATGAGTTCACGTTAGAGGAACTCTTCTTCAAGTGACCACTTCCTCTTGAGTTGTTGTTCCACTCGATGGCTTGGTGAACCAAGTCTTCCATCTCTGCATAGTGTTGCAACTCCACCACATCACTAATGTCACGGTTTAGGCCATGTAAGAACCGTGCCATGAGTGCTTCTCGATCTTCCTCCACATTGGCTCTAATCAAAGCCAATTCCATCTCCTTGTGGTATTCATCAACACTTTTAGACCCTTGGGTGAGTCTTTGCAGCTTGTTGTGCAATTCTCTATGGTAATAAGAAGGCACAAATCTCCTCCTCATCAATCTCTTCATCTCTTCCCAAGTTGCAACTGGTGGCTCTTCATTTCTTCTTCGTCTTTGACGTTTTGATCCCACCACACCAAAGCATAGTCGAAACTCCAAGGCTGCCACTTGCACTTTCTTTGCTTCGTAAAATTGTGACATGAAAAGATTTGCTCAACCTTCTTCTCCCACTCCAAATATGCCTCTGGCTCATTTCTTCCTTGAAAACATGGCACCTTTATTTTTATGCCACCCAAACTATGCTCTCTATCTCCGTCATATCCTCTTCTTCTCCTCTCATATCTCTCCTATGCCTCCTTTCTTCAGATCCTTCACTATCAGCCCGAGAAGAATGTCTAGATGATCTATTCCTCTCCAACTGATCAAGTCTCTCATGGAACTCATCTGATTGTTGGCGGAACATCCTCCCCATTTCTTGAGCCAAAGTCAAGTATTTGCATTTGTAGACGTGCAGTTCTTGGAGACAGAGGAGGACTGTTTTCAGCCATGAATTTTCTGCAAAAGAAACAAATATAAAATATAGAAAATAGGACCTCACCACTCTACTCACGTGTTTCACTCAAAAGAATTTTTTTTTTCCACTCGTGTTTCACTCAATTAGGCTTTTTTCTCTAATGTGTACTCTTGCCTTTTTCCACTCAAATGCCCTCTTTGAGTTCTTTAAAGAAGCCAAACACAAACAAAACAAGTAAGCAAACAATCTTGTAACAAAACAAATAAAAACAGAATTTTAAGAAAGTGAGTCTATCAATGAAATAAAGAAAAGGCACTAAATGAGATTGTCCAAATCAAGAAAGGGGCTGCAACCTTTTTTTTTTTAATATTTCAATTTTTTTTTAAAAGGCAAAGCTGTCTTTCTTTTTCTTTTTTTTTCTTTTTTTTTTAATCAAAACTTGACAGCTCTTGTTCCTTTTTTTTTAATTTTCTTGTGCAGCCTTCAAAGATGATTATTTTACAATTTTCTGGACAAAAAGAAAAAAACGAAGTTAGACAAACTCACAATTGAAAGGAAATGAAAAACAGAAATGAAGAAGAAGAAGAAGTAAATAGAAACTGAATAGAATAAAGGAAAAACAAACAAAAATTTCAACCTCAACCTGAGCTTTGATACCACTTGATGACTACCATTTTGTAAAGTAGCCTTGTTACGATCTTTGGGTTGAAATCAGATTAAGACACAGGTGTTGTTTTTAGCGCAATTGACAAGAACAAAAGAATATGGAAAGAGGAAAGGAATGGAAGCACCACAATTCCCTAAGGAATTGATAAGCCCGATCGAAGAACGCCACAAGAAGGTTACTTCTTGATAAGTTCGCTTTGGCTCAATCCGTAACCCAAGAGTGCATACCTCTCCCAAGTGTTTAACACTAGTTTTTTCTCAAACAAAATTCTCCCCTTTTCATTGATAATGGCGCCATTTAAAAGGAAAATACATGGGAATTCAGCTGCCTTTTTGTCTTCCTAAAACAGCCCACTAATTGCTAATTAAGTGTGTAAAACAAAATGTAACCAATTAGCACTTAATTGAACAAAAATTGAACATAAGTAATCAGCCCAAATGATGTTCTAGGCGTGACCCTTCAGCCCAAAGGATGAACCTAGGCATGATTTAGGTGCATAGAGGAGCTGCTGAAATTCCTTTAGACAAAGCTTTAAAATTTGGCTTCAATGTGTCTTCAAAGTGTAATCGCCAAATATTTAAAGGTGAGACAATGCAATGAACTACTCCTTCAATTCTGATCCTTCAAAGTGTAACTGCTAAGGATTAAAGGTGAAACAATGCATTCATGCTCTTCAATTCTTTGTCTTGTGCATTCATGAGTCTTCATTAGTTTCTTTCCCCTCTTGATGGCGCTTCCTTCACTTTAGTGTAGCTGAATTATTTGTTTTCCTCAATTAAAAGGCCATAGAAAAACACACTCCAAATAAAGAAAATGCAAGAAACCAAACAAACTAATTGTTGGGCTCTAGCGCAAAATTAAAGAGTTCAGCCCAACAATTTATTCAATTTTAAACACACCAAAACAACTTAAAATAATGCATGACATTGGGTCATGCGCCATCTATTGGCCCATCTATGCAATAGACCAATTTGGGCTTTAAGTCTTCAAGTATTGGGCTCTCCTTAAACATTTGGATCACCAAAAGGTTCAAGGCCTCCTTAGCTCTTTTAGCACGTGCCCTTGTCATAGGACCTCCCAGCCCTTGTAGGACTTGATCATCCTTGCTCTTTATGTCCTCATCACTTAAAAACATGACTCATGGTGCACTAGCGTTTACTTAAGAGCACCAAATTTCCACCCCAAATACCACTTCCTTCCCCTTCTTTTTCCAGCATGACTAACCTCCCCTTTTCTGGGTCCATGATGGATCACCATCCACTTAAAACCACCTAATATCTACCCAAATCACTACCCTCTTCTTTTCCCCTCATCAGCCGCGACCTTCCCTACTCTCTACCCCTCATTTTATTCTTCTTCTTCATGTTTTAGAGTGAGAAGCTCCAAGCTTCCATGGCTCCACATTTCTCCAACCTCCATGCACGATTTCTCCTCCACTCTTCAATCCTTCTTGCTCCTAGCTTCTTCTTCTTCTTGAATCCTCCTTACACACCTTATAAGTAAGTATGAAAGCCAAATTTTCTTCCTCCCAAAACAGCCCCAAAACTGTGAGGTACCCATATATGCATAGGATGAGTTTTTCTTGCTTCCTTTCTTGTTTTTATGCTTCATATGTTGGTTGATCATGGTCATGGAAAACATTAACACATTTCACCAATTTTATGGAACCCTAGGTGCAAAAATCTAAGGGAAAGGAAATGTGTGATTTTCATTGTGAATCACCAAATTGATCTTTGTTTCTTACTTCATGTGAATTGTTATTTTTAGTGTAGCTGCCAATTTTGTTTGAAAACAAAGGATGGATACATTTTCATAAAACCCTTGATTTTTGGAGATGTTTGAACAAGATTGGTCTTGAATAGGCTTATGTTTTGGAAATGATTTGTTGTTTTGTGAAAGAATTTAAATATGGAATGATGTGGTTTAGTTAGTTTAGAAGGTTGCAATTTTTTTGGAGAAAGAAGCATAAGGACCGCGAGCACCTTAGAGTTTTTGAGACTTGAATTTGATAAAATTTTGGTTGATACTAGTTGTATAGAATTGTTGTTTAAGTTTGGAAAACTATGGAAAAGATTTGATTGAAATTGAAGTTGTTTTGGATTTTTAAGGCTATGAAACACATAAGGTAAATTGGACTCTTTGAGATCCTAAGAACCCAGTGGAGCCTTGACCTAAGCTTTTTGAGAAAATGAAGTTGATTTTGGTATTGGTTTATGTTTCAAGTTTTGAGGGGATTGAGTTTGGTAATAGGAACCTTGTTTTTTCCAACTTGTGCATTATTTCAAGAAAGCTTTAAGTTTTAAAAAAACTTATGAACTCTTAATTTGTATGTTTTTAAGTGTAAGTATTTTCCTATTTAGGAGATTCTTGAGGTTTGAGAACCTAGGAATTAGAACTAAGTCTAAGCGTAGGGGGTTATTTTGAGTGGCCTAGGATTATACTAAGTTTTGTTGTGGTGCTAGGACATGTGAAACCCGAGTTCGTGCCGCGTGAGACCGAGACGTTCGTTGTTTCGAGACTTGACGACTGTGGTAAGGGCACTTCACATTCTCGATGTTTAGGTTTGTATAGTAAGTGTAAGGGCAACTTTTAGACATGTAAAGGATTTAATTTTATTTCGTAAAGCGAAGAAGTCTGAGAAACTCAGGGTTCGAAGTGAGGGTCTCGTACCCCTTCGATTTTTAGTTTCTTAAAGCTTTATTTGAATTGTTCGTGGGCTGGAAAAGTGGTTTGCGACTGCCCCCAACCCCCCACACTTGTTTGACTTCCTCTTTGCTAACTCTACCGAGTTGCAAAGGGACGAACTTGATTGATGTTGTTGTTTGTTCTGTTATTGGTTTGTCACGTATTGATGAATTGTTGTGCGTGGTTGAATTGAAAAGCATTGTGGTGTGTGTATGCTTAAAACATGATTAAGATATATGCTGTGGATTTTTATTGGATAATTGATGTTACTGATTATGCCATGATTGAAATGTCAAATGTGGTGATATGTTCATTGGGGTGGTTAAAGGCATTATTGTGTCGTGTCTTGTGGTAACGTCGACCTGTCTATCCTGGGTAGTGGAAATACCCATGGCCAAAAGAATTCAGGAACGTCGTTAAATTTTACCATCACAGGAAAAAGTGTCGGCCTGGTACGTACAGCCGGATATGCCCTGCGTATGGATTCTGAAATTAAAACGGCACTGGCATATAGCTGCGTCAATAGGATCTTGGGTGCATCCTTATTGATTGTTCTGTTGCTATTGATGTGGTTGTTATATACATTGGAGATTTGTGGCTTTATATTATATTGTGTCTATATAATATAAATGGTTGTCGTATTTGCTGTTCTGTGCTACTTGTTCTATTTTAAGAAGTTGACCCTTGCCAGTGGTTCTTTCAACCAATGATTGTAACCCAGATGATGAAGAAAGAGGAGTGTTCGGGACTGCAGAGAAGCGTAGCTTAGGATAGCCGGCTCGACTTCCTACTTGTGTTTTTGTTGCAACTTACTAGAGGACTAGTAAGCGTTGTAGTGCTCTGACCAACTATAGGGTGTCAGATGCTTTAATTACAATGTTGTAATAAATGTATTATGTTTAAAGACTTGACATGTCATATGTGTATGTTTTAAATAAATTCCTTGTATGGTTTTGTGAATTGGACATGGTATTTGATTTATTCACTGCCATCGAAAATGCTGCAATATTCTGATTGCCAATTTCTTAAAAGAAGCTGAAAAGAAAAAAAATTGGACTCACAATTTTGAAAACCATGCAGCAGCGTGTTCCATTTTCGAAAGTATTTGAAATACTGACAGTAATATCTAGTTTAGTAGCGCTCCGGAAACGGGGTATTACAGAGTGCAATATAAGGTTCTTGGTCAAACAAATAGCAGATGTATTGTCACAGTATCCAACTGATATTTCATCCACAGAAGTTGAGAACTGCAACTTGCTGCTAAAATATACTCAGCTTCTGCTATTGATAGAGTAATTTTACTATGCCTCTTGTTGGACCATGAGATCAGATTGGCTCCAAGGAATTGGCAGTCCTCCCCTTGTGCTCTTTCTTTCTATTTTGTCTCTAGCATAGTCAGCATCACATAATCCAATTAACTTAAAATCATCAGATTTATTATGCAATAATGCAAGGTTAGTGGTTCCTTAATGATATCTAAAAATTCTCTTTAAAGTAGATAAGTGTGATTCTCTAGGATCAGATTGAAATCTAGTATAGATACATACACTAAACATAATGTCTGGCCTAGATGCTGTCAAATATAAGAGTGAACCAATCATACCTCTGTAGAGTTTCTGCTCCACTTTCTTACCAGATTCATCCTTACTTATTGAGCAAGTATGATGCATTAGAGTACTCATTGGTTTACAATCATCTTCATCAAGTTTGTTTCTAATAACTCACTTAGTTCTAATGGCTTGTTTATCCTCTGATGGGGGTACGAGCTTCCACACATCATTCCTCTGAAATTGATTTAGCTCCTCTTGCATAGAAAGTATCCATCCATCGTCTGTTAGAGCTTCATCAATGGTCTTTGGTTAAATCTCTGATAGTAGTGCAAGATCAGATTGTTCTCTGAATGGTGACCTGGTTCTGACTCTATCACTCGGTTCACCAATGATCTGCTTATCTGGGTGATGAGTCATGAATTTTCATTCCCTTCTTGGTTCTGCTTGAGTCTGATCACCAGACGCAGGACCAAAGGCATCATTAGACTTATCAACAGACGCATCAACTTCTATTCAATCATTCATCTATATATCTTTCTGGTTTCCACCAAAACCAACAAATCCATCATCTTTGTACTTCAGCTCTTGAAACATATGTCTTTCTCCTGTCATGAGTTGTGAGCACCCACTGTCCAAGTACCAAGACTGGTGTTTCAACTCTGTTGCTAAGCAAATCTGCAACATAGACAAATTTGTTCTTTAGTAACCAAATCTTTTTGGGTCCTTTCTTGTTAGTTATAGAAGAATACTTGTCCTTTTTCAATTTAAAAATAGAACAACTACTTTTAAGATGACCATACTTATTACAACATGTGCAAAACAAACTGTCACTAGGTTCATTGGTTCCATCAGATTTAAGATTTGTATTTTGGACAGTAGGTTTATCTGATTTGTAACTAAGACCTTTTGAACTAGTGTGAATAATTACCCATATCATGGAGGCTTGTTTGCTTTTGGTCACAGATTGAGCAAGAAAATGTTGAAAAACAGGTTCATAGCCATTTGAGTTGCATTTTGAACTTCCTTTACTTTGAGAGCTTTAAGTGACCAGATGGTGATTTTCAACTTTCAGCTTCTGGTTCTCTTCATTGAGTTTTGTATTTTATCCAATTTGCATGGTTATCAACCCTTGTGTAATTCAGTTGCAATTCACAAGATTATATTGGAGAAGATAAATTAGACAATGAATTGTAAATTGCAAGAATTTAAATAAACAAGGAAATGTAAAGGCTGAATAGAAAAGAACCAGAATTAAGGAAAAGAACAAAGAAGAAAAAAAAAGATGGAGTAGACAGAAATGGGGATGGCGCCACACTCTTGCTTCTATGGGAAAGAAGAAGAGATGATAAGCCTTAGGGAATGATCGCCACAAGAAAACTTGGTTTCTTGATAAGATCAAAAGGGCAGGTCCAATGAAGAACCCAAGAGAGACATACTCTCAACAATACACAAGGTATCAACTTTCTGAAAATTCCAAGCTCCCATTTTATTGATTTTGGGTGAAATATATATAGAGGTAAGGACCCTCTCTACTGAATTACAATGATGGGGCCAAGCCACTTAATTAGCATTACTCTTGATGGTAATTGTAACCTCCCTATTTATGACTTTGTGGACTCTTAATGGGATAGTGGTTACAAGTTCTCAAAACTGATGCTTCAGCAAGGCATCTCAAAAGGCATCAAAGAAATGCTTCTTCTAACTCCAAATAAGTGCTCTTGCAGCTCCATTTCGTCCTCCCCCATATTTCAGCCCAAACATCACTCAAACCAACAAAAACAACAAAAATAACTCAACATTTGGGCTTGGGCAGCACATACCACATGTAAAAGCCCTTGCTCCATTCAAAATAAACACACATGAAAAATAAACTTAAGTGTTGGGCCTAATTAATTAAAAGTTCTGCACCAACACATTTTATTACAACTTATTTAAAATAGACAAGTAAAAATGGGCAGCATGTCATGCGCCCAGCCCTCTTTCATGTAGACTCAAGTAGTTGACCAATTTGGGCTCCATTCCTTCTTGTTTTGGCCTTGCTCCCATTATAGTTGCCACCATTTGGTTTAAGGCCTCCTTAGCTTTCTTGGCACGTGCCCTTGTCATTGGTCCTCCTAGTCCTTGTAGTGCTTCACTAGTGTCCTTGCTTATTATGTCCTCATCAGCTTCCAGTGACCAGATGGTGATTTTCAACTTTCAGCTTCTGGTTCTCTTCATTGAGTTTTGTATTTTCATTGTTCAAAATTTGAAATTCTTTTGATAGTTTTGAAAACTTCCATTTTAAAGCTTTGTAGTCAATGGAGAGGGTAGAAGAGTCTTGAAGAAGTTCATCGAATGCAATTTGTAATTCAGAAAGCGAGTTAGAATTTACCTCTTCACATTCTTCTTCACTGTCTGAATGTATTTCAGCAACCAAGCCAAGATTTGCTTCTTCTTCATTTTCATCATTGAGACACCCCTCTTCCCATCATAGTAATCCTTAATTAATTAGCCTTAATCGTATAGCTTATCATTAATTAAATACAGCGGAAAACATGTAGGAATTTAAACTAAAATACACAGCAGAAATAGGCACACATAATGTACACTATATGCATCAGTATAAAGTTCCGGTGGCCACTCCATGGGCACACCTACATCAGAGTCTAAAAGAAAACAAAGAAAGCCAAAGATGGAAGCATAGCAAAAAGGGAATACAGTCATCCTCAAAATACAAACTAGAGGCTAACACGTGCCTCATCAGAAAGAAACCTCCATCAAACAGAAGCAAAACACGACTCCTATCCATAGGTATGTAATTGGGTATCGAGTGCTCCCACTCTACGATCCCTAACTATTGAGAAAGGCAAACGATAGTGCCCAACTCAAAATTCCCCCAAACGGGAATCCTCAGACTCGTCCATACCAACGGATGCATGAACTGCGCCATCCTCAGCAACAACTATCTCCTCGTTACCTTTATTTAACATACACATAGCACATACGCACAAACACATGTACAGGGAGATAAGAACAACACGATCACCATAAAATGGGAAAGTAGCAGTAGAAGGCAATACAAAGTATACAACATGCAAGTAATCAGATATACCATGTTTCACATTCCTAACTTAGACACTAATTAATTATCACACTATGGTTACCTAATTATAGACTTGTGGCCACTAATTACACCGACTTGTTGTACTCCTCACCACTCAGAGTACAACCCCATGTCACATTGGACTCGTCTCCACTCGGAGTATCAGTCAGTTGTCCAAGCAACATACCCCGCTCATCGTGACCTATAAGAGCACATCCCCGTAGCCCCGAAAAATCAAGGTCGGGTATCTAGGCTTGCACTCGAGATCGTTCTCCAAGGACTTGAAGTTCACAGCACTCGTCGGGGTAAACGGGCACAATATTGGTACCACGACACAATAGCGGCCAAAGTATCGGCCTCTTGTGGATTATTCCTCCATGGTAAACACCCCCAGGGTCTGTGTGACCTATACTGTTACCTCGTACTCGTGCTCGAGTATCTTCTGACCTCGTGCACCACACACGGCTGTGACATAGCACCAACACATTCACTTTAAAAGCTCACACCACTCACATATCACTTTACACATAGGTTCATTATTATTCGCTTTATTCACTATTCACATTATGAATATTACATCTCACATTAGTCATATTCTCAATTACTTATTCATTTTGCAGCTAGACAACACTTAATATCACATACTATACACTTAGAGCATCACACTTGGCATTTCATCACATAAGCACATATCACATATTCCTACACATGTTTCTAGTATCGTACATAGCACATAAATTCACTATTATACACTAAGTAGGTCAAACACAGGACCCGGAACACACAATATTGCTCCTATGATGGTTGATGAGTTCACGACACCTGTCCTCAGATACCGTAAACCATAACCCCTATCCTTAGGTGTTACTGACCTCAACCTCTAGTAGGGCTTAGTGTAACATTAGTATTTTTGCGATGCATTATTTAACGTTATTCTAGTATAAATTGCAGTATTTATGCTATAATAAGCAATTTCTTGTTCTCTAGATAAGTGATTTAAATAAATCAAGATCAAATTAGAATTGAGAGTTAATATTTTATATTAATTCATGGTTCGAATATCGTTAAAAAATTCTAACGAAGTTTCGTCGCGTTTCGAATCATCGGGCAGTCTTGCCGCAGATAAAATTTTAAATGAACCTCGAATTCGATGAAAATTGAATCGTAACTTGTTGAGATTATTTTTGAGTGTTGATATGATTTTTATTATTTATAATAAAATATTGTCACGCGGTGAATTAATTTCTCGCTAAATTAATTTTCGCAAATTTATCGGTGGAGAATAAATCGGTAACGCGTTTATTCGACGCCGTGTTTTAGTACCCATAGACTCTAGAGTTAGAGGGTAATCATGTGTGATGTGAGATTAGATGGGTGGGATTAGATGATGTGATTAGCATCTCATAAAGTGGATTAGGTGTCACATTGTGTGTGATTAATTTGAAAATTACCTTTTTACTTAATTATCTTATAATTAACTAAGTTTTACTAATTTTTAAGTAAAATAAAAGGAGAGGAGGACCCCTAATCAGCCCATTTTCGTGACCCCTCCCTCTCTCTAACTTCATATCATCTTCTTCCTCATTTTTTAGAAAGAGAAGCTCTCCAAGAAAAACCTCCATGGAAGCTTCATGAAACCTTGAGTTACTTCAACTTTCTACCTCCATTTCTTTGCTATTTCTTCTACTACAACCTCATTCCTACCTGGCTCACCATCAAGCTCTTGGAGAAGGATTTTCCTCCCCCATTTTGCTGTCAAAACTGCGCCCCCATCCTCTTGCTCTAGGTTGTATTTTCTTGCTTCCTAGTCTTGATTCATGCTTAGAGTGTGGTTCTGTGTTTGTTTATGATTGAATGGAAGAGATGAGCATGTAAGTCCCTATTCTTGAAAACCCTAGGCGCAAGTCAAAGGGGAAAAGAGGGGTAATGTGATCTTGAGGTTCAATCTTGCAATTAGTTGTTTAATTGAGTTTAATTTGTGTTGTTGACTGTTATTTGGAGTAGTAGTTTGGAACTAGCATGTTAAAGTAGTTGCTTTAGGGTTTGAGCCATTCTTGAAGAGGTGAAAATGTGGGTTTTGGTGGTTAAGACATGTAATTAGTGGTTGACCCTATCTTGCTATGTGTTAATCTTGTTGTTGTAGTTGAAAGTTTTGTGTTAGAAGCATGATTAGGTATTTTATTTGGAAAATTGAGACTCTTGAAGTGTGGTAAAGCATGCCTAGACTTGTTAGTAATTGGTTTCAAGGTGTTTAATTGTGGTTTGATGAGGAAAGATTTGATAGAAATTGGTGTTGTGAATTTTGGGTGAAGAATTGCAAATTTTTGAAAAATTTGGAGAAGGGGCCGTGAGCCCTAGGTGAGAAGTAGGAGAGAAGAAAATTATTTTGAAACTTTCTTTTAATTGGTATTGAAAATTTGGTCTTCATTGAATTTGATTTGGTGAAAAGGATTAGGACTCACGTGTTAATTAGAAGTTATTTGAAGATCTTTTGGTTATAAGAATTGAGAAAATAGTTTGTTGTTTGATATAAGTTTTCTTATGTGTGCTAAATGCTACTTGATGTTATTTGAGTCTGGAAATGATGTATGGAAATGGTTACCTATCTAAAAGAAGTTTTGCAAATTTTTATAAGAAAAATGGGTGTGGCCGAGAGGCCCTTAAAGGATGTGGAAGCAGAGTTTTGGTTGTAACTTGGAAATAATGCTTGCATGAAGTGTATTTTAGGCTTTTAGAATTTTATGAAAAATGGTTAATCGAAGTATGCTTACTTTAAGGTTTTCAAGAAAGTAAGGATATGTGTTATGTTAGCTTTTCAAGAAAATGTTTTAGTTTCAAAACCTTATTCTTTCCTAGTAGCTAGTAATAAAATGCTTGAGTGAATGCTTGGTTAGGAAAAGGGATAGGATGAGAGCCTAAGGTTTTAAGCTAAGTTGTAGAATTATGCTAAGCTTACCTTGTGGTGGTAGGATTTGCGACTCTGAGATCGTATGACGCTGATCGAGGCGGCGGTACCACACTAACAAACAACTGTGGTAAGGGCAACTTTTAAATATGAATAAGATTTAAATTTTGTTTTGCATATCGAAGAAGTCTGAGAGCCTCAGGGTTCGAAGTGAGAGTCTCGTACCCCTTCGTTTTAGTATTTAAGCTTATGTTATTATCTAGTGGGCTTGTCTGCAAGTGGTTGGCAGTTGTCCCCAACCCCCCATAGTTGTATGATTACCTCTCTGCTAACCCTACTGAGTTGCAGAGGGATGAACTGAGTTGTCAATGTCGTTGCTTGATGAGATATGATTGATTGTGATGGATTGCTTATACTGTTGAGCTGTGTTGCATTGTATTAAGCTTGGCGTGAATATTTATTTGATATGCGGTTGAATACTTATTCGAATTGCTTCTCGAATTATCGTATGCGGCGATTTATTCATTCGAGGGCGAAAGTTTAGTCGTGATGTTTTTGAGCTTCGATCCACCTAGGGTGCTAGGATCCCCTAAAAAGCTCCGGCTGGTTTTTCGGCAGCTTAGCTAGATGTCGTAGCGTCAAGGAACTTGATCTGAATATCATAGGGTGGTCGTGGAGCCCAAGGCTAATGGCTGGAATTCAACAGCTTGTTCGGCGTTACTTTCCAAAAAAATGTCGAAAGTGTCGCGAGAGAGAGTCTTGAGTTACGTCTTGAGAACTGTGCATTTTTGTTGCCTCTTGCTTTATGATTTGCTATTTTTGGATTATTTGAGAAGTTGACCCTTTCCCGTGGTGCCTTCAACCAATGATGGTTACCCAGGTGATGACGAAGACCTTGCTGATACCGGCGATGGCGATATCGTCGGAGATCATATTTGACTTTCCAGACATCAAGATGCCCGCGGCGATGGAGTTCAATCCCATCTCCCGTCGCGTTGTTTATACAGGGGACGTTGTACAGAGCTTTCAAGTGGATGGTGTGGTCGTGAGACAGGAGACGTCGAGACGGACAGTTAGCTTTCCGATCCGGACGTTGCAGGTGGTGGACGCCTGGGCAGCATCCAGAGGGAGCGGGCGATGCCAGCGTCATCTTCCTCGCCAGAGGGAGGCGCACTACTTCCCGACTTGCTTCCCGAGGACGAGGACGAGGACCGAGGGCTCGATGGACCGCTCGTAAGAGCGTGATTAGACGCGGGACTGTAGGAGCATCTACTTCCAGGATAGTTGTTATTCAGAGTTCTCCAGCAAGATCTGAGCCCGAGGCGGAGCCAGTCTCTCCCATGTTATTCAGGACCCCTACCCTACTGGGACACCTCTCACCTGTCTGCAGAGAGTGTGGTGAGGCTGGGTGTAGCGGCACAGGATTCTTGGAGGAGGCGGTGATAGCAGAGGACGTGCAGGAAGGTGTGCCTACGACGGCACCTTTTATCGATTTGACTGGAGAGGACTTGATGGACGATGATGAGGAGGAGGATCCATCTGAGGATCCGAATATTTATCTGTAGTCGTCATGTTGTCTGACTGTCTGTTTATATTATTTTGGATGACTGTATTATTTGCTTTTGGTGTACAGTTTGTTTTGGTGACCAGTCGGGCTTGGTGGATGTCTTTTGTGTATTGCAGGGTAGACTGGTGGCATACTTTTGGAGCAGCCCCCTGCGTGGTGTCTGCCGAGAGTACCCCCAGGGTATGATTGCTCTCACGAGGGTCTTCATACCATAAGTGTATTCTCTTGTACATGTTTGTGCACTTTCTATTTGGTACGCACTGTCTACGGCTACTTACTTATATATATGTATGTATTTCCAGAGCATGCGTCTTGTGTCTTAGATTGCACCATGTTTCTAAAAGCTGTGACAACTCTGTGTATGCTTACGGATGTAATTGTTTTAAAAAAAAAAAAGAATAAACCGCATTTTTCAAAGGTCACAAGAGTACTATTTTAAAAAGTGTGTCGCATATAGGGTTGGTTTTAGTTTTAGTAGTGGTCCAGAAATGGGTCGTTAAAATGGTGGTATCAGAGCCAGGTTTGGTTTCCACTGGACTGTGCATAGAAAATTTGGAGCTGGTCACCGTGTTGGGTTATGTTTGTCTGGTAATTAGTCGTGTTGTATTGTTATTGTTTGTTGAGTGAGGCAAATTGTTGCTTGAAAATTGTTTGGATTGTTTCTTGATTGAAGCGATGTGTGTTAACACATTCCTTGATTTTGAGGTTCTGACAGGTTTCTGGACTTTGGAGGAATCTCATGCCACCTCGCAGAGACCCTACGACCAGATCTAATAATCCCAATATGAAGAGGGCGATTCAAGCAATGACGGAGATGGCGGCGGCCATGGCTCAACAATCGGCTGCTGCGACTCAGCAATCTGATGCTATGGCTCAGCAGACTGCAGCTTTGACCCAGCAAAATCTACAACAACAGCAGAGAGTGGAAAGGAATGCAGAGGCGAGAGGATTAGCTGACTTCCGTAAGCACGACCCACCGAAGTTCTACGGTGAGCCTAATCCAGACAAGGCAGATCTATGGATGCAGGAGATAGAGAAGATCTTCAAGGCACTCCACTGCCCAGAGAATGTTAAGGTGGACTACGCAACCTACTTGCTGCTAGGAGATGCCGAGTACTGGTGGAAGGGAGTGAAGCAGGCATTGACGGCAGAGCGTCGTGAGATCACTTGGGAAGTTTTCAGCAGGAGATTCTTGGACAAGTATTTTCCTGATACTGCACGAGCGGAAAAAGAGCAAGAGTTCCCCCGACTACAGCAAGGTAGCATGACGGTGTCAGAATATGCTGCTAAGTTTGAATCACTTGCAAGGTACTTTAGTCCTTTTCGTGACCAAGCTAACCAGGGTTAGTTGAGCGAGAGATTTCAGCGAGGATTGAGGTTCGACATCCAGAAATCTGTGACATCTCTAAGAATCCGGAACCTTCAGGAGTTGATTGACAGGTGTGTTGAAGTGGAAGTTATGAGAAATAACAAGAAGAAGGGTGGTACAAATGGATCAGTGAGACCCCAGAGCACAGGAAAGAGGTTTGCTCAGAAGGGAAGGTATCAGAAGAAGCCATATAATCGACCTCAAGGGAACAACAGCAAGGGACAATACCGTCCGATGGCCCAGAACGCGAGAGGCGGGAGTCAGGCTAGCACCGACGTGACTTGTTACCGTTGTGGTATGCCAGGGCACTATGCGAGCAACTGCACTGAGAAGGGGGATGTGTGCTTCAACTGCCATAAGCTGGGACACATTGCCAAGGACTGTCAAGCACCTAAGGCTGGACCGGCAATGCACACAGCAAAGGCTAAAGGGAAGCGTCAGATGGCTAAAGGCAGAGTCTTCTGCATGAGCGGTGAGGAGGCAGAGCAGGCTAATGATCTTATCCAGGGAGACTGTGTGATGAAGTCCAGGGAAATTCAAATGGAGACCATCCAATAGATGCAAGGCCCAATGATGCTCTACAAGGACTTGGAGGCCCAATGACGAAGTCAAGGACTAAAAAGGCTAAAGAGGCTTTGGACAAAGAAGTCAACTATTTCCTATCTCTCAAACCAACTCCCGAAGGCCCAACTCTCAAGATAGTCCAAATAATCCAAGTTGATGAAGAACCCAATATGGGGGGCATGATATCACCCTAGTCGTTCCTTTTAATTTATTTAGATTAAGTATTTGAACTTTTTTAAATTCAGTTTGGTTGTATTTTCCATTTGGGATAATTTTTGTAATAAGGTCCTACTTGTTTTGGGCTAACTAAGCACATAGGATCTTAGAATGTGTTGCAGCTTTGCTAATTGGGCTTGGCCCATAACCATGAGCCAGGTTCAGACTTGGGAGCGCCAACTTGCTGGCTCTACCAAGTAGGGTTGGCCGCCACACTCTATTAGGAAAGGAGGGAGGGAATTGATTACCATTATGGCTATAAATAGCCTTTGTACACTCCTAATTCAGCACCTTTGAATCAGAATTTATTTTGCACTCCATTGTGAGTTTGTGAGAGCTAAGCCTCTTAGGTTCTTGGATGAACCATTTCTAATTCTTATCAAGAGCTTCCATTCTCTTGTGGCGAATCTTCACCGGACTTATCACTCTCTTGAGAGTGTGGCGTCTTCTTTCATTTATGTCTCAATTCCATCTTTTTATTTTAATTTGCTTGCTTAGTTCTTTGTTTATGCGCCACTTTCCTTAAAGCTTGCACCTTTAGCACTTCATTCTTCTTGCACTACTGTTTGTATGCGCCATCTTAATTCAAGAGCAAAGTATTTGTTCTTCCTTCTTCAAATAGAAGTGGCCAATTTGAGGATTAAGGATTCTAATTCCTAAAGTTCTCATTTTTATACTGCTTAACCCTTATAACAAGATTCAATTCGAGGACGATCCGTTAAAAACTATATGCATCCGTTTTGGATCATATCATGTGGTATCTAGAGCCCGGATCCTAGAATTGACAAAGTTCTTGTTTTTAATGTGTACTGTTCTTATTGCTTTCTAACACCAAGCACAGTTGCTTGAGTGCCATATTTGTACACATTTGGATCATCTTGATCAGCGCCATTTCCAAGGATTGGCGAAATTCTTTACATTCTGCTCTTTAAGTCATTTACTTTCTTAGCCTTTAAATTCGTGCCTTTAATTCTGTCTTTTAATTCCAGTTCTTTGTTTCTTGTTTTTATTCTAGTCATTTATTCTTTTGCGCAATTTACAGCTTTAATCCTTTATTTCCATATTGGTTGCCGTTGATGTTTATAGCACTTGAATTGAAAAGGAAACTTTTAATCACACAGTTGGCACAACAATTCAATTTGATATTGCAATAACCAATTTTTAAGTGCAAAAAAAAAAAAAAACAGAACAGGGGCGTGATCTACAAAAAAAAATCCTTTTATTCCAGAAACAAAAAAAAAACAAAAAAAAGGAAAAGAAAAGAGCCCCTTGCACTTAACAAGATTAAATTGTTGCCATTGTGGACTTCATTAGGAGTGTTGCTGTAATTCATAACTTTTTGCGCAATTGTCTTCTCATTGTTCCAGTTCCTTTTGTCTTCTTTGCATTCCTTTTGAGTTGTACTTTTCCTTGTTAGCTTTTCTTGTTTGTCTCTTTAAATTCTTTTAAGTTTTGTCTAGAGTTTCTTTCCTTTCACAAATTCTGGGTGATTAACTCTTGTGAAGTTTGTCATTTGTGAAACGAACCCTTGGTAATTGAAACACGAGAGGGTTTATTTAAGAACTCAAAGAGACTTGAGAGGTAAAAGGCAAGAGTGGACATTATAGAAAAAGCCTACTAAGAGTGAAACACGAGTGATAAATTCAAGAGTGTAAACACGTGAGAAGAGTGGAAAGGGCCTTTTGTTTGCTATTTTTTTAACCCTATAAAAAAATCCAAAGATGAGTGAAGGAAGCACACCCCATCCCCTAGGACCGCCTGATTGTTGCAATTCTTAGTCCAAGAGTTAGACACAGGGTTAAAGCAAGTTGGGGCTGAATTTAACACAAGGTTGGATGAAAGGAGTAGGGGTTCTCAACATGAGGCCTCGCATGAGGATGAATATGATTATGATTCGGGTAGGGAAAGGAGACCTGTGAGGGACCATGATCTGAGAAGGAGACATGGGAGGCATGATGATAGGAGACATAGGAGGTATAGGAGTAATGAGAGGGAAGGAGAACTAGGAAGAGTTAAGATCCAAGTACCTCTTTCAAAGGAAAGAATGACCTCAAGCCTACCTAGAATGGGAAACCAAAATAGAACAAATATTTTCCTATCACCGTTATAATGAAGAGAGGAAGGTGAAGGTGGCAGCTCTAGAGTTTTCTGATTATGCTCTAATCTGGTGGGACCAGCTACAAAAGGAGAGGGAAAGAAACAGGGATTACCCCGTAGATACTTGGGAGGAGATGAAAGCTTTGATGAGAAAAAGGTTTGTACCTTCGTGGTACCACCGGAGTTACATAATAAACTCCAAAGACTTACCCAAGGGAGTAAGAGTGTGGATGAGTACCATAAGGAGATGGAGGTGGCCTTGGTAAGGGCAAACATCAATGAAGATAGGAGGCTACCATGTCCCGCTTCCTCCACGGCCTAAACCGTGAGATAGGAGACATTGTGGAGTTGCATCATTATGAAGAGCTTGAAGAGTTGGTCCACCAAGCCATAAAGGTGGAACAACAACTCAAGAGGAAGGCATGGAGGAAATCTCCCTCCACCTTTAAAACCCTCGCTTGGAAG
Source organism: Calophaca sinica (assembly GCA_037113605.1). NCBI lineage: Eukaryota > Viridiplantae > Streptophyta > Magnoliopsida > Fabales > Fabaceae > Calophaca > Calophaca sinica. Next base: position 83,791,719 of record CM073731.1, read on the forward strand.
GATAAGCAACCCAATGAGGTTTCCTACACAACCTAAGGAAGGTATGAACTCTAAAAACTCTAAAACTTTTCCTTCCACTAACGCTTCTTCTTCTTCGCTTTCTAAGCACAGGACATTAAGTGTTTCAAATGTTTGGGAAAAGGCCATATGGCCTATGAGTGCCCAAACAAAAGGACAATGACCATGAAAGGGGGGTATATTTCTAGTGAGTCATGTAAGGGCTCCCCTGTCGAAAGTGAGAAGGAAGAAGAGTGCGAAACCTTAGCTCATGATGGTGACTTGCTAATGATAAGGAGACTCTTAGGGAGTCAAATTGTGCCAAATGAGCTAGACCAAAGGGAAAACATTTTCCATACAAGATGCATCATACAAGGAAAGGTTTGTTCCTTAATCATTGATGGGGGAAGTTGCACAAATGTGGCCAGCACTCGTTTGGTAAGAAAACTTGAACTTCAAACTATTCCCCATCCCAGGCCATACAAACTTCAATGGTTGAGTGAGAATGGTGAGTTACTAGTCAATCAGCAAGTGTTGGTAAACTTGTCCATTGGTAAGTATCAAGATGATGTCTTATGTGATGTTGTTCCCATGGAGGCCGGCCATGTTTTACTTGGTAGGCCTTGGCAGCTGATAAACGTGCTACTCATGATGGTTTTACTAATAAATACTCTTTTGTGCATAATTCTTTGAAAATTACCCTTGTGCCTTTGACTCCTAAACAGGTTTGTGAAGACCAAGTGGCGCTGAGACTTAGGAGAGAAGAAGAGAAGAAGGCCACAAAGGGAAAGTCAAATGGGGAAAAAAAAAGTGGGGATCAAAAAGATATTGAATGTTTAATTGCCAGGAGAGTGAAATAAAGAGGGCTTGCTTTATGAGGCAAGAGATGTACATTTGCGTGTACAAGGATTTATATTTGAATCATAATCTCTAACCTCTACCTAGTGAGGTAGAGTCTCTTTGCAGGATTTTGAAGATGTCTTCCCAAAGAGTGTTCCTCCTGACTACCTCCTTTAAGGGGTATTGAGCATCAAATGGACTTCATTCCGAGCCTCTTTGCCTAATAGGCCCGCCTATAGGACCAATCCTGAGGAAACAAAGGAAATTCAGAAGCAAGTGGAGGAATTGCTCCAAAAAGGTTGGGTAAGAGAAAGCTTGAGCCCTTGTGCCGCTCCTGCTATTCTTGTCCCTAAAAAGGACGGCACTTGGCGCGATGTGTACCGACCGTAGGGTGTAAATAATATCACTGTGAAATATAGACACCCCATCCCTAGACTAGATGATATGCTTGATGAATTGCATGGTGCTTGTTATTTTTCTAAAGTTGATTTGAAGAGTGGGTACCATCAAATTAGGATGAGGAAGGGGATGAGTGGAAAACAGCCTTTAAAACTAAGCATGGATTGTATGAATGGTTGGTAATGCCTTTTGGACTTACAAATGCGCCTAGCACCTTCATGAGGTTGATGAACCATGTATTAAGAGAGTTTCTAGGCAAGTTTGTAGTGGTGTACTTTGATGACATTCTGATCTATAGCATAACCTTAGATGAGCACCTAGAACACCTTAGGGATGTGATGAGTGTGCTTAGGAAAGAAAAGTTGTATGCTAATTTAGAGAAGTGTGTCTTTGTACCACCATGTGGTGTTTTTAGGTTTTGTTGTAAGTGCTAAGGGAGTACAAGTGGATGAAGAAAAGATTAAAGCCATTAGGGAGTGGCCTACCCCTAAGTCAGAGTGAGGTGAGAAGCTTCCATGGGCTAGCTAGTTTCTATAGAAGGTTCAGAAGGACTTTAGCACCATAGCTGCCCTTTGAATGAGGTTGTGAAGAAGAATGTGAGCTTTAAGTGGGGAGAAGCACAAGAGAGAAGCTTTAACACCCTTAAAGAAAAACTTACTCATGCGCCCATACTTGCATTGCCTAATTTTTCTATGTCTTTTGAACTTGAATGTGATGCATCTAATGTGGGTATTGGGGCTGTTTTACTCCAGGGGGCATCCAATTGCATTTTAGTGAGAAATTGCATGGTGCTGTTTTTGAACTATTCCACTTATGATAAAGAGTTGTATGCACTTATAAGGGCTTTGCACACTTGGCAAGACTATCTTTGCCAAAGGAATTGTAATTCATAGTGATCATGAGTCACTAAAATATTTGAAAGTGGCAAGGTAAGCTTAACAAAAGGCATGCTAAGTGGGTAGAATTTCTTGAACAATTCCCTATGTGATCAAGCACAAGCAAGGTAAGGTGAATGTAGTGGCAGATGCACTCTCTAGAAGGTATACCTTACTTTCCACTCTTGAAACAAAAATTCTTGGTTTTGAACACATAAAAGAGTTGTATGTGCATGATGATGATTTCTCCAAAGTATATGCTGTTTGTGAAAAGGGCGATAATGGGTTCTTTAGGCATGATGGGTTTTTATTCAAGGAAAATATTTATGTGTGCCTAAATGTTCGCTGCGTGAACTCTTACTTAGGGAAGCACATGAGGGGACTAATGGGACATTTTGGGATCCAAAAGACTTTGGACATTTTGCATGAGCATTTTTATTGGCCTGGCATGAAGCATGATGTGCATAGAATTTGTGATAGATGCATTGTTTGTAAAAGGCCAAGTCAAAGGTAATGCCCCATGGACTTTATACCCTTACCTATCCCAGATTCTCCTTGGATTGACTTGTCTATGGATCTTTGTGCTAGGTCTTCCCCGCCTCCAAGAGGGGGAGAGACTCAATTTTGTGGTTGTTGACAGGTTTTCCAAGATGGCCCACTTTATTCCTTGTCATAAGGTGGATGATGCTACTCATGTGGCACTTGTTCTTCAAGGAAATTGTAAGACTACATGGGATGCCCAAGAGCATAGTCTCGATAGGGACTCTAAGTTCCTCGATCACTTTTGGAGAACCCTTTGGAACAAATTAGGGACCAAGTCGTTATTTTCTACCACTTGTCACCCACAAACCGATGGGCAAACCAAGTAGTGAATAGGACCCTTTCGACCTTGTCGGTCAATCATCAAGAGGAACGCCAAAACATGGGAAGAATGCTTACCTCTTGTTGAATTTTCTTATAATAGAGCGGTTCATTCTACCACTAGCTTTTCTCCTTTGAAATTGTGTATGGATTTAATCCTCACACCCCTTGATTTCACGCCTCTACCTGATATTTTTCTTTGAATCATAGGGACTGTAAAGGCTAAGGCGCATTATGTGAGGAAGCTCCATGAGAAAGTCAAGTCCCAAATTGAAAAAAGATGGAGCAATATGCTGTGCAAGCCAACAAAGGAAGAAAAAGCGTTGTCTTTGAGCCTGGAGATTGGGTCTGGGTGCATATGAGGAAGGAAAGGTTTCCGTCACAGAGGAAATCAAAGCTCTCACCTAGAGCAGATGGTCCCTTCCAAATCATTAAAAAGATCAATGATAATGCCTACAAAGTTGACCTACCAGGTGAGTATGGAGTTAGTGCAACATTTAATGTGGCTGACTTAAGTCCTTTTGATGTAGGTGATGAAGGATCAAATTCGAGGACGAATTCTTTCGAAGGGGGAGAGCATGATGAAGTCCAGGGAAATTCAAATGGAGACCATCCAATAGATGCAAGGCCCAATGATGCTCTACAAGGACTTGGAGGCCCAATGACGATCTTCACCGGACTTATCACTCTCTTGAGAGTGTGGCGTCTTCTTTCATTTCTGTCTCAATTCCATCTTTTTATTTTAATTCTGTTTGCTTAGTTCTTTGTTTATGCGCCACTTTCCTTAAAGCTTGCACCTTTAGCACTTCATTCTTCTTGCACTACTGTTTGTATGCGCCATCTTAATTCAAGAGCAAAGTATTTGTTCTTCCTTCTTCAAATAGAAGTGGGCGCCAATTTGAGGATTAAGGATTCTAATTCCTAAAGTTCTCATTTTTATACTGTTTTAACCCTTATAACAAGATTCAATTCGAGGACGATCCGTTAAAAACTATATGCATCCGTTTTGGATCATATCACTGTGAGATTGAGGGTAAATCCCTATCTGTTCTTTTTGATTCGGGTGCAACCCATTCCTTTATTTCCTTGGATTGCGTGGGCCGTTTGAAATTGACTGTGACTGCTTTACCATTCAAATTAGTAGTTACTACCCCAGCTGCTAAAACCTTGGTTACCAATACCGCATGCCTTAATTGTGTAGTGGTTATCCAGGGTAGTAAATTTGTTGCTAATTTGGTCTGCTTACCATTAAAGGGTCTAGACATTATTCTCGGGATGGATTGGTTGTCTTACCACCATGTCCTTTTGGACTGTGCCCGAAAAGCAGTGATTTTTCCAGATCTTGGAGTCTCCAATTATCTTTCTGCCGAACATGTTGGAGTTTCCTTGAAAGAGGGAACTAGGGAATACATGTATCTGGCTAGTTCAGGAGTTTCTCAGGAGATCGAGCTGAAGGATGTTCCAGTGGTGTGTGACTTCGCAGATGTTTTTCCTAAAGACGTACCAGGGTTATACCACCAGTGACAGAGATCAAGTTCTCCATCGGCTTGCTTCCCGGGAACAGGACCGATTTCGATGGCGCCCTATCGAATGTCACCAGCCGAGATGAAAGAGCTGAAGTCTCAGATTGAGCACTTAGAGTCGAGGCAATTCATACGACTGAGCATGTCACCATGGGGAGTTCCAGTGTTACTGGTGAAGAAGAAGGATGGGCGATCAAGATTGTGCGTGGATTATCGTCAGCTCAACAAGGTTACTGTCAAGAATCGGTATCCGTTGCCTCGTATCGATGATTTGATGGATCAGCTACGAGGAGCCGTGATATTTTCCAAGATTGACTTGAAGTCTGGCTACCATCAGATTCGAGTGAAGGAAGAGGATATTTCCAAGATGTAACACCCGCACCTCAACATACTTGAAAGTATGACAAATTACATTAAAGCACAGGAGTTACTAATAACTTACAGACTTGATTACAGTAATCCAAGTCATAAATTAAACTTAATTCATAAATCTAATGAATAGAATACAAACTATACATAACTTGGAATATAAAATTTCTACTTCAGTATAAAACTAGCCTATGAATCCCAAACTTGGAGCTTCGACTCGTCGTCTTCGGTACCTGTTTATCTGAAAAACAAATAAAAGGAATAGGGTGAGATTATAAATCTCAGTGAGCCCTTCACGGACTCCTCACCGTTCTCTCGTCCGTTCTTACTAGCCTGAAAGACTAATTCAAACATCACTTCTCTAGCTATATCTAGCACAACTAACCCAATGCTACTTAAGTGCCAACTTCCTTAACTAAGAGCATTTTGTTCTTCTTTACTACCTACTCTATTCTTAACACTTCATTGATTTCCTTTATATCATTGTAATCAATCTTATCACATCTCTTTCTACTTCTAGGCACCATTACTATATAATGATTAAGCGACTAGGGATGTACTATCCAAGATTCCATACAACTAACTAAGCTAATTCCGAACACATACATATACACATACAAGGAATTCATTAACATTCATAAACTTAACATCACTTCACATATTATACCATTTATAATGAGATATATAATATGAGGCTATGCAATGTAATGCATTTTCTTACTATGAATTTCTAATTCATCTTTGGCTCATATTCATGGGTAGCGTTGTATGCTTACGTCCAGACAACCACATAAATACGCTGATATGGTGGTTAGACGTCTTAACCGTCCGAGGGCGTCCCACACGGCTAACCATACCGATCACCCCTTTTCATGAGGCATCTTAGTGTTTTTTAGGGAATTTAATTCACAAACTATGTCTTGAGATGCATGTCTTACTCAAAAAATGGGAATACAATTAGGTGTTCCTCTAATTTCACATGCAACTGAACATATTCATGCAAAAAGATACATTTCATATTCAAATGGAAACATATATCATGAACACACATTCACACATTTTCTCTATCACATACTTTTCCTAGGGTCCTTTCTTTAACACCATGGACATACATTTAGGGCTAATTGACAGGCCTCACAATTCACCGAATTGATGGACAACACATACATATACACATATACCTTGAAACCCTATGGGACTAACATAGGAAACTAACATCAAACATACGTAATCTCATTGAAGCTCTTTGGAGCATTCAAGGATCAAGCATCACATAATAATTAGGGGTTGGGGGAGAATCCAACCCTATTTCAAGAAACCCCATATAATTTCATAATAATAATAATAACTGCAACATTAACTTAAAACCAAAGGGGTTAACAACCCTAACTTTGAACCCTTTGGGGTTCAAAGACTTCTTTGAGGAAATTCCTATATGAGGGACTTATGGGTGCCCATCACCTAAGGGTTGAAGAACTCACCACTATTCTTCAATACATTGAGCTAGGAAGGTTGAACTTTGGACTCTTTGCTCCTCTTCAAGCTTTTCCCTCTTTGCTCAACTTGGGGCTTCTCCAAATACTTCTCAAATCTTGATCTTCAACCTTCAATCTTCCTTCTCAATCCAAGAACTTGGGCCATCTTTGCTGGAGCTTGGTCTTCTCCCTCTTATTCTTCTCCAAATTCGTGCTTCTTCTTCTCCTCTCTAGGGTTCAAACCCAAATCTTCCAAATACCCAAATCTCAACTCTCAAACTCTCCATTTAGGCAAGTGATTGAAGAAATCTAACATGAATCCCTTCAATCCTTCTCAAAGGATGAAACCCTAGCTCTCCTCTCCTCTTTCTCCTTTCCCTTTCTTCTTTTCCTTTCCTCTTTCTCTGCTTTCTGCTCGCCGCTGAAACAAATAAGCGTTTATACACCTCTGCAGCTGTGAATCGATTCACAGCACTGTGTGAATCGATTCCCACAGTGTAAAAAGTGCCTGAATTGCAGATTTAATGTGAAAATCGATTCCTGCATGCGAGTCCCAGTGGCCTGTCTTATGTGAATCGATTCCCACTGCTAAAATTCGATGCCTTTGGATTTCTAATGCTGTGAATCGATTCCTGGGCTATATGAATCGATTCACACTGCAGAAAAACCAGGAAAACTTAGTTCTAACACCAAACCTTGAGACTTTCTTCTCAAATTAACTTCCATAACTACAATCAACACCTCTAACCACCTTATCAAAACTTTGTGTAATTATATTCACTCACTTTAAAATCAATTTAAGCTTGAATACAATCACACAATTTGTAACGACCCGTTTCCGGACCGCTACCGAGCTCAATATACCGAGCTCGAGTTACCGAGCTCAACACACCAAGCTCAACATAAACCTATATGAGATGTGTTTTAAAAACAAAACTCTTGTGCCTTTTAAAAATACGATATATTTTTTTTTTATAAAACCAACTCGTGCACATCAGAGTAATTACAGCTTTTCGAAACATGGTGCAACTAAGACACAAGACTTAAATTCTAATAAAACATACATGCATAACATACATATATATATCACTCTAAACAATAATGTATACAAAATACAGAGTAGCAATGTATAAAGAAAATACACCTAAGGTATGACGACTTCAAAAGAGCAATCATACCTGGGGTACTTCCACAGACTCCACGCAGGGGTCGCTCCAAAAGTAAGACCACCAACTACCTCAAACAACAAAACACACCGCCTAAACTGGTCACGACCTCGAACACAAAAGAAAAACGAAGTACAGTCCTCGTAAAGCAAACATCCAACAAACAAACAATCACGACAGATAGAGGTCGCCACTGGTCCTCGCCGAGCTCCACCTCGGCATCATCTATCGCCGAAGTTCCTCGCGCTCGACATCGCCTGGGTAACCGCCATGGATTGAAGGCACCACGGAAAGGGTCAACTTCTCAACAATACAAGATAAGCTCGACATAAAGAAATAAGCAACACAATAATATATCTCAATCACCACACGTGACTCGACCATCTCACTCTGGACTCGACACAACTCTTATTCTCGAATATCGCCACAGTCCATCCCCAAACCGACGTAATAGGTAAACGGCAGTCCAACCCCAAACCGATACCATGCATTAATCGCCAGGTCCAACCCCAAACCGATAATGCGACGCTAGCCAATCCACCATAAACAAAAAGGGGACCTAGCACCCTCGCTTATCCTGGTCCGGCTCAAAAACGCCATACGACTCCCTAGCTCTCTCACTGATGATTAGCTCGCCGCATGTCAAAGAGTAACACAACTTACTTGATCACATATCAAATAAAGAGAGCATGCTTAACATGAAGAAACGCAATTCGACATTTAAGCAATAAAACATTCTGCATGAAGAAACGCACTTCGACAGCAATACACCATTCACAACATATATTCAATCACATATCAAATACATGCAAAAACCCAATCATGTCACAACATTCCAATCTCGACACCAATCAAGGAGTCCATACATAAATATAACAATAAAAATAAAGTCTTAATAATGTCTAAGAGTTGCCCTTACGCTAGCATACTATGAAAGTATTAATATGAAGCGCCCTTACCGAACTCCAAGTTAATGCTGCTCGACAACGACCTCGACACAGCTGTCTTCAAAGAGCTCGACAACGACTTCTCTTACTCGATCTCGACACGTACAGTTCTCGATCTGGATCCCACTGCTTCCACGTCCTTGGATTCGCTTTCCCGTACACCTCGATTCGGAATTCACACGATCTCGGGAAATAGACTTCCTAAAACAAACACAACTCAGATCGATCTATGGTTTCTAATACATCTAGCTCTCATCCCAAACTTAACCACAACCCAGAAAATATAAAACTCAAGAACTGAAATATATTTTTCCTCTAACACAAAGTTAGGGATTTCGATCAAAAGTTCATGAAAAAGTTATCTGATGCTTCAACAGATAGATCGACAACAACAACAACTAGAAGCAACAAACGAAAAACAAGAAATCGAAACAAACCGAAAATGGTGGTTTCTGGGCACTGCCGATTGCAGAAAAACAGAGGAAGAAAATTTGTTTTACAAGCCCAATTAATCGGTTAGAAAGATAGGTAATATTGTGAAGAAGAAAACCCATCAATTTGACATGATTTGGAAGCATAAAACTGGCTAAAAATGGAAGAAGAAATAGCGCTAAACAGTAGCACAGAGAAAAAGAAAAATCTGTTCTTCATACCTCAACGGTGATCGAGCAGGCGAGATATGGGTCGAGAAGATGATGATGAACAAGATTGATGAAGAAAGCTTGTGCAGAATCTCGATGGAACTCACGGTTTCGTCGATGGAAGTTCTTGGAGAAAAACAACGAAACTCAGAGCAGAAGGAAGGAAGAAGAAAGAAAGAAGAAAAAAGAAATGAGTGTTTGAGGGAATCGGTCGTGGTATACAGCTGGTGAGAAAGGGGTATAATCGTAACTCCAGCTATAAGATGCCAATCCCATCAATCATCTACCCGTTTAATCGTTCCTCTCATAATTACTCTCTACTCGCTTGGTCAACGGTCTAGACATCGCGACGAGAACGGCTGCCGACAATATAATTATTACAAACAATATAATAATAGCGTCAATAACGCTCAAAGAATACGAGGTGTCATCTCGACACGATGTCGACAAGGGTGCTCGTGCAAACGCACAAGGTTCTAACACGAGTTCGTGAACGCGCCTCCTCACCGACATGCGCCCTCATCAGCTCGATGCACGCGACTTCATCAACTCGACACGTGATCTCCTCACCAAGAGCTAGTGCACGCAGCCTCCTCATCTCAAGAATCGACTCAAAGAAACGATCTCGACACAAGGTCTTGGTCGAGGTCTCGATACGTCGTCCTAATACGATGTCGATCTCGTCCTCAGGTGTTACACAATTCTTCTCATAACTTATTCTCAACTTAGCTTGGAAATTTGGGGTGTTAAACTACTACCCACCTTTTAAAAATTTTCGTCCTCGAAAATTACTGCATCTATCATTGGAACTTCAACTACAACTTCCTTTCATAGCCCATTGGGTAATAGTGTAACTGGTTAAGTGAAATCACTCTACGCACTAGTCGATAGAATACTTGCAATCGCGAATGACTCTAGGTATCCTCCGATTTGGTGGTAACTCACATCCTTACTAACCTCAAATCCTTCCCCCATGAGATAGGTCCTCACTTCCGCACTTCCTATGTGGAGTTAAGGGTGTAGGAACTTCTTAGCATTGACAAAGATGGGATGCGACAGAGATTTACCTCCATGGAATCTCGTCTCCAAACCACGCCTCTCTTTCTTACCTCATCCTTCTGTACAATCGATTGGCTTTTGGTGCTTCCGCTGCGTTCTCTGATCTTACGTCTTTTCAAATGAATGAACTCCTTTCGTCTTATTTCCATCAGATGGAATACTCTACTTGCGCCCGAGAGTTTAACTCGTGTCGTTTCTATCTTTCGGTTGCTCTTGACTGTTGGAAATTGTTACGCTTGCTTTTCATCGTCTGCTACTCACCTAGACATTCTGCCATAAGATAGCCTGTGCTTCCTCTGTAATTCCGTAGTAACCCACGCCAAGATAGCCATCCTCATGAAATTGCCACACGACATTTCTTAACTCGGTTCGGGTTTTTAACCCAACTGATGAGTCGCTTACTCATCATCCTATATATGTTGAAGGTAGGTTAAGTATGTGGAGAATTCTTTGAATTTGTCCACACAATTCCCTGCAGACGTGCCTTTTGGTGTCAAGCGAGTGAATCTTTGCTCCTTCTATCTCTTTAGACTTCTTGGAAGATACTCTCCTTCAAATACTCCCTGGAAGTTCACCCAAAATAGCATCCAATACTATCGTTGGTGGTTTCACAACCCTTCGTTGGGCAACCATCCTATCAAAATAGAATTGTCACCTAGAGGTAACCAAGACATACCTTAAATAAATTTTTCCCATTCGCAACTACGGAGCTGATACCCATATTTATCTCACTATACTTGGTCTTGCAACCGACTCAGCCTAGGAAACTTGAAACTCTAGGGTTGCTCAACTCTTGGGAGGTATCCGTTGGTTAGACTGACTTGATTTTCATTAGTTGATTACAAACTTTGTCTCACACGAGGTCTAAGCCTCACTTGGTTGGAGACTTAGCTTGCAAGTGGCTAGTTAGAATCACATCAGACCCAACCTAACGACTTGACTAGCAGTAACTTATAGTCCCAGATGTCCACCATCTTTACTCTTAAATAAACTTTACTACTGCTCTCCTCCGCTTGATGGTGTAACTCCCTTTCTTGATGCTATTGGAATTGAACCAGAACCCACACGGCTTTATCTGATAGCGGTGTAGATCGACGCGTGTAATAACCAATGGACCAACAAGTATCCAGAAAATAAATCCTTGATATTCTTGGAAACAATCTACCTTATTGATCCCAGATATCATCCTTACCCAATCAATCATTAGAAACCCCGAAGGGACTAATCTCTATAGAGGAACTAATTGCTCGAAGTTAAGTGATCTCATTACCCAATCACGCACTAAGTCTTATTCCAACTAATATTCTTACTTGGCTAAGGCAAAGTCTATAATTGGTCAATTGAATTCACTTTACGCATCGAATGCTAGATCGAAAGTAGACATCAATAACTCTAGGTTTCACGACTCACCTTTCCTTGAAACTTCTATAGTTTGAAGACTACATCTCATCCGATCCTCTCAAGTTTGTTGTTCCACTAAGGACACCGTTCCTTGAAGACTTAGAGTTTTCTTTCTGCTTCGCTAGGGCAAGATCACTCTTGAGGACCTATACTACCATTTGGGCGTTGTATCATATCGCTTAACTCCATCTTGTTCCTTACCCTTACTACTTCCACTCGGAACGCTAAGGTTCTCTCAGGGATTATCATAGGATTTATATCGACCTAGGATCCACCTATGATCGGCTAGGTTAACCAATCCTGCTGAAACAACAAGTGTTGAGACCCTAACGGATTATAACCGACGATCCTACTCGATTGAAATCCTACAATTAAGAGCACTTACTGTTAACCATGAAGGGCACTTGAATTAACTTGGGAATCATCATAAGATCTCAATTATTCTAGGATCCATTCCTAATGGATTAGGCGAAACAACTTGATAGCATAACCAGTGTTGTAACCCTAACCGATTACAAATGCCCATCCTAAGTTGATTTGAAACCTCACAATTAAGACCCCTTACTTGCTCGTCATTTCCAATCACTTCCAAAGCGTCTCGGTTGGTGGTACATGAATTACACGCTTGCCTAGCCGAACCCTCACCACTATGGTTCCGACCACTCTTGAAACATTCCTTAACTCTTGGTTCCGGAAAGGTGGGAACTTGTTTCCCTTTTTCCGTATTCCGAAGGTTCCCACTTAATGAGGGCTCCTACATCCGCTCCTTCCTTGTCTACATCATCCTTATCCATCAAACTTCCTCAGAGTTCGCGCTCCTATTCGGTCTCCTCCCTCATCCGCCAGCTCCATCTACTACATTCTTCGTACACGGTATGGAGTATTAAGTTGATCAGGCTTAAAATTCCGTACTAAGCATAAGAATATGTAGAGGAGTTCTTGGACAAAGGAAAATTCCTGCTAACTGATTACAGTCCAACAAGGACTAAACTGACACTCCTAAATTACTAAACCAGTAACTCACAGTCCGATAAGATCGAACTGCTCTGATACCATAATGTAACACCCACACCTCAACATACTTGAAAGTACGACAAATTACATTAAAGCACAGGAGTTACTAATAACTTACAGACTTGATTACAGTAATCCAAGTCATAAATTAAACTTAATTCATAAATCTAATGAATAGAATACAAACTATACATAACTTGGAATATAAAATTTCCACTTCAGTATAAAACTAGCCTATGAATCCCAAACTTGGAGCTTCGACTAAAGTCTTCTGCACTGTTTATCTGAAAACAAATAAAAGGAAAAGGGTGAGATTATAAAATCTCAGTGAGCCCTTCACGGACTCCTCACCGTTCTCTCGTCCGTCCTTACTAGCCCGAAAGACTAATTCAAACATCACTTCTCTAGCTATATCTAGCACAACTAACCCAATGCTACTTAAGTGCCAACTTCCTTAACTAAGAACATTTTATTCTTCTTTACTTACTTACTCTATTCTTAACACTTCATTGATTTTCTTTATATCATTGTAATCAATCTTATCACATCTCTTTCTACTTCTAGGCACCATTACTATATAATAATAATTAAGCGACTAGGGATGTACTATCCAAGATTCCATACAACTAACTAAGCTAATTCCGAACACATACATATACACATACAAGGAATTCATTAACATTCATAAACTTAATATCACTTCACATATTATACCATTTATAATGAGATATATAATATGAGGCTATGCAATGTAATGCATTTTCTTACTATGAATTTCTAATTCATCTTTGGCTCGTATTCATGGGTAGCGTTGTATGCTTACGTCCATACAACCCCATAAACACGCTTTCGATATGGTGGTTAGACGTCTTAACCGTCCGAGGGCGTCCCACACGGCTAACCATACCGATCACCCCCTTTTTGAGGCATCTTAGTGTTTTTTAGGGAATTTAATTCACAAACTATGTCTTGAGATGCATGTCTTACTCAAAAAATGGGAATACAATTAGGTGTTCCTCTAATTTCACATGCAACTGAACATATTCATGCAAAAAGATACATTTCATATTCAAATGGAAACATATATCATGAATACACATTCACACATTCTCTCTATCACATACTTTTCCTAGAGTCCTTTCTTTAACACCATGGACATACATTTAGGGCTAATTGACAAGCCTCACAATTCACCGAACTGATGGACAACACATACATTAAACATATACCTTGAAACCCTATGGGACTAACATAGGAAACTAACATCAAACATACGTAATCTCATTGAAGCTCTTTGGAGCATTCAAGGATCAAGCATCACATAATAATTAGGGGGGTTGGGGACAAAATCCAACCCTATTTCAGTAAAACCCCATATAATTTCATAATAATAATAATAACTTCAACATTAACTTAAAATCAAAGGGGTTAACAACCCTAACTTTGAACCCTTTGGGGTTCAAAGACTTCTTTGATCACCTAAGGGTTGAAGAACTCACCACTATTCTTCAATATATTGAGCTAGGAAGGTTGAACTTTGGACTCTTTGCTCCTCTTCAAGCTTTTCCCTCTTTGCTCAACTTGGGGCTTCTCCAAATACTTCTCAAATCTTGATCTTCAACCTTCAATCTTCCTTCTCAATCCAAGAACTTGGGCCATCTTTGCTGGAGCTTGGTCTTCTCCCTCTTATTCTTCTCCAAATTCGTGCTTCTTCTTCTCCTCTCTAGGGTTCAAACCCAAATCTTCCAAATACCCAAATCTCAACTCTCAAACTCTCCATTTAGGCAAGTGATTGAAGAAATCTAACATGAATCCCTTCAATCCTTCTCAAAGGATGAAACCCTAGCTCTCCTCTCCTCTTTCTCCTTTCCCTTTCTCTTCTTTTCCTTTCCTCTTTCTCTGTTTCTGCTCGCTGAAACTGCGTTTTTATACACTTCTGCAGCTGTGAATCGATTCACAGCATAGTGTGAATCGATTCCCACAGTGCAAAAACGCCTGAATTGCAGCTTTAATGAATGAATCGATTCCTGCATGCGAGTCCCAGTGGCCTGTTTTATGTGAATCGATTCCTGGCTTCTGTGAATCGATTCCCACTGCTCAAATTCGATGCCTATGGATTTTTAATGCTGTGAATCGATTCCTGGGCTATATGAATCGATTCACACTGCAGAAAACCCAGAAAACTTAGTTCTAACACCCAAACCTTGAGACTTTCTTCTCAAATTAACTTCCATAACTACAAATCAACACCCTTAACCATCTTATCAAAACTTTGTGTAATTATATTCACTCACTTTAAAATCAATTTAAGCTTGAATACAATCACACAATTCTTCTCATAACTTATTCTCAACTTAGCTTGGAAATTTGGGGTGTTACACTACTACCCACCTTTTAAAAATTTTCGTCCTCGAAAATTACTGCATCTATCATTGGAACTTCAACTACAACTTCCTTTCATAGCCCATTGGGTAATAGTGTAACTGGTTAAGTGAAATCACTCTACGCACTAGTCGATAGAATACTTGCAATCGCGAATGACTCTAGGTATCCTCCGATTTGGTGGTAACTCACATCCTTACTAACCTCAAATCCTTCCCCCATGAGATAGGTCCTCACTTCCAGACTTCCTATGTGGAGTTAAGGGTGTAGGAACTTCTTAGCATTGACAGCATGGGATGCGAACAGAGATTTACCTCCATGGAATCTCGTCTCCAAACCACGCCTCTCTTTCTTACCTCATCCTTCTGTACAATCGATTGGCTTTTGGTGCTTCCGCTGCGTTCTCTGATCTTACGTCTTTTCAAATGAATGAACTCCTTTCGTCTTATTTCCATCAGATGGAATACTCTACTTGCGATCGAGAGTTTAACTCGTGTCGTTTCTATCTTTCGGTTGCTCTTGATCGTTGGAAATTGTTACGCTTGCTTTTCATCGCCTGCTACTCACCTAGACATTCTCGCCATAAGATAGCCTCGTGCTTCCTCAGAATTCCGTAGTAACCCACGCCAAGATAGCCATCCTCATGAAATTGCCACACGACATTTCTTAACTCGGTTCGGGTTTTTAACCCAACTGATGAGTCGCTTACTCATCATCCTATATATGTTGAAGGTAGGTTAAGTATGTGGAGAATTCTTTGAATTTGTCCACACAATTCCCTGCAGACGTGCCTTTTGGTGTCAAGCGAGTGAATCTTTGCTCCTTCTATCTCTTTAGACTTCTTGGAAGATACTCTCCTTCAAATACTCCCTGGAAGTTCACCCAAAATAGCATCCAATACTATCGTTGGTGGTTTCACAACCCTTCGTTGGGCAACCATCCTATCAAAATAGAATTGTCACCTAGAGGTAACCAAGACATACCTTAAACAAATTTTTCCCATTCGCAACTACGGAGCTGATACCCATATTTATCTCACTATACTTGGTCTTGCAACCGACTCAGCCTAGGAAACTTGAAACTCTAGGGTTGCTCAACTCTTGGGAGGTATCCGTTGGTTAGACTGACTTGATTTTCATTAGTTGATTACAAACTTTGTCTCACACGAGGTCTAAGCCTCACTTGGTTGGAGACTTAGCTTGCAAGTGGCTAGTTAGAATCACATCAGACCCAACCTAACGACTTGACTAGCAGTAACTTATAGTCCCAGATGTCCGCCATCTTTACTCTTAAATAAACTTTAGTACTGCTCTCCTCCGCTTGATGGTGTAACTCCCTTTCTTGATGCTATTGGAATTGAACCAGAACCCACACGGCTTTATCTGATAGCGGTGTAGATCGACGCGTGTAATAACCAATGGACCAACAAGTATCCAGAAAATAAATCCTTGATATTCTTGGAAACAATCTACCTTATTGATCCTGTATTATCATCCTTACCCAATCTGAATCATTAGAAACCCTGGAAGGGACTAATCTCTATAGAGGAACTAATTGCTCAGGAAGTTAAGTGATCTCATTACCCAATCACAGACTAAGTCTTATTCCAACTAATATTCTTACTTGGCTAAGGCAAAGTCTATAATTGGTCAATTGAATTCACTTTACGCACTGAACAGTTAGATCGAAAGTAGACATCAATAACTCTAGGTTTCCGCTGACTCAGCTTTCCTTGAAACTTCTATAGTTTGAAGACTACATCTCATCCGATCCTCTGAAGTTTGTTGTTCCACTAAGGACACCGTTCCTTGAAGACTTAGAGTTTTCTTTCTGCTTCGCTAGGGCAAGATCACTCTTGAGGACCTATACTACCATTTGGGCGTTGTATCATATCGCTTAACTCCATCTTGTTCCTTACCCTTACTACTTCCACTCGGAACGCTAAGGTTCTCTCAGGGATTATCATAGGATTTATATCGACCTAGGATCCACCTATGATCGGCTAGGTTAACCAATCCTGCTGAAACAACAAGTGTTGAGACCCTAACCGATTATAACCGACCATCCTACTCGATTGAAATCCTACAATTAAGAGCACTTACTGTTAACCATGAAGGGCACTTGAATTAACTTGGGAATCATCATAAGATCTCAATTATTCTAGGATCCATTCCTAATGGATTAGGCGAAACAACTTGATAGCATAACCAGTGTTGTAACCCTAACCGATTACAAATGCCCATCCTAAGTTGATTTGAAACCTCACAATTAAGACCCCTTACTTGCTCGTCATTTCCAATCACTTCCAAAGCGTCTCGGTTGGTGGTACATGAATTACACGCTTGCCTAGCCGAACCCTCACCACTATGGTTCCGACCACTCTTGAAACATTCCTTAACTCTTGGTTCCGGAAAGGTGGGAACTTGTTTCCCTTTTTACGTATTCCGAAGTTTCCCACTTAATGAGGGCTCCTACATCCGCTCCTTCCTTGTCTACATCATCCTTATCCATCAAACTTCCTCAGAGTTCGCGCTCCTATTCGGTCTCCTCCCTCATCCGCCAGCTCCATCTACTACATTCTTCGTACACGGTATGGAGTATTAAGTTGATCAGGCTTAAAATTTCGTACTAAGCATAAGAATATGTAGAGGAGTTCTTGGACAAAGGAAAATTCCTGCTAACTGATTACAGTCCAACAAGGACTAAACTGACACTCCTAAATTACTAAACCAGTAACTCACAGTCCGATAAGATCGAACTGCTCTGATACCATAATGTAACACCCGCGCCTCAACATACTTGAAAGTACGACAAATTACATTAAAGCACAGGAGTTACTAATAACTTACAGACTTGATTACAGTAATCCAAGTCATAAATTAAACTTAATTCATAACACTAATGAATAGAATACAAACTATACATAACTTGGAATATAAAATTTCCACTTCAGTATAAAACTAGCCTATGAATCCCAAACTTGGAGCTTCGACTCGTCGTCTTCGGTACCTGTTTATCTGAAAAACAAATAAAAGGAATAGGGTGAGATTATAAATCTCAGTGAGCCCTTCACGGACTCCTCACCGTTCTCTCGTCCGTTCTTACTAGCCTGAAAGACTAATTCAAACATCACTTCTCTAGCTATATCTAGCACAACTAACCCAATGCTACTTAAGTGCCAACTTCCTTAACTAAGAGCATTTTGTTTTTCTTTACTACCTACTCTATTCTTAACACTTCATTGATTTCCTTTATATCATTGTAATCAATCTTATCACATCTCTTTCTACTTCTAGGCACCATTACTATATAATGATTAAGCGACTAGGGATGTACTATCCAAGATTCCATACAACTAACTAAGCTAATTCCGAACACATACATATACACATACAAGGAATTCATTAACATTCATAAACTTAACATCACTTCACATATTATACCATTTATAATGAGATATATAATATGAGGCTATGCAATGTAATGCATTTTCTTACTATGAATTTCTAATTCATCTTTGGCTCGTATTCATGGGTAGCGTTGTATGCTTACGTCCATACAACCCCATAAATACGCTTTTGATATGGTGGTTAGACGTCTTAACCGTCCGAGGGCGTCCCACACGGCTAACCATACCGATCACCCCTTTTTTGAGGCATCTTAGTGTTTTTTAGGGAATTTAATTCACAAACTATGTCTTGAGATGCATGTCTTACTCAAAAAATGGGAATACAATTAGGTGTTCCTCTAATTTCACATGCAACTGAACATATTCATGCAAAAAGATACATTTCATATTCAAATGGAAACATATATCATGAATACACATTCACACATTCTCTCTATCACATACTTTTCCTAGAGTCCTTTCTTAACACCATGGACATACATTTAGGGCTAATTGACAAGCCTCACAATTCACCGAACTGATGGACAACACATACATTAAACATATACCTTGAAACCCTATGGGACTAACATAGGAAACTAACATCAAACATACGTAATCTCATTGAAGCTCTTTGGAGCATTCAAGGATCAAGCATCACATAATAATTAGGGGTTGGGGATGAATCCAACCCTATTTCAAGAAAACCCATATAATTTCATAATAATAATAATAACTTCAACATTAACTTAAAATCAAAGGGGTTAACAACCTAACTTTGAACCTTTGGGGTTCAAACAGTCCTTTGAGGAAATTCCTATATGAGGGACTTCTGGGTGCCCATCACCTAAGGGTTGAAGAACTCACCACTATTCTTCAATACATTGAGCTAGGAAGGTTGAACTTTGGACTCTTTGCTCCTCTTCAAGCTTTTCCCTCTTTGCTCAACTTGGGGCTTCTCCAAATACTTCTCAAATCTTGATCTTCAACCTTCAATCTTCCTTCTCAATCCAAGAACTTGGGCCATCTTTCTTTGGAGCTTGGTCTTCTCCCCTTATTCTTCTCCAAATTCGTGCTTCTTCTTCCTCTCTAGGGTTCAAACCCAAATCTTCCAAATACCCAAATCTCAACTCTCAAACTCTCCATTTAGGCAAGTGATTGAAGAAATCTAACATGAATCCCTTCAATCCTTCTCAAAGGATGAAACCCTAGCTCTCTCTCCTCTTTCTCCTTTCCCTTTCTCTTCTTTTCCTTTCCTTTCTCTCTGCTTCTTTCGCTCGCTGAAACAGTTTTTATACACCTCTGCAAATTGTGAATCGATTCACAGACCTTTGTGAATCGATTCCCACAAAGGTAAAAAGTGCCTGAATTGCAGATTTAATGAGTGAATCGATTCACGCATGCGAGTCCCAAAGGCCTGTCTTACGTGAATCGATTCACGGCTTCGTGAATCGATTCCCACCGCTAAAATTCGATGCCTTTGGATTTCTAATGTCGTGAATCGATTCTGGGCTATATGAATCGATTCACCGCGAGAAAAACCAGGAAAACTTAGTTCTAACACCAAACCTTGAGACTTTCTTCTCAAATTAACTTCCATAACTACAATCAACACCTCTAACCACCTTATCAAAACTTTGTGTAATTATATTCACTCACTTTAAAATCAATTTAAGCTTGAATACAATCACACAATTCTTCTCATAACTTATTCTCAACTTAGCTTGGAAATTTGGGGTGTTACACTACTACCCACCTTTTAAAAATTTTCGTCCTCGAAAATTACTGCATCTATCATTGGAACTTCAACTACAACTTCCTTTCATAGCCCATTGGGTAATAGTGTAACTGGTTAAGTGAAATCACTCTACGCACTAGTCGATAGAATACTTGCAATCGCGAATGACTCTAGGTATCCTCCGATTTGGTGGTAACTCACATCCTTACTAACCTCAAATCCTTCCCCCATGAGATAGGTCCTCACTTCCAGACTTCCTATGTGGAGTTAAGGGTGTAGGAACTTCTTAGCATTGACAGCATGGGATGCGAACAGAGATTTACCTCCATGGAATCTCGTCTCCAAACCACGCCTCTCTTTCTTACCTCATCCTTCTGTACAATCGATTGGCTTTTGGTGCTTCCGCTGCGTTCTCTGATCTTACGTCTTTTCAAATGAATGAACTCCTTTCGTCTTATTTCCATCAGATGGAATACTCTACTTGCAGTCTGAGAGTTTAACTCTGGTGCTGTTCTATCTTTCGGTTGCTCTTGACTGTTGGAAATTGTTACGCTTGCTTTTCATCGTCTGCTACTCACCTAGACATTCTGCCATAAGATAGCCTGTGCTTCCTCTGTAATTCCGTAGTAACCCACAGTTTCGCATAGCCATCCTCATGAAATTGCCACACGACATTTCTTAACTCGGTTCGGGTTTTTAACCCAACTGATGAGTCGCTTACTCATCATCCTATATATGTTGAAGGTAGGTTAAGTATGTGGAGAATTCTTTGAATTTGTCCACACAATTCCCTGCAGACGTGCCTTTTGGTGTCAAGCGAGTGAATCTTTGCTCCTTCTATCTCTTTAGACTTCTTGGAAGATACTCTCCTTCAAATACTCCCTGGAAGTTCACCCAAAATAGCATCCAATACTATCGTTGGTGGTTTCACAACCCTTCGTTGGGCAACCATCCTATCAAAATAGAATTGTCACCTAGAGGTAACCAAGACATACCTTAAACAAATTTTTTCCATTCGCAACTACGGAGCTGATACCCATATTTATCTCACTATACTTGGTCTTGCAACCGACTCAGCCTAGGAAACTTGAAACTCTAGGGTTGCTCAACTCTTGGGAGGTATCCGTTGGTTAGACTGACTTGATTTTCATTAGTTGATTACAAACTTTGTCTCACACGAGGTCTAAGCCTCACTTGGTTGGAGACTTAGCTTGCAAGTGGCTAGTTAGAATCACATCAGACCCAACCTAACGACTTGACTAGCAGTAACTTATAGTCCCAGATGTCCGCCATCTTTACTCTTAAATAAACTTTAGTACTGCTCTCCTCCGCTTGATGGTGTAACTCCCTTTCTTGATGCTATTGGAATTGAACCAGAACCCACACGGCTTTATCTGATAGCGGTGTAGATCGACGCGTGTAATAACCAATGGACCAACAAGTATCCAGAAAATAAATCCTTGATATTCTTGGAAACAATCTACCTTATTGATCCTGTATTATCATCCTTACCCAATCTGAATCATTAGAAACCCTGGAAGGGACTAATCTCTATAGAGGAACTAATTGCTCAGGAAGTTAAGTGATCTCATTACCCAATCACAGACTAAGTCTTATTCCAACTAATATTCTTACTTGGCTAAGGCAAAGTCTATAATTGGTCAATTGAATTCACTTTACGCACTGAACAGTTAGATCGAAAGTAGACATCAATAACTCTAGGTTTCCGCTGACTCAGCTTTCCTTGAAACTTCTATAGTTTGAAGACTACATCTCATCCGATCCTCTCAAGTTTGTTGTTCCACTAAGGACACCGCTCCTTGAAGACTTAGAGTTTTCTTCTCGCTTCGCTAGGCAAGATCACTCTTGAGGACCTATACTACCATTTGGGCGTTGTATCATATCGCTTAACTCCATCTTGTTCCTTACCCTTACTACTTCCACTTAACGCTAAGGTTCTCTCAGGGATTATCATAGGATTTATATCGACCTAGGATCCACCTATGATCGGCTAGGTTAACCAATCTCTTTGAAACAACAAGTGTTGAGACCCTAACCGATTATAACCGACCATCCTACTCGATTGAAATCCTACAATTAAGAGCACTTACTGTTAACCATGAAGGGCACTTGAATTAACTTGGGAATCATCATAAGATCTCAATTATTCTAGGATCCATTCCTAATGGATTAAAGTAAACAACTTGATAGCATAACCAAGTTGTAACCCTAACCGACATTACAAATGCCCATCCTAAGTTGATTTGAAACCTCACAATTAAGACCCCTTACTTGCTCGTCATTTCCAATCACTTCCAAAGCGTCTCGGTTGGTGGTACATGAATTACACGCTTGCCTAGCCGAACCCTCACCACTATGGTTCCGACCACTCTTGAAACATTCCTTAACTCTTGGTTCCGGAAAGGTGGGAACTTGTTTCCCTTTTTACGTATTCCGAAGTTTCCCACTTAATGAGGGCTCCTACATCCGCTCCTTCCTTGTCTACATCATCCTTATCCATCAAACTTCCTCAGAGTTCGCGCTCCTATTCGGTCTCCTCCCTCATCCGCCACTCCATCTACTACATTCTTCGCATTACGGTATGGAGTATTAAGTTGATCAGGCTTAAAATTCGTACTAAGCATAAGAATATGTAGAGGAGTTCTTGGACAAAGGAAAATTCTCGCTAATCGACATACCCAACAAGGACTAAACTGACACTCCTAAATTACTAAACCAAGAACTCACAATCCGATAAGATCGAATCGCTCGATACCATAATGTAACACCCGCGCCTCAACATACTTGAAAGTACGACAAATTACATTAAAGCACAGGAGTTACTAATAACTTACAGACTTGATTACAGTAATCCAAGTCATAAATTAAACTTAATTCATAAATCTAATGAATAGAATACAAACTATACATAACTTGGAATATAAAATTTCCACTTCAGTATAAAACTAGCCTATGAATCCCAAACTTGGAGCTTCGACTCGTCGTCTTCGGTACCTGTTTATCTGAAAAACAAATAAAAGGAATAGGGTGAGATTATAAATCTCAGTGAGCCCTTCACGGACTCCTCACCGTTCTCTCGTCCGTTCTTACTAGCCTGAAAGACTAATTCAAACATCACTTCTCTAGCTATATCTAGCACAACTAACCCAATGCTACTTAAGTGCCAACTTCCTTAACTAAGAGCATTTTGTTCTTCTTTACTACCTACTCTATTCTTAACACTTCATTGATTTCCTTTATATCATTGTAATCAATCTTATCACATCTCTTTCTACTTCTAGGCACCATTACTATATAATGATTAAGCGACTAGGGATGTACTATCCAAGATTCCATACAACTAACTAAGCTAATTCCGAACACATACATATACACATACAAGGAATTCATTAACATTCATAAACTTAACATCACTTCACATATTATACCATTTATAATGAGATATATAATATGAGGCTATGCAATGTAATGCATTTTCTTACTATGAATTTCTAATTCATCTTTGGCTCGTATTCATGGGTAGCGTTGTATGCTTACGTCCATACAACCCCATAAATACGCTTTTGATATGGTGGTTAGACGTCTTAACCGTCCGAGGGCATCCCACACGGCTAACCATACCGATCACCCCCTTTTTGAGGCATCTTAGTGTTTTTTAGGGAATTTAATTCACAAACTATGTCTTGAGATGCATGTCTTACTCAAAAAATGGGAATAAAATTAGGTGTTCCTCTAATTTCACATGCAACTGAACATATTCATGCAAAAAGATACATTTCATATTCAAATGGAAACATATATCATGAATACACATTCACACATTCTCTCTATCACATACTTTTCCTAGAGTCCTTTCTTTAACACCATGGACATACATTTAGGGCTAATTGACAAGCCTCACAATTCACCGAACTGATGGACAACACATACATTAAACATATACCTTGAAACCCTATGGGACTAACATAGGAAACTAACATCAAACATACGTAATCTCATTGAAGCTCTTTGGAGCATTCAAGGATCAAGCATCACATAATAATTAGGGGGGTTGGGGACAGAATCCAACCCTATTTCAGTAAAACCCCATATAATTTCATAATAATAATAATAACTTCAACATTAACTTAAAATCAAAGGGGTTAACAACCCTAACTTTGAACCCTTTGGGGTTCAAAGACTTCTTTGAGGAAATTCCTATATGAGGGACTTATGGGTGCCCATCACCTAAGGGTTGAAGAACTCACCATTATTCTTCAAGACATTGAGCTAGGAAGGTTGAACTTTGGACTCTTTGCTCCTCTTCAAGCTTTTCCCTCTTTGCTCAACTTGGGGCTTCTCCAAATACTTCTCAAATCTTGATCTTCAACCTTCAATCTTCCTTCTCAATCCAAGAACTTGGGCCATTTTTGCTGGAGCTTGGTCTTCTCCCCCTTATTCTTCTCCAAATTCGTGCTTCTTCTTCTCCTCTCTAGGGTTCAAACCCAAATCTTCCAAATACCCAAATCTCAACTCTCAAACTCTCCATTTAGGCAAGTGATTGAAGAAATCTAACATGAATCCCTTCAATCCTTCTCAAAGGATGAAACCCTAGCTCTCCTCTCCTCTTTCTCCTTTCCCTTTCTCTTCTTTTCCTTTCCTCTTTCTCTGTTTCTGCGTTCTGCTCGCTGAAACAGCGTTTTTATACACCTCTGCAGCTGTGAATCGATTCACAGCACTGTGTGAATCGATTCCCACAGTGTAAAAAGTGCCTGAATTGCAGATTTAATGAGTGAATCGATTCCTGCATGCGAGTCCCAGTGGCCTGTCTTATGTGAATCGATTCCTGGCTTCTGTGAATCGATTCCCACTGCTAAAATTCGATGCCTTTGGATTTCTAATGCTGTGAATCGATTCCTGGGCTATATGAATCGATTCACACTGCAGAAAAACCAGGAAAACTTAGTTCTAACACCAAACCTTGAGACTTTCTTCTCAAATTAACTTCCATAACTACAATCAACACCTCTAACCACCTTATCAAAACTTTGTGTAATTATATTCACTCACTTTAAAATCAATTTAAGCTTGAATACAATCACACAATTCTTCTCATAACTTATTCTCAACTTAGCTTAGAAATTTGGGGTGTTACACAAGACAACATTCAGGACAAGGTATGGTCACTTCGAGTACCTAGTGATGCCATTCGGAGTGACAAATGCGCCGACAGTATTCATGGACTACATGAACAGGATCTTTCACCCATTCTTAGACCAGTTTGCGGTGGTGTTCATAGACGATATTCTGATTTATTCGAGGAGTAGAGAAGAGCATGAAGAGCATCTACGCCGAGTACTGTAGATACTATGAGAGAAGCAGCTTTATGCTAACCTTTCTAAGTGTGAGTTCTGGCTTGAAGAAGTGAATTTCCTTGGACATGTGATAACAAAGAATGGAATAGCTGTGGATTCAGCCAAGATTGAAGCTGTGTTAGCATGGGAGCAGCCGAAGACTGTAATAGATATCAGAAGTTTTGTTGGATTAGCAGGCTACTACCGAAGATTTATTGAAGGTCTCTCAAAGATCGTAGCACCGCTTAGAAGACTTACAAGGAAGGATCAACCTTAGCTTGGACCGAAGAGTGCGAATCCAGTTTCCAGAGGTTGAAGGAGCTTTTAACGACAACACCTGTGTTAATTTTGCCTCAACCGAAGAACCTTACGAGGTTTACTGCGATGCGTCACACCAAGGATTAGGATGCGTGCTGATGCAACATCGGAAAGTTGTGGCTTATGCTTCGAGACAGCTTAAGATTCATGAGAGGAACTACCCTACGCATAATTTGGAGCTTGCTACAATGGTTTTTGCACTGAAGATTTGGAGACACTACTTGTATGGGAGCACGTTCACTGTTTACAGCGATCACAAGAGCCTGAAGTACTTGTTCGATCAGAAGGAGCTCCACATGCGACAGCGAAGATGGACAGAATTTTTGAAAGATTACGACTTCACTTTAGAATACCATCTAGGAAAGGCGAACGTGGTAGCTGATGCACTGAGTAGGAAGAGCGTTTTAGCCTTAGCAATGATGATCAAGGAGTTGGAGATGCTAGAGAAGTTCTGAGACTTGAAGTTGAATGTGGAAGTGTCACCAGGGAAGCTGAAGTTTGGGATGCTCACCATTTCTAACAGATTGTTGGACGAGATTAGGAACCATCAAGCTGATAACAACCTACTACAAGAGAAGGTTGAACTGATAGGGCAAAGGAAAACGACAGAATTCAAGATTGGAACGGACAACATCTTGAGGTGCAATGGACGTGTGTGTGTACCTAATGTGGCGGAGCTGAGGAAGTTGATTCTCAATGAGGCGCATAAGAGTAGATTGAGTATTCATCCGGGAGTTATGAAGATGTACCAGGATCTGAAGAAGCATTTTTGGTGGCCCAGAATGAAGAAACAAGTGGCAGAGTATGTGGCTTCCGGTCTAACTTGCCAGAAAGCGAAGGTGGAACATCAGCGACCAGCAGGGATGTTGCAACCGCTTGACGTACCAGTGTGGAAGTGGGATAGCATTTCTATGGATTTCGTTGTGGGATTGCCGAGGACGCAGAAGAGGTATGATTCTATTTGGGTGATCATTGACCGATTAACCAAGTCCGCACATTTCTTGCCAGTAAGATCAACATACAACGTAGAGAAGCTGACAGAGATCTATTTCTCAGAGATTATACGACTGCATGGCGTGTCTTCTTCCATCGTTTCTGACCGAGATCCGAAGTTCACATCTTTTGGAGGGAATTGCAAGAAGCAATGGTGATGACTACCATCCTCCATAGTAGCCTTTGAAACGATCTTAGGTTAAATTTTCAGGCACAATTCAGTCTCAAATAATGAGTTTAAGCTAGGCGAAGAATAAAAACGAAAATGGACAAGATAAAGGGGTGGAAGGCACCACGATTCCAGAGGAATTGATAAGCCAATTCGAGTGATCGCCACAAGAAAGGCTTCTTGATAAGATCAAAGAGATAGACGCCACAAGAAGGGTTGCTTCTTGATAAGTCAGAATATGGTTTAGTCCAGAACCTAAGAGTGTAAACTCTCACCAAGTGTTAAAACACAAGTAATTTTTCTAAACATTCAAGTCTGGCATTTTCATTGATTCAGGCGCATACATATAGCAAGTTGCCCATGCCAAAAGGCTTTTACAAGTAATAATAATATAACTCCTATGAGGCACACCTAATAATTGGCCATCATTACACATTAGTAGTGCATTTAAACTAGCTGTTACACTTCCTAACCAGACTTGAAGCGTCCAATCTCGTGAGTTATGCAGCAGCTGCTTCTTGCTTATTTTATTTGAATAATAAAACTAGTGCAGCTCACACCCTTAAGCACTAAACATAAAATAAATGATTCTATTTTCTTAGTGGGTCTAATTTAACTTCCTGATAATGTGCATAGCACCCTTGACTTGCGCATTCTGATGATAATAATAATATGGTTCAGCTGACTTGGATTCCTCCTATGTGCAGGAGCTATTATTTGAACCAGTACAATAATAGCTAGACAACACGTTGACTCCTCCTTTTAACCTCTTGTCTGCACCACTTTCTTTAAGACAATGAAATAGCTCCAGCATTGATGGATATAAATGACGTGAATTATTTGGAGGCAAGGAATTAATTGGCCAATTATAATTAAAGCAAATCTGATCTGATTGATGGAGCCAATTTAATTCCTTACGTGCAATCTCTTCAAATCTGAACATTCTTATTCCTTGGACTTTGCATATGCTGGACAGGTAACTTGAAATTAAACAGCACAATGAGTAAAATAACAAGCTGTTGGTCTTCATGCATATAATAAAATCTTTGTAGGTTTCCTTCCACATGCTCAATGAATTCAGGATCACATCATGCTCCCCTTCTTCAAAAGGATTTGTCCTCAAATCCTCATAGCACTCTTTAAACAAAAACCTGGAATTTGGACCCCCCTTTTTGTGTAAATGAGTCCATATCCACTTTCCTGGATCAAAGACAAGTCTTGCTTTCTCAACTTGATTGTCTTTTACCTCATCATAAAATTTAAGATCAGAATCAATAAATAATTTACCAACTTTGGGATCACAAAAATGTTTCAAGTGAGGACTCGGGACTAGAGCCATGGAAGTTCGAACAGAATCTGCCTTCCATGTGATCAAACCATCCATTTTTGCATCATTCCCCTCCTCTTGAAAGGAATTTGACCTCAAATCTGAACCTGCATCAAAAGATTGTGGGTTATGTAAAAATATTTCTCCTTTTTGTTCACCACTTTCTTTTTCATCAGAACTGAATATTTCCTCCTCCAGAAAATTTTCATCTTTCTCATTCTCTTTCTTTTTCTCATGGACCATACTCTCTTGTTTTTCTTTCTCTCCCACATTCTCTTAAATTTTTTCATTAACAAGATTCTCCCAATATTCTTCAAAACTAGGAATCTTTCTTTTCATTCTCTCCTCTTTTCTTGCAATTCTTTCACGTTCCCTATCATCCCTCTTACTTTTTCTATATCTTTTCTCATCTTGTTTTCTCTCTGGCCAAACTTCTCATGTAGCTCTTTTGTTGTGCTTTGTAGGAGCTTTTCCATATGTTGTGCAAAGTTCTGAAGTTGAAAAGATAGAGTTGTCATTGTAGACAGTTGTGGCAGCAAGGATTTGAAGAGATTATGATTCAGATTTGACTAAACACACAAAATGGATTTTTTTTTCCTCAATTTTTTTTCCAGTTTTTTTATTTGGCAGAATCTCTATCTCTTTTTTTTTCCCTTGAATTTTCGTTTTTTTTTTTGCAATTTTTTTTTGAACAAAATAGAAAGACAAAATTGAAAAGGATAGATAACACCTGAAAAAGAACATAAGCTCTGATTACCACATGATATGATTCTCGTAGCCATTGGACCCAAATAAAAAATCGTAAGGTGGAAATGAAAACGCCACAACTGGTTATGGATGTTCCGGTTGTTAAGTCGGGATTGAGCGCCACGGCAAGCCGATAAGCTCTAAACACGGCTCACGAAGAACCATAAAGAATCCTCCCCAATTTTTAACTCAATCCAAAACTCAAGAACCACGGCTTTGATTGGAAACTGGATTTTATCCTAGCCTTTAGCCAAGTTCTGTTGATTCTATTATGCAAGGGGTTGAAGATGAAATACCAAAGGAACAATGTAGTGTTTCTATTGAAGGTAAATTGCAAGAGGAATTTGGGGATGTGTCTCTAAAGGAAGTACCTTACAACTTTGAACCAAACTGGACTTATCAAGAAGTAACCTTCTTGTGGCGTTCTTTGACTTGCTTATCAATTCCTTAGGGAATTGTGGTGCTTCCATTCCTTTTCTCTTATCCATTTCCTTTATTTTATTTAAAAACAATTGTTCATTTTCGTTTTTATTCCTTCACCTTACTTAAACACATTATTTGAGACATAATTGTACTTGAAAATTCAACTTAAGATCGTTTCAAAGGCTACTATGGAGGATGGTAGTCAACAAGTGGCTTTGATACCACTTGATGAGAACAAAGGAAGGACCGCCTTGAAGTTCATCTTAAAGGAAGGATATTGATGCCACACTCAAGAACAAGATGAGAATGTGAGTGATAAGTCATGAATTTTGATCGCCACAAGTTACCTTGATAAGATCAGATTCAGTTCTTTTGCCCAAGAACACAAAGGAAGCTCTCACAAATGGAGAAAACTCAATTTTCATTAATCTTCAAAATATCCTCTTTTTCTAAGCTCTCATTTTTATCTTCTATCTCACTCTCTTTTTCTTTCTCTTCAACACTCATGGCTTGTCGTCGATGCCTCCATGGACGCCCAAGTAGCAAGTGCCTTGTTTTTGTAGGCACCACATCACATAGTACCTCCTCATCTTCATTGCCCTCGAATTTAAACGACACTAGTACTTGTTTAGTCACCATCACATCACCCATATCTTTAAATTCCGGATCCACGAGACTTTCAAGCGGATAAGGATCAGGATGCTCTACAACAGGAAGTCCCAACTTCTCCACCATGATTGTACTGGCCATATTGATCCAATACTTTCTATCAATGTCCAACCTATATATCTTATCCTTCACACAGCATAAAGTATAGATAATGCTCTTCCTTTTCTTGACTTCCATGACATACAACCACAAAATAAAAAATTGAAACTTTCAATTTTTTTTTCACTCTTTTTTTCTTTTTTTCTTTTTTTTTTCAAATAAGGAAAAACAACACTTGAAATTCAAGGAACCTGGAATTGATACCACTTGATGACTACCAACCTCCATAGTAGCCTTTGAAACGATCTTAGGTTGAATTTTTATGGAACTGAATTTTAGAACAAGTAAATAGAAAAGAAATGGAATAGAGATAAGAGATGGATACACCACAATTCCCTAAGGAATTGATAAGCAAGATGAAGATGCCACAAGAAGAGTTAACTTCTTGATAAGTCAGTTTTGGCTCAATCCAGAACCCAAGAGAAACAAGTCTCTCATAATGTGTAAAACACAATTTTTAACATCCAAATTCTTCTAACTTTCTGTCATGGCTCTCCTTTTTTTCTACAACACCCTCTTTCTTTTCTTCATGAATCAATCTCTCTTCTCTCTCATCACTTTCTTTTATCTCTCTATTTTCCTCACTGTCTCTTCCCATTTCCATATACATAGGATCTTTATACCCTTCTTTTTGCTCAAATGGTACAAGAGTGATTTTGGTATTTTTAAATAAAAAAGAGTACTTGTTAGTGCTGCAGTCATGCTTTGCTTTTCGTTGAAGCTTCCATGGCCACCCAAGTGACAAGTGTCTCATTTTTGTAGGCACCACATCACAAAGCACCTCATCTTCATATCCACCAACCTTGAATGATACTAGTACTTGTTTATCCACCATCATGCTACCCATATCACTAAATTTTGGATAATCGAGACCATAGAGTGAATATGGTTGCCGATGCTTCAAAACATGAAGTGACAACTTCTCTACCAAGGTTGTGCTTACCATGTTGATGTAACTTTTCCTATCAATGGTCAAACTACATATCTCGTCATTCACATAACATTTTTGTGGAGAAAAGATGCTTCTTTTTCTCGACTTCCATGCTGGAGAGAATGAATAAAATCTAAAATTCCTCAATCTGAATTTTTTTTTTCTCTTAGTTTTTTTTTTCACACCTCTTTTTTTAGGCAGAATCTCTTTAATTTTTTTTTTGAATTTTCATTTTTTTCCTGCAATTTTTTTTTGGTGATCAAAATGTAAAATAAAAAAAATGTAAGAACAAATGATCAATTCAACCCCAACCTTTGCTTTGATACCACTTGATGACTACCATCCTCCATAGTAGCCTTTGAAACGATCGTAGGTTAAATTTTCAGGCACAATTCAGTCTCAAATAATGAGTTTAAGCTAGGTGAAGAATAAAAACGAAAATGGACAAGATAAAGGGGTGGAAGGCACCACGATTCCAGAGGAATTGATAAGCCAATTCGAGTGATCGCCAAAAGAAAGGATTCTTGATAAGATCAAAAGGATAGACGCCACAAGAAGGGTTGCTTCTTGATAAATCAGAATATGGTTCAATCTAGAACCTACTAAGAGTGTAAACTCTCACCAAGTGTTAAAAACACAAGTAATTTTTCTAAACATTCAAGTCTGCCATTTTCATTGACTCATGCGCATACATATAGCAAGCTGCCTATGCCAAAAGGCTTTTACAAGTAATAATAATATAACTCCTATGAGACACACCTAATAATTGGCCATCATTACACGTTAGTAGTGCATTTAAACTAGCTGTTACACTTCCTAACCAGACTTGAAGCGTCCAATCTCGTGAGTTATGCAGTAGTAGCTTCTTGCTTATTTTATTTGAATAATAAAACTAGTGCAGCTCACACCCTTAAGCACTAAACATAAAATAAATGTTTTATTTTCTTAGTGGGTCTAATTTAACTTCCTGATAATGTGCATAGCACCCTTGACATGTGCATTCTGATGATAATAATAATATGGTTCAGCTGACTTGGATTCCTCCTATGTGCAGGAGCTATTATTTGAACCAATACAACAATAGCTAGACAACGCGTTGACTCCTCCTTTTAACCTCTCGTCTGCTCCACTTTCTTTAAGACAATGAAATAGCTCCAGCATTGATGGATATAAATAACGTGAATTATTTGGAGGCAAGGAATTAATTGGCCAATTATAAATAAATCAAATCTGATCTGATTGATGGAGCCAATTTAATTCCTTACGTGCAATCTCTTTAAATCTGAACATTCTTATTCCTTGGACTTTGCATATGCTGGACAGGTAACTTGAAATTAAACAGCACATTGAGCAAAATAACAAGCTGCTAGTCTTCATGCATATAATAAAATCTTTGTAGGTTTCCTTCCACATGCTCAACGAATTCAGGATCACATCAAATGGGAACCAAGCTCAAGCTTAACTCAGCATATCACCCTCAGACCGATGGTTAGACTGAGCGGACGATTCAATCACTCGAAGATTTGCTGAGAGCGTGCACGTTGGATCATAGAGGAAGTTGGAACGACGTCTTACCGCTAGTGGAGTTCACCTACAACAATAGTTTTCACGCAAGTATTGGTATGGCACCTTACGAAGCGTTGTATGGACGTAAGTGTCAAATGCCTCTTTGTTGGTACTAGGATGGTGAGAGCTCTGTTGTGGGACCGGACATGATACAACAGACTACCGAGAAGATCCGATTGATCAGAGATAGGATACAGACGTCTTAGAGTCAACAGAAGAGTTATGCGGACTAGGGTCGCCGACTGCTAGAGTTCATGGAGTGATGTAATCCTCCTTGACATGATTCAATTCAGGACCTTCTAGGTTGGAAACTCAAATTTGGAACCAAATCACGTCTTGTTTAAACTCGATGTATCTCGTGCTACAGAACTCAGAATTGCGTGATTCCAAAACGAAGAGAACGAGCACTTTCTGAAATGCAAGTTAGTCTCAAGAATCACTGAAAAAGACCGTGTATAACAGGAGATATGACCAAAGATAACTAAAACAAAAATTAGGGAATTTGAGGGTTAGGGTTTGATGCAATGGAAACTAAAAACGAAATTAAACACCAAAACAAGAACTGGAAGGCGCTACAATCCAAGGATTGATAAGCCCTAAGGAACGCCACAAGGATCAACACCCTTGATAAGTTCAAAGTGAATTCTCTCAAGAACTCTAGAGAACAAACTCTCACAAGCAATATGCTCAATGTCCAAAAAACTGCACCCCAGCAGCCTTAAAGAGACTTTTATAGTGACACTCCTTACAGGCTTACTTAACCCTAGCCCAACTCAAGTCTCTAACAAATAAGCCCAACAGTTTGCTAATTTAGCCCAAATACAAGTTTAAACTTAAAGAAGGAAAACAAATAACATAAAAACGATATAGATATAGATTGGTCCAAACACCAATGCCTTCATGCCTTTATTCCCTCAATCTGGATTAAGCAATTCACCATCCTGGGCTTCAGTCCTTTTGGACTAGGACCCGTTTCAAATAAACTGGATACAAGACTATTTAGAGCCTCTTTAACCTTCTTGGATCTAGCCCTTGTCATTGGAGCTCCAAGGCTTTGTAAGTTCTCTATGATGCCTTCCTTGGTTATGCCTCTTCCTATGTCCTCATCATTCCCTTCTTCTTGAACTGAATTTGTCATCAAATTGCAATCTTCTTCACCTGCATCATAAGGAGACAAATCAGCCACATTAAAAGTAGCACTTACACCATACTCACTGGGAAGGTCTATTTTGTAAGCATTATCATTAATTCTGGACAGCACTTGAAAAGGCCCATCTCCCGTAGGTTGAAGCTTAGATTTCCGTTGAGAAGGAAACCTTTCCCTCCTTAAGTGAATCCAAACCCAATCACCCGGTTCAAACACAACCTTTCTCCTTCCTTTATTAGCTTGCCTAGCATAGCTCTCCACCTTTTTCTCAATTTGTGCCTTTACTTTCTCATGTAATTTCTGAACATATTTGGCTTTAATTTTTCCATCCTTATGTGTCAAAACAGAACTGTTGGGCAAGGACATTAAATCAAGGGGAGTGAGAGGGTTAAAGCCATAGACAATTTCAAAGGGAGAATAACTAGTAGTACTATGAACTGCCCTATTGTATGCAAACTCAACGTGAGGCAAACATTCTTTCCAGGACTTAATATTCTTTTTTATTACAGCCCTTAAAAGGGAAGAAAGAGTTCTATTCACTACCTCTGTTTGGCCATCAGTTTGAGGGTGGCAAGTTGTGGAAAAGAGAAGTTTGGTTCCAAGCTTACCCCAAAGTGTCCTCCAAAAGTGACGTAGAAACTTAGAGTCCCGATCACTCACAATGCTTCTAGGCAAACATTGAAGTCTTACAACCTCTTTAAAGAACAAATCTGCCACGTGACAAGTATCATCCACTTTCTTGCATGGTATGAAGTAAGCTTTCTTAGAGAACCTGTCCACCACCACAAAAATGGAATCCTTGCCACTTTTAGATCGAGGAAGACCTAAAACAAAATCCATAGAAATATCAATCCAAGGAAAGTCAGGGATTGGCAAAGGAGTATACAATCCATGAGGCATTACTTTAGATTTAGATTTCTTACACACAATGCATCTTTCACACAATCTATGTACATCACGTTTCATGTGTGGCCAATAAAAATGTTCATACAGCATGTCTAAAGTCTTTTGGATTCCAAAATGTCCCATTAATCCCCCCTCATGTGCTTCCTTCACAAGTAACTCTCTAATGGAACTTTTTGGCACACACAATCTATTTTGTTTAAACAAATAGTCATTAAGCCTAAAGTACCCATTTTGAGAAGCATGCACACAAGCTTCATATATTTGAGAAAATTCTGGATCATGTTCATACAATTCCTTAATTTGCTCAAAACTAATGAATTTAGTTTCAAGAGTAGAAAACAAGGCATACCTTCTTGAAAGTGCATCAGCGACCACATTAGACTTACCTTTCTTATGCTTGATCACATAGGGAAACTGCTCAAGGAACTCAACCCACCTGGCATGTCTCTTGTTAAGCTTACCTTGTCCCTTTAAATACTTCAAAGATTCATGATCACTATGTATCACAAATTCCTTTGACAAAAGGTAGTGCTGCCATGTTTGTAATGCTCTCACCAATGCATACAGCTCTTTATCATATGTGGGGTAATTAAGAACAGCCCCATTTAATTTCTCACTAAAATAAGCAATGGGATGCCCCTCTTGCATTAAAACAGCCCCTATCCCCACATTGGATGCATCACATTCAATTTCAAAAGATTTAGCAAAATTAGGCAATGCAAGAATAGGTGCATGAGTTAATTTCTCTTTGAGGATAGAAAAGGCCTGCTCCTGTTTCTCACCCCATTTAAATCCCACATGTCTTTTAATCACTTCATTCAAAGATGCAGCCAATGTACTAAAATCTTTGACAAACCTCCTATAGAAACTAGCTAAGCCATGAAAGCTTCTTACCTCGCTTACGATCTTAGGAGTTGGCCACTCTTGAATGGCTTTCACCTTCTCTTGATCGACCTGCACTCCTTGTGAGCTAACAACAAAACCAAGAAAAACTACATGATCTGTACATAAGGCACATTTTTCCATGTTGGCATACAATTTTTCACGCCTAAGAGCTTCTAAAACACTTCTCAAGTGCACAAGATGATCATCATAGGATTTGCTATAAATCAAAATGTCATCAAAATAAACCACAACACATTTCCCTAGAAACTCCCTTAACACATGGTTCATTAACCTCATGAAAGTGCTAGGAGCATTTGTTAAGCCAAATGGCATGACCAACCACTCATACAAGCCATATTTTGTTTTAAAGGCTGTTTTCCATTCATCTCCTTCTGTAATCCTAATTTGATGATATCCACTTTTAAGATCAATTTTGGAAAACACACAAGGCCCATGCAATTCATCCAACAAATCATCTAACCTAGGAATGGGATGCCTATACTTTACCGTGATATTATTGATGGCTCTACAGTCAGTACACATCCTCCAAGTTCCATCTTTCTTAGGCACAAGAATGACTGGTACTGCACAAGGATTTAGGCTCTCTTGCACCCATCCCTTTTGCATCAAGTCTTCAACTTGCTTCTGGATTTCTTTGGTCTCTTGGGGATTGCTCCTATATGCTGGCCTATTGGGTAGTGAAACACCTGGAATGAGGTCAATTTGATGTTCTATACCTCTTATAGGTGGTAGGCCACGAGGTATTTCCTTGGGAAAGACTTCTTCAAATTCCTGCAACAAAGAGGAAACTTCACTAGGAAGAGGGTGATTAGGACCTACATCCTTTAAGTTACCTTCCTTACTCAGCAACAAGAGTATTGGCTTCTTTAAATGCATAGCCTTTTTCACCTCTTCTTCCTTTAAAAACAGATTTTGTGGTTTTCTCTCTTTTTTTTGACTCTCATTTTCTTTTCTCTCTTTCTTTTCGCTTTCCCTTTCTTTTCTCTCTTACTTTCTTTTCTCTCATTTTTGATTGATCCTCACCAACCTTTCTTGGAGACAAAGGAGCAAGTGTAATTTTGCACTCTTTATGGACAAAAGAGAACTTGTTTGTATATCCCTCAAGAATGACTCTCTTATCATACTGCCACGGCCTTCCAAGAAGTAAATGACAAGCCTCCATTGGCACCACATCACATAGAACTGTATCCTCATACTTCCCAATAGAGAAGTCTACCTCCAATTGCTGATTCACTATCAACTCATCTTCCTCACTAAGCCATTGAAGCTTGTATGGTTGAGGATGGAGTTTAGTCACCAGATTCATTTTTGAGACCATCCTCGCACTAGCAGCATTAGTGCAACTTCCTCCATCTATAATTAAAGAACATACCTTGCCTTGGATGAGGCATCGAGTATGGAAAATGTTCTCCCTTTGACTTTCATCCAAGTCTCTTGATTGGCTTCCCAACACCATGAACAAGTCTCCTTCAGGAACTTCCTCCTCGTCCTCTTCATCACTAGGTCGGGCAGAATCTGAAGATGAACCACTAGTAATCTCCCCATTCTCCTTAAGTAGCATGGTCTTCTTGGTTGGGCATTCAAAGGCTATGTGACCTCTCCCCAAACATTTGAAACATTTAATCTCGCTACTTCTTGTTTTCTTAGGAGCCTCATTAGACTTATTTTGGATCTTAGGAGGTGCAGTCATGGACGTGCTTGATGAAGTACTTCCCTCCTTCTTATTTCTATCCTTCCAACTTGGAGAATTAAAGTTGGAAGAACTCTTTTTCGTGTTGCCTCATTAGACTTCTTAAGTATTTCTATCCTTCCAACTTGGAGAATTAAAGTTGGAAGAACTCTTTTTCGTGCTGCCTTTTAATGACAACCACTTTGATGTCGGTAATCTTTTTGATAAATTCGATCTTCGGTTGAAATTATATTCAGAACAGGATTGTTTTTAAATAAAATAAAAAGAAATGGATAAAGATGAGGAATGGAAGCACCACAATTCCCTAAGGAATTGATAAGCAAATCGAAGAACGCCACAAGAAGGTTACTTCTTGATAAGTTCAATTTTTGGCTCAATCCAGAACCCAAGAGTGCATGACTCTCAAAATGTGATAAACACAAGTTTTTCTCAAAGCAAAATTCTGCTTTCATTCATAAAATTCGTATTACATATATAGGACAGCAAAAATCAGCTGCTCTCTCTCTTCCTAGACACATTAGTAATGTCAATTGAATGCCTACTTGATCATATTAATGGCTTCACTTCAATTGTCCATTAACTAGTGTATTAAAGTGTCAGTTACACTTCCTAACAACTCCTAAATGGAGCATTTCAATAGCCATCAGCTGCTGTCCTTTTTTTGTTAATTAATTTAAATAAAACTAATTCAGCTAACTTAAAATAAACTACAAAATAAAAACGAAAATAGGAAGTTTAATTGGGCCAATATGCAAAACCCAAGTAATGCAGCCCAATAGACTTATTACAATCTTTATTCAAAGCAAATAAACATAACTTAAAGAAGAATCATTTTATTGTTGTTGCAATTTCTTGAGGGCTGCCAGGATCACATCATACCCTCCTTCTTCGAGGGAATTCGTCCTCGAATTTATTGACTTAAGAAATCCTCTTCATCCTCCGGGATCAAACATAATTCTTTTGAATCCATGGGGTTCTTCTCTTGGAACTATGAAGATATGTGCCTTGAAAAGGGTTAGTAGTACTTAAGTTTCCCTGCCAATGATGCTCTCTCCACCTTAATTTCTATGATAAGGACACTCTCAATTTGAACATTTTCCTCACTTGCTTCCCCTTTGTTTTCAACATCAAAAAATATTTTCGTATCTTCAATTTCCTTTGTAGGTACTTCTTCATGAATTTGAAAAGCTGGCCTAGTGAGTAGTGGTGCACTTGGAATGATGTCTACTTGATGCCTCATTCTCATGTCTGGCAAAATGTTGCAACGTACTTCCTTTGGAGGCGCATCCCTAAATTCCTCTTGCAATTTAACTTTATTTGATGCACTACATTGTTCCTTTGGAATTTCATCTTCAACCTCCTGCATAATAGAATCAACGGAACTTGGCAAAAGGTTAGGATAAAAACAAGTTTCCAAGATGACTTCCTCTGCAACTCTTTCTTCTCTCTCACCCTCTTTTCTTTTCTCAACATTGATTTCACTTTGTTGTTTTTCTTTCTCTTCCACTATCTTCTTTTCTCTCAAATATTCTCTCTGTAGGTTTTTCAACTCCTTATTATACTCTTGACAAATTTTCTCAAAGGCACTGTTGATCTTTTCGTGCTCTTTTTTTCTACGTCGTTCCTTATCCTCCCTCTCCTTTTCTCTATGCCTTCTTTCTTTTTCTTTGCTTGCCTCCTTCTCTCTATCTAACCTCTCTTTTCCTCTTCTTGCTGCCTCCTTTTCTCTGTCTAACCTCTCACAATTTCTTTTCATCCACATACCAACCTGATATCCTTCCACAACAAATTCATTTCTAGAAGATCTCAACATGTTGCAAAGAATCAAGTTAGAGTAAATAATAAGGATAAATAAGAAAAGACTTCGCTACTTGCCAAATGTTTCACTCTTTCTCGCAAATGCTCTCTTTGAGTTCTTTAGAGGGTCAAATACAAACAAAACAAGCAAGCAACAAACTTGTGACAAAAACAGAACTTGAGAAGTGAGTTTGTCAAAGAAACAAAGGAACGCACAAAAGAGAATTGTCCAAAAAACAAGAAAGGGTCTGCACTTTTTTTCTTTTTTTTTTTAATTTCGATTTTTTTTAAAAAAAAGGGAAAAACTGAAATAGAATGAAGAAGAAGAAGTGAATAGAAACTGAAAAGATGAAAGGAAAAACAAATAGAAATTTCAACCTCAACCTGAGCTTTGGTACCACTTAATGACAACCACATTGATGTCGGTAGTTTTTTGATAAATTCGATCTTCGGTTGAAATTATATTCAGAACAGAATTGTTTTTAAATAAAATAAAAAGAAATGGATAAAGATGAGGGATGGAAGCACCACAATTCCCTAAGGAATTGATAAGCAAATCGAAGAACGCCACAAGAAGGTTACTTCTTGATAAGTTCAATTTTTGGCTCAATCCAGAACCTAAGAGTGCATGACTCTCAAAATGTGATAAACACAAGTTTTTCTCAAAGCAAAATTCTGCTTTCTGTAACACCCCAATTTTCCTCAAGCTTGGTTGATATGCATGCATAAGCTTAGTATGGCTTAGTGATGAATTTTAAGTGATTTTCTCATTTGATTGTCATAGTTGAATATGTGAAAAACTGTGTTTGGTGAAATTTTGCCCAGTGTGAATCGATTCCCAGGCCCTGTGAATCGATTCAGGGCTGTGGGTTTGCT
The DNA here is from genome assembly GCA_037113605.1 of Calophaca sinica. NCBI lineage: Eukaryota > Viridiplantae > Streptophyta > Magnoliopsida > Fabales > Fabaceae > Calophaca > Calophaca sinica. Next base: position 83,831,712 of record CM073731.1, read on the forward strand.
GGGACTCGATTAGGTTTGCAGTGAATCGCAGCGTGAATCGATTCACAAAGGTCAGTTCTCTGTGAATCGAATCTGGGAACTGCAGGAATCGATTCCTGCACTTAAAACTGCGATTCCTGTCATTTTTACACTGAGTGAATCGATTCACCTATGCTGTGAATCGATTCACAGCTGCAGTATATCAGAAAAACTCAACAGAAAAAGAACAGAACGCGATTGTTAGAGAGAGGGTTAGAGAGAGGGTGCAAAAGAGAGAAGAAGGAAAAGGGGTTAAAACACCTAGGGTTCACAAATTAGAGGGGAAAAACAAGGATTCATGCTAGATTCATCCTCGATCTTAGCTTGAATCCAAGTTGGGGAGTGTTTATGCTTGGATTGGAAAGTTGAAGGAAATCCCTAGAAGGCTAGCTTGAAGGAGAAGAGGAAGAACGTGAAGAAGGAAGAAGAAGAAGCTAAGCATCAACTTTGAACTTGAACCTTGGAAGTTGTGGTGAGTTCTTCCTTCTCTTAGGTGTTGGGCACCCATAAGTCCCACATTAGGGTCCTCGATCTTAGCTTGAATCCAAGTTGGGGAGTGTTTATGCTTGGATTGGAAAGTTGAAGGAAATCCGTAGAAGGCTAGCTTGAAGGAGAAGAGGAAGAACGTGAAGAAGGAAAGAAGAAGAAGCTAAGCATCAACTTTGAACTTGAATCTTGGAAGTTGTGGTGAGTTCTTCCTTCTCTTAGGTGTTGGGCACCCATAAGTCCCACATTAGGGTCCCCTTGAAGAAAACCCATGAACCCTATGTTAGGAAGTTCCCCAAATCCCTATTTGATGTACAGTTTTTAGTGTTAATTGCTATGCATGTATTATTGGGACTGTTTATAGGGGTTAATGTTGTACCCAAAACCCCCATAAATTGTGAGATGGATGTTTGACCATTGGGAGCTCCATGGAGCCTAATGGAAATGTGTTTTGTCTTGATGTATTTTTCCCTTGACTGAGCATGCTACATGTTTTCATTTGAATATGAAATGTATCTTTTTACATGAATATGTTTAGTTCCATATGAAGCTAGAGTAGCACCTAATTGTATTCTTAATCTTGATTAAAGCATGCATCTAAGGATATAGTTGGTAACTAAATTCTCTAAAAGATACTAAGATGCCTCAATAAAGGAGGTGATCGATATGGTAAGCCGTGTGGGACGCCCTCGGACGGTTAAGACGTCTAACCACCATATCGAAAGCGTGTTTATGGGGTTGTATGGACGTAAGCATACAACACTACCCATGAATACGAGCCAAAGATGAATTAGAAATTCATAGTAAGGATATGCATTGCATAAACGTGTCATATAAATTCTTGACTGATGATAAATTGTATGAGTTGATGGTGAGGAGTCGGAGGGAGGATTCACTGAGATTATTATCTCACCCCACTCCTTTATTTAATTGTTTTTTACAGATGCACAGGTACCAAAGGAAGGCTGACAGCTGTTCACTCTAGGAACCTTGTATCTTGTAGTAGTTTTAGTAACACCTTTAAGATGTAATTTTTAGAATTATGTATTGATGTTGCACCGACATGGATTTATGTATTTAAGTTTAGTTTTATGACATTTGAACTTAATGTTGGACTTTAAGTTTAAATTTGGGATTACTATACCTAATGTTAATTATCCTATTTTCAAGCTAATGAAAGTAAGGTGTTACATTATGGTATCAGAGCAGTTCGATTCTAATCGGACTGTAGGGGTTACTAGGGATCGTTTCATGAATTTCTTGAGTCTATTGCTGTTTTCTACTTATTATGCTAAGAGATATTGAGCTTGATCAACTCAATGCTTGGTGCATTCCATGCAGATTTATGGCTTCAGGTTCTGGAAGGCATGGGAGACCCAGAATGAATGCTGCGGTACCACCAAATCCGCCAGGACAAGAGAATGCTTGGCTACAAGGGATATTGCAGGCTATTCAAAATCAGAGTATTGCAACCAACAATCTTGCGGCTCAGTTAGCCCAACAACAGCAGTACCAAGCTCAACCTCCCCCGCAAGAGGAGGAGTTAGACCGGAAATTTCTCAAGTTCCTCAAGACGAAGCCACCAACCTTCAATGGAAAGGTAGAAGCCATGGCATCCCAACACTGGCTAGAGGCCGTGGAGAAGAGTTTTAGGGTGGTTCATTGTACCGAGGAGCAAAAGGTCGAGCTAGCTACTCATGTGCTCATAGAGGATGCTGAAAACTGGTGGAAAGGGGCCCGAGCTTACATGGTGGCTCAAGGGACACCACTAACTTGGGTGAACTTTCAAAGGGTCTTCTTAGAGAAGTACTTTCCACAGACTGTGAAGAATATGATGGATAGAGAGTTAGTCCAACTTCAGCAAGGAAAATCTACGGTTTCAGAATATGTGAACAAGTTTAAGGAGTTAGTAAGGTACTCATCTGTTGCTCAATTTGCTCCGAATGATAATTGGAAAATCAAGCAGTTTAAGTGGGGACTGAGGCCAGACATCCAGAACAGCATTTCACAGACTGAGTTCACTGAGTTCGCCAAGGTAGTCCATCAGAGCTATGTGACTGAAGCAAGCTTGAAGAGGATGTATGAAGATAGGCAAACGAGGTGGCAAGATAAGAACAAAAAGAAGGAGGAGGATAAGAGTGCTTAACGCGTGAAATCGAAAGGAAACCTATTCAAAGGAAAGCAGGCTCAAACCTCCGAGTCTGCTTATCATGCATGCTCGAACTGTGGGAAGGTGCACCAGGGAGAGTGCATGAAGGGCAAAAATGTCTGCTTTGTTTGTCACCAACCAGGGCATATGGCTAAGGAGTGCCCCCAATACACTAAGGGAAAAGGAGCCAAGTCGGGTGATCCTCACCAAGGGAGAGTCTTTACTCTGGATGCCCAGAAAGCAAAGGGAGCGGAATATCTGATGAAAGGTACTTGTTTCTTTCAGGATGAACCTCTAGTTGTTTTGTTTGATTCGGGAGCAACACATTCCTTTATCTCTTGTACATGTGTTCAAAGGCTAGGGTTGTGTCTCACCTCTTTACAATTCCCGTTGCATGTGTATACACCCACCGAAGATAGCATTTCTACTTCCTTGATATGTGAGAATTGCCCTCTCCTAATTCAAGGGAGGATGTTTTTAGTAAGCCTTGTGTGTCTACCTCTTAAGGGAATGGACATAATTCTGGGTATGGATTGGCTTTCCGCCAATCAAGTTGTTTTGAATTGTTTCTGTAAAACGATTGAGTTTCCAAATGTACATCCTGTTACTAAAGAGTCAAGTTATGTTCCACAGAGTAATGATCTCCTATTGAGTCGCTGTCTAGTGGAAGGTCTTGCAGGATATATGATTTTACTTTCTTCAACTATAGAGGCTAGCCTAGATCTGGACACTATCCCTATAGTGAACGAATTCTTAGATGTGTTTCCTAGCGAGGTAGCGACCTTACCCCCTGAGAGAAGTGGAGTTCTCAATAGAATTGGTTCTAACTGACCAATCTCCATACCACGTTATAGGATGTCACCATTGGAGTTGAGGGAATTAAAAACACAATTGGAAGATTTGATTGCTAAGCAGTTTATTAGACGTAGTGTGTCACCTTGGGGCGCACCTGTCCTTTTGGTAAAGAAGAAAGATGGGAGTATGAGATTATGTATTGATTAATGAAAAATCAATAAAGTCACAAAGTGAAGAATAAGTACCCCTTGCCCGTAATAGATGACTTGTTAGATCAACTTAGGGAGCTTCGGTTTTCTAAGATTGACTGAGATCTGGTTATCACCAGATTAGAGTTAAGGTAGAGGATGTTCCAAAGACGGCATTTAGGACTAGATACTGCACTATGAGTATTTGGTTATGCCTTTTGGTCTGACCAACGCTCCAGTCGTATTTATGGACTATATGAACCGAATTTTTAGGCCTTTCCTTGACAAGTTTGTAGTGGTCTTCATAGACGATATCCTGGTTTATTCTAAGGATCCTCGAGAGCATGAGGAACACCTTAGGATTGTTCTAAGTACCCTTAGGGGAAAGAGCCTTTTTGCTAAGCCTGAGAAATGTGAGTTTTGGCTCAGTGAAGTTAAGTTTCTGGGTCATGTGATTTCTAAAGAGGGAGTATCAGTTGATCCCAGTAAAGTAGAAGCAGTCCTTAGTTGGGAACGACCAACCACAGTCCGAAGTTAGGAGCTTTCTAGGATTAGCGGTTACTACAAGGTTCATTAAGGGATTTTCACAGATGGTACTTCCCCTAACAAGGTTAACCCGAAAGGGGGAGCCATTTGTGTGGACTAAGAGCTGTGAGAGTAGTTTCCTAGAGCTTAAGATCAGGTTGACTTCCACCCCGGTCTTGATTATCCCTGACCCAGCATTGGGATTTGAAGTTTATAGTGATGCCTCTAAAAAAGGGTTAGGTTGTGTTCTCATGCAGAATCGACAAGTTATAGCCTACGCATCTAGGCAGTTAAGGCCGCATGAGGAGAACTACCCTACTCATGACTTAGAGCTCGCAGCCATTGTCTTTGCTCTAAAGATTTGGCGACACTATCTGTATGGTGCTCAGTTTGAAGTGTTTAGTGATCAGAAGGAACTTAACATGACGCAGATAAGATGGGTTGAGTTCCTAAAAGATTATAACTTTGAGTTGAAGTACCATCCGGGCAAAGCGAATGTGGTCGCTGATGCCTTGAGTAGGAAATCCTTGCATGTGTCTTCACTGATGATTAAAAAAATGGAGTTGCTGGAGTCCTTTAAGGACCTTAACCTTGGAATTTTCCCATCAGTGAATAGTCTCATGCTTTACCATCTAGAAATTTCCTGCAATTTTAGGGAACAGATTAGGTCTGCTCAGAGTTTACATGTAGAGTTGCAGTCTAGCAAGCACCGCCCCGGTTTCTCTGAAGCTGAGGATGGCACTTTAATGTTCCATCAGAGAATCTGCATACCAAAGGATAATTCCATTAAGCAGCAGATTCTAAGAGAAGCCCACAAGAGTGGATTCTCGGTACACCCTGGCTCCACCAAGATGTACCAGGACCTTAGACAGAGGTATTGGTGGCCAGGCATGAGGAATGATGTGGCAGAATTTGTGGCTCAACGCTTAGTTTGTCAGAAAACCAAGATAGAACACCAAAAGCCTTCAGGTTTTCTCCAACCCTTAGAAATTCCCGAGTGGAAGTGGGATAGTATAGCAATGGACTTCGTGGGAGGGTTACCCTACACTCAGTTAGGATATGACTCTATATGGGTCATAGTGGACAGATTAATCAAATCTGCTCATTTTCTTCCCATAAAGTCCACTTACAAAACCGCCCGGTTAGCTGAGATCTACATCAGAGAGATTGTTAGACTCCACGGAGTTCCAGCTAATATTGTCTCTGATAGGGATCCAAAGTTCACCTCTCGGTTTTGGAAGGCACTTCATCAAGCCTTAGGGACGAGGCTGAGTCTTAGCACAGCCTACCATCCCCAGACAGACGGCCAATCGGAGAGAACCATTCAAACTTTAGAGGATATGCTTAGAGCCTGTGTTTTAGAGGACGGCGGTAGTTGGAGCAAGTATTTGTCATTAATTGAATTTTCATACAACAACAGCTATCACTCTAGCATAGGAATGGCACCGTACGAAGCTCTTTACGGTCGCAAGTGTAGGACTCCTCTATGTTGGTTTGAAGTGGGAGAGAAACAATTGTTAGGCCCCGACCTTGTTCAGGAAACCACTGATAAGATTCGTATGATTAGGGAGAAAATAAAGACAGCTCAGAGTAGACAGAAAAGCTATGCAGACCGTAGGCTCAAACCCCTTGAATTTGATGAAGGAGAACATGTATTCCTGAAAGTCACTCCCACTGTAGGCATTGGTAGAGCCCTTCGGGCCAAAAAGTTGACCCCTCGGTATGTAGGTCCTTTCCAAATCCTCAGTCGAGTTGGTCCGGTAGCGTACCAAATTGCCTTACCTCCTTCTTTATCAAATCTCCATAATGTTTTTCATGTGTCTCAGCTTAAGAAATACATTCCAGATCCATTCCACTCTATAGACCATGAGTCTATACAACTAAGATCAGATTGCACGTACCAGCCCGAACCGGCCCAAATAGTGGACCGAGCTTCCAAGGCACTCAGGAATAAGACTATCCCTTTGGTCAAGGTGATCTGGGAAGGATCCACTCCCGAAGAAGCCACTTGGGAACTTGAAGATGAGATGCGAAGCCAATATCCACAACTCTTTCAATAGGTATGTAAGTTTATCCAATTTTGAGGACAAAATTTTTTAAAGGAGGGTAGTAGTGTAACACCCCAATTTTCCTCAAGCTTGGTTGATATGCATGCATAAGCTTAGTATGGCTTAGTGATGAATTTTAAGTGATTTTCTCATTTGATTGTCATAGTTGAATATGTGAAAAACTGTGTTTGGTGAAATTTTGCCCAGTGTGAATCGATTCCCAGGCCCTGTGAATCGATTCAGGGCTGTGGGTTTGCTGGGACTCGATTAGGTTTGCAGTGAATCGCAGCGTGAATCGATTCACAAAGGTCAGTTCTCTGTTAATCGAATCTGGGAACTGCAGGAATCGATTCCTGCACTTAAAACTGCGATTCCTGTCATTTTTACACTGAGTGAATCGATTCACCTATGCTGTGAATCAATTCACAGCTGCAGTATATCAGAAAAACTCAGCAGAAAAAGAACAGAACGCGATTGTTAGAGAGAGGGTTAGAGAGAGAGGGTGTGATGACAACCACTTTGATGCGGGTAGTCTTTTTGATAAATTCGATCTTCGGTTGAAATTATATTCAGAACAGAATTGTTTTTAAATAAAATAAAAAGAAATGGATAAAGATGAGGGGTGGAAGCACCACAATTCCCTAAGGAATTGATAAGCAAATCGAAGAACGCCACAAGAAGGTTACTTCTTGATAAGTTCAATTTTTGGCTCAATCCAGAACCCAAGAGTGCATGACTCTCAAAATGTGATAAACACAAGTTTTTCTCAAAGCAAAATTCTGTCCTCATTCATAAAATTCGTATTACATATATAGGATAGCAAAATCAGCTTCTCTCTTTCTTCCTAGACACATTAGTAATGTCAATTGAATGCCTAGCTGATCATATTAATGGCTGTACTTCAATTGTCCATTAACTAGTGTATTAAAGTGTCAGTTACACTTCCTAACAACTCCTAAATGGAGCATTTCAATAGCCATCAGCTGCTGTCCTTTTTTTTAATTAATTTAAATAAAACTAATTCAGCTAACTTAAAATAAACTACAAATAAAAACGAAAATAAGAAGTTCAATTGGGCCAATATGCAAAACCCAAGCAAGTAATGCAGCCCAATAGACTTATTACAATCTTTATTCAAAGCAAATAAACATAACTTAAAGAAGAATCCTTTTATTATTGTTGTAATTTCTTGAGGGCTGCCAGATCACATCATACCCTCCTTCTTCTTCGAGGGAATTCGGCCTCTAATTTATTGACTTAAGAAATCCTCTTCACCCTCCGGGATCAAACATAATTCTTTTGAATCCACTGGTTCTTCTCTTGGAACTATGAAGATATGTGCCTTGAAAAGGGAATCAGTACCACCATGCAAAAAATTAGTGTTAGTAGTAAAGCAAGCATCTTTAGATAAAAAGATATACTTAAGTTTCTCTGCCAATGATGCTCTCTCCACCTTAATTTCTATGATAAGGACACTCTCAATTTGAACATTTTCCTCACTTGCTTCCCCTTTGTTTTCAACATCAAAAAATATTTTCGTATCTTCAATTTCCTTTGTAGGTACTTCTTCATGAATTTGAAAAGCTGGCCTAGTGAGTAGTGGTGCACTTGGAATGATGTCTACTTGATGCCTCATTCTCATGTTTGGCAAAAAGTTGCAACGTACTTCCTTTGGAGACACATCCCTAAATTCCTCTTGCAATTTAACTTCATTTGATGCACTACATTGTTTCTTTGGAATTTCATCTTCAACCTCTTGCATAATAGAATCAATAGAACTTGGCAAAAGGTTAGGATAAAAACAAGTTTCCAAGATGACTTCCTCTGCAACTCTTTCTTCTCTCTCACCCTCTTTTCTTTTCTCAACATTGATTTCACTTTGTTGTTTTTCTTTCTCTTCCACTATCTTCTTTTCTTTCAAATATTCTCTTTGTATGTTTTTCAACTCCTTATTAAACTCTTCACAAATTTTCTCAAAGGCACTATTGATCTTTTCGTGCTCTTTTTCTACGTCGTTTCTTATCCTCCCTCTCCTTTTCTCTACGCCTTCTTTCTTTTGCTTTGCTTGCCTCTTTCTCTCTATCTAACCTCTCTTTTTCTCTTCTTGCTGCCTCCTTTTCTCTGTCTAACCTCTCACAATTTCTTTTCATCCACATACCAACCTGATATCCTTCCACAACAAATTCATTTCTAGAAGATCTCAACATGTTGCAAAGAATCAAGTTAGAGTAAATAATAAGGATAAATAAGAAAAGACTTCTCTACTTGCCAAATGTTTCACTCTCTCTCATAAATGCTCTCTTTGAGTTCTTTAGAGGTCAAATACAAACAAAACAAGTAAGCAACAAACTTGTGACAAAAACAGAATTTGAGAAGTGAGTTTATCAAAGAAACAAAGGAACGTACAAAAGAGAATTGTCCAAAAAACAAGAAAGGGTCTGCACTTTTTTTCTTTTTTTTTTAATTTCGACTTTTTAAAAAAAAAAAGGAAAAATTGAAATAGAATGAAGAAGAAGAAGTGAATAGAAACTGAAAAGATGAAAGGAAAAACAAATAGAAATTTCAACCTCAACCTGAGCTTTGGTACCACTTGATGACAACCACTTTGATGCGGGTAGTCTTTTTGATAAATTCGATCTTCGGTTGAAATTATATTCAGAACAGAATTGTTTTTAAATAAAATAAAAAGAAATGGATAAAGATGAGGGGTGGAAGCACCACAATTCCCTAAGGAATTGATAAGCAAATCGAAGAACGCCACAAGAAGGTTACTTCTTGATAAGTTCAATTTTTGGCTCAATCCAGAACCCAAGAGTGCATGACTCTCAAAATGTGATAAACACAAGTTTTTCTCAAAGCAAAATTCTGTCCTCATTCATAAAATTCGTATTACATATATAGGATAGCAAAATCAGCTTCTCTCTTTCTTCCTAGACACATTAGTAATGTCAATTGAATGCCTAGCTGATCATATTAATGGCTGTACTTCAATTGTCCATTAACTAGTGTATTAAAGTGTCAGTTACACTTCCTAACAACTCCTAAATGGAGCATTTCAATAGCCATCAGCTGCTGTCCTTTTTTTTAATTAATTTAAATAAAACTAATTCAGCTAACTTAAAATAAACTACAAATAAAAACGAAAATAAGAAGTTCAATTGGGCCAATATGCAAAACCCAAGCAAGTAATGCAGCCCAATAGACTTATTACAATCTTTATTCAAAGCAAATAAACATAACTTAAAGAAGAATCCTTTTATTATTGTTGTAATTTCTTGAGGGCTGCCAGGATCACATCAGGGTGCGAAAGAGAGAAGAAGGAAAAGGGGTTAAAACACCTAGGGTTCACAAATTAGAGGGGAAAAACAAGGATTCATGCTAGATTCATCCTCGATCTTAGCTTGAATCCAAGTTGGGGAGTGTTTATGCTTGGATTGGAAAGTTGAAGGAAATCCCTAGAAGGCCAGCTTGAAGGAGAAGAGGAAGAACGTGAAGAAGGAAGAAGAAGAAGCTAAGCATCAACTTTGAACTTGAATCTTGGAAGTTGTGGTGAGTTCTTCCTTCTCTTAGGTGTTGGGCACCCATAAGTCCCACATTAGGGTCCCCTTGAAGAAAACCCATGAACCCTATGTTAGGAAGTTCCCCAAATCCCTATTTGATGTACAGTTTTTAGTGTTAATTGCTATGCATGTATTATTGGGACTGTTTATAGGGGTTAATGTTGTACCCAAAACCCCCATAAACTGTGAGATGGATGTTTGACCATTGGGAGCTCCATGGAGCCTAATGGAAATGTGTTTTGTCTTGATGTATTTTTCCTTGATCGAGCATGTTACATGTTTTCATTTGAATATGAAATGTATCTTTTACATGAATATGTTTAGTTCCATATGAAGCTAGAGTAGCACCTAATTGTATTCTTAATCTTGATTAAAGCATGCATCTAAGGATATAGTTGGTAACTAAATTCTCTAAAAGATACTAAGATGCCTCAATAAAGGGGGGGATCGATATGGGAAGCCGTGTGGGGCCTCTGACTGCTAAGACGTCTACCCACCATATCGAAAGCGTGTTTATGGGGTTGTATGGACGTAAGCATACAACACTACCCATGAATACGAGCCAAAGATGAATTAGAAATTCATAGTAAGAATATGCATTGCATAAACGTGTCATATAAATTCTTGACTGATGATAAATTGTATGAGTTGATGGTGAGGAGTCGGAGGGAGGATTCACTGAGATTATTATCTCACCCCACTCCTTTATTTAATTGTTTTTACAGATGCACAGGTACCAAAGGAAGGCTGACAGCTGTTCACTCTAGGAACCTTGTATCTTGTAGTAGTTTTAGTAACACCTTTAAGATGTAATTTTTAGAATTATGTATTGATGTTGCACCGACATGGATTTATGTATTTAAGTTTAGTTTTATGACATTTGAACTTAATGTTGGACTTTAAGTTTAAATTTGGGATTACTGTACCTAATGTTAATTATCCTATTTTCAAGCTAATGAAAGTAAGGTGTTACACTTTCATTCATAAAATTCGTATTACATATATAGGACAGCAAAATCAGCTTCTCTCTCTCTTCCTAGACACATTAGTAATGTCAATTGAATGCCTACTTGATCATATTAATGGCTACACTTCAATTGTCCATTAACTAGTGTATTAAAGTGTCAGTTACACTTCCTAACAACTCCTAAATGGAGCATTTCAATAGCCATCAGCTGCTGTCCTTTTTTTGTTAATTAATTTAAATAAAACTAATTCAGCTAACTTAAAATAAACTACAAAATAAAAACGAAAATAAGAAGTTTAATTGGGCCAATATGCAAAACCCAAGTAATGCAGCCCAATAGACTTATTACAATCTTTATTCAAAGCAAATAAACATAACTTAAAGAAGAATCCTTTTATTGTTGTTGCAATTTCTTGAGGGCTGCCAGGATCACATCACCTTTTCTCTTAAGTTGTTGCTCTACCTTGATTGCTTGATGCACCAAGTCATCCAATTCAACATAGTTTTGTAACTCCACAACATCTCTAATGTCACTATTCAGCCCATGTAAGAACCTTGCCATAGTTACCTCTCGTTCTTTAGTGATGTTAGCTCTAATCAAGGCCACCTCCATCTCCTTATGATACTCATCTACACCCTTGCTTCCTTATGTAAGTCTTTGGAGCTTGTTGTGCAAATCCCTTTGGTAATGGGATGGAACAAACCTCCTTCTCATCAATCGCTTCATCTCTTCCCGTGTACCTACCAATTGATCTCCATATCTTGCTCTCTCCTTTTGTAATGCGTCCCACCAAATGAGAGCATAATCAGTGAACTCCATTGCTGCCACCTTCAACTTCTTGTCCTCCGTATAGTTATGGCATGCAAATAATTGCTCAATCTTCATTTCCCATTCCAAATAGGCCTCTGAATCACTTTTTCCTTTGAATGAGGGAATTTTTATTTTGACTCCCTCAATTCTGTCCTCCCTTGGATCACCTTCATGGTCTCTTCTTCTCCTTCTATCTTGTCTCCTCCTATCTCCATTTGGATCACCTTCATTATTACTCAATTGAATCTCTAGCTGTTCAATTCTTCCATAGAGTTCTTCATTGTTTTCTCTCATCATCCTTTGCATTTGTGTAGTCATAGCATCAAGTAGCAACCTTTGAGCTCCATCAAGATGAGGAGTACCACCACCACCAGTTCCTGCCATAGTTCAAACAAAGAACAAAACGAAAGTGAAAGCAAAAAAAAGGACCTCACCACACTTCTCGCGTGTTTACACTCTTAATGATGTATCGCTCGTGTTTGTTTCTCTATAATTAGGCTTTTGTGTAATGTAGCTCTCTTGCCTTTTTCCACTCAATTGCTCTCTTTGAGTTCTTAATTGAATCACAAAAAAAAAACACTCAAGAGTGTTGAACCAGAATTGACAAGAAGAAAACACACAACAAGACAAAACAAAATAAAAACAGAATGAAATGACTCAAGAAGACTCTCTTAGGAATTTTGTCAAACAAGTGGTATAGAATGACTTTTAAGAAGAACAGAGCTGCTATTCTGAATTTTTTTTTTGTTTTTTTTTTGTATACTCTTTCTATAGAATTTCAAGAAGCAACAACCACATTTTGAGCAATTTTTTTTTGTTTTTTTGTTTTTTTACTTTTTTTTGCATGTGATGCTTCTAACACATAAAATTTTGAATCAAAGTCAGTATTTCAGCAATTCAAACTAACGACAAACATAATTAGGGATTTAAGTTTTACCAATAAATTGTAGCAGTAGAACTCAAACTCAATTCCAATCCTAGAACTGAGCTTTGATACCACCTGATGTAATCCTCCTTGACATGATTCAATTCAGGACCTTCTAAGTTGGAAACTCAAATTTGGAACCACATCGCGTCTTGTTTAAACTCGATGTATCTCGCGCTACAGAACTCGGATTTGCGTGATTCCAAAACGAGGAGAACAAGCACTTTCTGAAATGCAAGTTAGGCTCAAGAATCACTGAAAAAGACCGTGTATAACAGGAGATATGACCAAAGATAACTAAAACGAAAATTAGGGAATTTGAGGGTTAGGGTTTGATGCAATGAAAACTGAAAACGAAATTAAACACCAAAACAAGAACTGGAAGGCGCCACAATCTAAGGATTGATAAGCCCTAAGGAACGCCACAAGGACCAACACCCTTGATAAGTTCAAAGTGAATTCTCTCAAGAACTGTAGAGAATAAACTCTCACAAGCAATATGCTCAATGTCCAAAAACTGCCCCCAGCAGCTTGAAAGAGCCTTTTATAGTGGCACTCCTTACAAGCTTGCTTAACCCTAGCCCAACTCAAGTCTCTAACAAATAGGCCCAATAGTTTGCTAATTTAGCCCAAATACAAGTTTAAACTTAAAGAAGGAAAACAAATAACATAAAAACGATATAGATATAGATTGGTCCAAACACCAACGCCTTCATGCCTTTATTCCCTCAATCTGGATTAAGCAATTCACCATCCTGGGCTTCAGTCCTTTTGGACTAGGACCCGCTTCAAATAAACTGGATACAAGACTATTTAGAGCCTCTTTAACTTTCTTGGATCTAGCCCTTGTCATTGGAGCTCCAAGGCTTTGTAAGTTCTCTATGCGGCCTTCCTTGGTTATGCCTCTTCCTATGTCCTCATCAAAGAGGGAGAGCATGTATTCCTCCGAGTTACACCTACTACTGGAGTTGGTCGAGCGATCAAATTCAAGAAACTTACTCCTAAGTTCATTGGACCCTACCTGATTCTTCGTCGTATTGGTCCAGTGGCATATCAGATTGCCTTGCCACCCTTTTTGTCAAATATTCACGATGTCTTTCATGTCTCACAGATGCGGAGATATGTTTCCAACCTTTCTCACGTTATCGAACCGGATGTGATTCAACTGAAGGACGATTTGTCGTTTGAAGTATCACTTGCAAGGATTGTAGATCGAAAGACTAAGCAACTGACAAGAAAAGAGATTCAACTTGTCAAGGTCGTGTGGAATCAGAAGACCGGTGATGCGACGTGAGAGCTGGAAGAGAAGATGAAGGACGAGTAACCAAAACTTTTTCTCGGTACGTATTTTACTTGTAGTTTCGAGGTCGAAACTATTTTTAGAGGGGGAGTATTGTAACATTAGTATTTTTGCGATGCGTTATTTAACGTTATTCTAGTATAAATTGCAGTATTTATGCTATAATAAGAAATTTCTTGTTCTCTAGATAAGTGATTTAAATAAATCAAGATCAAATTAGAATTGAGAGTTAATATTTTATATTAATTCATGGTTCGAATATCGTCGAAAAATTCTAATGAAGTTTAGTCGCGTTTCGAACCATCGGGCAGTCTTGCCGCAGATAAAATTTTAAATGAACCTCGAATTTAATGAAAATCGAATCGTAACTTGTTGAGATTATTTTTGAGTGTTGATATGATTTTTATTATTTATAATAAAATATTGTCACGCGGTGAATTAATTTCTCGCTAAAATAATTTTCGCGAATTTATCGGTGGAGAATAAATCGGTAACGCGTTTATTCGACGCCGTGTTTTAGTACCCATAGACTCTAGAATTAGAGGGTAATTATGAGTGATGTGAGATTAGATGGGTAGGATTAGATGATGTGATTAGCATCTCATAAAGTGGATTAGGTGTCACATTGTGTGTGATTAATTAGAAAATTACCTTTTTAATTAATTATCTTATAATTAACTAAGTTTAATTATTTTTAAGTAAAGTAAAATGAGAGGAGGACCCCTAATCAGCCCATTTTCGTGACCCTTCCCTCTCTCTAACTTCATATCATCTTCTTCCTCATTTTTTAGAAAGAGAAGCTCTCCAAGAAAAATCTCCATGGAAACTTCATGAAACCTTGAGTTACTTCAACTTTCTACCTCCATTTCTTTGCTATTTCTTCTACTACAACCTCATTCCTACCTAGCTCACCATCAAGCTCTTGGAGAAGGATTTTCCTCCCCCATTTTGCTGTCAAAACCGCGCCCCCATCCTCTTGCTCTAGGTTGTATTTTTTTGCTTCCTAGTCTTGATTCATGCTTAGTTAAGTGTTGTTTTGTGTTTGTTTATGATTGAATGAAAGAGATGAGCATGTAAGTACCTATTCTTGAAAACCCTAGGCGCAAATCAAAGGAGAAAAGAGGGGTAATGTGATCTTGAGGTTCAATCTTGCAATTAGTTGTTTAATTGAGTTTAATTTGTGTTGTTGATTGTTATTTGGAGTAGTAGTTTGGAACTAGCATGTTAAAGTAGTTGCTTTAGGGCACCCATTCTTGAAGAGGTGAAAATGTGGGTTTTGGTGGTTAAGACATGTAATTAGTGGTTGATCCTATCTTGCTATGTGTTGATCTTGTTGTTGTAGTTGAAAGTTTTGTGTTAGAAGCATGATTAGGTATTTTATTTGGAAAATTGAGACTCTTGAAGTGTGGTAAAGCATGCCTAGACTTGTTAGTAATTGGTTTCAAGGTGTTTAATTGTGGTTTGATGAGGAAAAATTTGATAGAAATTGGTGTTGTGAATTTTGGCTGAAGAATTGCAAATTTTTGAAAAATTTGGAGAAGGGGCCATGAAACCTAGGTGAGAAGTAGGAGAGAAGAAAATTATTTTGAAACTTTCTTTTAATTGGTATTGAAAATTTGGTCTTCATTGAATTTGATTTGGTGAAAAGGATTAGGACTCAAGTGTTAGTTAGAAGTTATTTGAAGATCTTTTGGTTATGAGAATTGAGAAAATAGTTTGTTGTTTGATATAAGTTTTCTTATGTGTGGTAAATGCTACTTGATGTTATTTGAGTCTGGAAATGATGTATGGAAATGGTTACCTATCTAAAAGAAGTTTTGCAAATTTTTATAAGAAAAAAGGGGGGTGGCCGAGAGGCCCTTAAAGGATGTGGAAGGAGAGTTTTGGTTGTAACTTTGGAAATAATGCATGCATGAAGTGTATTTTAGGCTTTTGGAATTTTATGAAAAAATGGTTAATCGAAGTATGCTTACTTTAAGGTTTTCAAGAAAGTATTCTTATGTGTTATGTTAGCTTTTCAAGAAAATGTTTTAGTTTCAAAACCTATTCTTTCCTAGTAGCTAGTAATAAAATGCTTGAGTGAATGCTTGGTTAGGAAAAGGGATAGGATGAGAGCCAAGGTTTTAAGCTAAGTTGTAGAATTGTGCTAAGCTTACCTTGTGGTGGTAGGATTTGCGAATTCTGAGATCGTGCGACGCGGGATCGAGGCGAGCGGTACCACACTAACAAACAACTGTGGTAAGGGCAACTTTTAAATATGAATAAGATTTAAATTTTGTTTTGCATATCGAAGAAGTCTGAGAGCCTTAGGGTTCGAAGTGAGGGTCTCGTACCCCTTCGTTTTAGTATTTAAGCTTATGTTATTATCTAGTGGGCTTGTCCGCAAGTGGTTGGCAGCTGTCCCCAACCCCCCCACACTTGTATGATTACCTCTCCGCCAACCCCACTGAGTTGCAGAGAGATGAACTGAGTTGTCAATGTCGTTGCTTGATGAGATATGATTGATTGTGATGGATTGCATATACTGTTGAACTATGTTGCATTGTATTAAGCTTGGCAAGAATATTTATTTGATATGCGATTGAATACTTATTCAAATTGCTTCTCGAATTATCGTATGCGGCGATTTATTCATTGTAGGGCGAAAGTTTAGTCGTGACGTTTTTGAGCTTCGATCCGATTAACCTAGGGTGCTAAGATCCCATAAAAAGCTCCGGCTGGTTTTTCGACAGCTTAGCTAGACGTCGTAGCGTCAAGGAACTTGATCTGAATATCCTTGGGTGGTCGTGGAACCCAAGGCTAATGGCTGGAATTCGGCAGCTTGTTCGGCGTTACTTTCCGGAAAATTGTTGAAAGTGTCGCGAGAGAGAGTCTTGAGTTACATCATGAGAACTGTGCATTTTTGTTGCCTCTTGCTTTATGATTTGCTATTTCTGGATTATTTGAGAAGTTGACCCTTTCCCGTGGTGCCTTCAACCAATGATGGTTACCCAGGCGATGACGAAGACCCTGCTGATACCGGCGATGGCGATATCGTCGGAGATCATATTTGACTTTCCAGACATCGAGATGCCCAAGGCGATGGAGTTCAATCCCATCTCCCGTCGCGTTGTTTATACAGGGGACGCTGTACAGAGCTTTCGAGTGGATGGTGTGGTCGTGAGACATGAGACGTCGAGACGCACAGTTAGCTTTTCGATCCGGACGATGCAGGTGGTGGACGCCTGGCGCAGTATCCAGAGGGAGCAGGCGATGCCAGCATCATCTTCTTCGCCAGAGGGACCTCTCGAGATCCCGAGGCGCACTGCTTCCCGACTTGCTTTTCTAGGACGAAGACGAGGACCGAGGGTTCGATGGACCGCTTGTAAGAGCGTGATTAGACGCGGGACTGCAGGAACATCTACTTCCAGGGCAGTTGTTATTCAGAGTTCTCCAGCAGGATCTGAGCCCGAGGTGGACCCAGTCTCTCCCATGTTATTCCGGACCCCTACCCCACCGGGACACCTATCACCTGTCTGCATAGAGTGTAGTGAGGCTGGGTGTAGCGGCGCGAGATTCTTGGAGGTGGTGGTGATAGCAGAGGACGTGCCGGAGGGTGTCCCTGTGACAACACCTTTTATCGATTTGACTGGAGAGAACCCGATGGACGATGATGAGGGGGAGGATCCATCTGAGGATCCGGATAGTTATCTGTAGTCGTCGTGTTGTCTGACTGTTTGTTTATATTATTTTGGATGACTGTAGTATTTGATTTTGGTGTACAGTTTGTTTTGGTGACCAGTCGGGCTTGGTGGATGTATTTTGTGTACTGTAGGGTAGACTGGTGGCATACTTTTAGAGCAGCCCCTGCATGGGTGTCTGTCGGGAGTACCCTTGAGGTATGATTGCTCTCACAAGGGTCTTCATACCATAAGTGTATTCTCTTGTACATGTTTATGCACTTTCTATTTGGTACGCACTGCCTATGGCTACTTACTTATATATATGTTTGTATTTCCAGAGCATGCGTCTTGTGTCTTAGATTGCACCATGTTTCTAAAAGCTGTGAAAACTCTGTGTATGCTTGCGGATGTAATTGTTTTTTTTTAAAAAAATTAGACCGCATTTTTCAAAGGACACAAGAGTACTATTTTAAAAAGTACGTCGCATATAGGGTTGGTTTTAGTTTTAGTAGCGGTCAGGAAACAGGTTGTTACACTTAGGTACCCTACGCATTCGATGTATATTATTCTACACTAGCAATCCCGGTAAAAATGTATTTTTACTCCCACCTGGATTCCAAAGCGTTAACTCGGCGTTTCACCAACTTCTAAGGCCTCAACCACGGAAACATAAGCACAAACTCCTCTCTCCCTAACACATCCAGGTTTTGTCCCTCACAATTAAAATGCCATGAGTTATCCAAAAAATTCCGCCGAGCACACCCACACGGTCCATAATTCACTGAAAAACATAGAAATGCATACATATTAGAATTAGGGCAAACTATGGAATTACAAAAATATGAGGAAGGCCATGGCCGGCCCCTGTCCAGAGGTGTCCAATAGTCATACTTACCCAAATCCATCTTCTGGTAAGGTTTCTCGGACGTTTGGTACCCATACTTGCACCAAAACCATAAAATATGAAGAATAGTTAATTAGGGGCGATGAGAGTCAATCATGAACCACAAGTTCTTAATCATAAACAATGGAAACAGGGGTTCTCCCCTCTGTTTCGTGGTGTATGAAAGCTCCTCTGGGAGTTTCGGCAAAACCCAAGCTCGTTTGGTATCCGTATAGCTCAACCGGAGTCCAAAACACCGTTTGATTAGGGTTTGGATTGAGAACCTTGATTCACCACACCAAAATCAGAAAGGAACTGATCAAAAGAGTATTAGGTGCTTAGATTTACTTTGGCAAAACCTCGCTCGGAGGTAAGCCCTAAAAAGCACGAACTGCAACAAACGAATTGGTAGAATCAAACGATTGAACCGGCACTTAAGATGGCTTGGGATTGAACCACCAAACATTGGAATGTATAAAAATGGTGTTTTCTGGTTGCGGATGAGTATTAGGGTCGTAGTTCAGAAGGAAAAGTGGTAAAAATGGTTCCAAATGGGTTTAATTCCCTTAAATAGGAAACCTAAACCCTGGGCGCACTTCACTCGTGCTCCAGCGCGCTTCGCGCGCGCCTGCTATAGCCCGCGCACGTTGCGCTCGCCTGCTTGCGTCACAACAGGTCCCTTCGCGCTGAAGCTTTCCCACGCATGTTTGCCACATGGCTCCATGCATGAATGCCACATGTCAGCTCCTGATTGGACCACGTGCCACGTGTCACAGACGACAGAAGCTACTGGTGTACCATAGACCAGCGCGCTCAAGCGCACCTCAAGCGCGTCCCACGCGCTTTTGCACAGTTTTGTCCGTTTTCGAGCGATTTCTTCGATTCTGACGCTCGTACGACCAAGTACTTGATACCCTAATACTTAAACATCATTCTAAACACATGGAAAACATGATTACCCTAAAAATTAAGGATTTATAATCCCAATTACTCGCTGGAAAACTCGCACTTACTCTAGGTCACGAAATCACAAAACCCTAATTTTAGCTCCGATTGTTCTCAAATTTTATGAGGCTTCTAAGATTAATACTAAAACACTATCAAGCATTTCTCTACCTCTTTATAACCCCAAAACCTCACAAGTCTCATTCTTGCCCTTACACAAAGGCACAGAAAGCGAACACACAACCAAACACTCTAATTCACTGTCAAACTCCACAATACACACCTAGGTTCACACAAATAACACTTATACACACAATCACACATTAAGCAAGATTAGAAAGTTGAGGATGTTACATTACCACCCCCTTAAAAAGAGATTTCGTCCCCGAAATCACGTACCTGTAAACAGATGTGGAAATTGTTGTCGCATCTCTTCCTCACGCTTCCAGGTCATATCACCTGTAGTCTCATCCCACACAACCTTAACCAAAGGAATGTGTTTACCACGAAGTTCATTGATCCTTTGATCCATGATCCTTATAGGTAATGCCTTATATTCTAAGTTATCTATTAACTGTATTGAATCGGGTTCAATGATATGAGAAGGATCGAGGTAAGGGGTAATACTTATGCAACTTAGACAGATAGAAGACATCATGAAGATTGGAAAGATGTGGCAGTAAAGCAATATGATAGGCTATTAGGCTAATCCGACGAAGAATTTGGAATGGACCAATAAACCCAGGAGTTAATTTTCTAGACTTAATAGCCCTATCAATTCCAGTCCTAGGAGTTACTCTCAGAAAAATGTGATCTCCTTCATGGAATTCTAAAGGTCTCCTTCTCTTATCAATATAACTCTTCTGGCTATCCTGAGCTGCCTTCATCTTCTCTCTAATCTTCTTGACTTGTTTTGTGGTCTGTTGAATCATCTCAGGACCTAACACTTGTCTGTCTCCGGTCTCAAACCAACATAACGGGGTTCTACACTTCTGACCAAATAAAGCCTCAAAAGGTACCATACCTATACTCTAGTGAAAACTATTATTATAGCTGAATTCCACCAAAGGCAAAAACTCATCCCAACTTCCTACATGCTCCAACACGCATGCTCTCAACAAGTCTTCTAGGGATTGGATCGTTCATTCTGATTGGCCGTCCGTTTGAGGATGATAAGCTGAACTCAATCTTAACCTTGTTCCTAAAGCTCATTGCAATTCATTCCAAAATTTAGAGGTAAATCTAGGATCTCTATCACTAATGATGCTCGAAGGAACACCATGTAGTCTTACTACCTCCTTAATGTAAATCTAAGCTAAACTTTCCAAAGGATATTTCTCTCATATTGGGATGAAATGAGTACTCTTCGTTAACCGGTCAATGACTACCCAGATGGCATCAAACTTCTTCGGGGTCCAAGGTAGTCCTACAATAAAGTCCATAGCTATTCCATCCCACTTCCATTCTAGAATATCCAAGGATTGTAACAACCCTGCTAGTTTGTGATGTTCTATCTTCGTCTTCTGACATACTAAGCAAGACAAAACATAGTTAGCTATATTCTTCTTCATACCAGGCCACCAAAACATCTTCTTCAGATCTTGATACATCTTAGTAGCGCTTGGGTGGAAACTAAGCTTGCTCTTATGGGCTTCTTCTAGAGTCATCTTTCTAATCTCGACATGTACAAGGAGATAAGAGCACATCTCGTAGCCCTGAATAATCAGGGTCGGGTATCTAGGCCTCCAATCGGGATCATTCACCAAGGACTTGAAGTTCACAGCACTCGTCGGGGTAAACGGGCACAATTTCGATACCACAACACAATAGCGGCCAAACTATCGGCCTCTTGTGGCCTCTTGTGGATTATTCTGGCCCCCATGGTAAACACCCCCAAGGTCTATATGACCTGCATTGTTACCTCGTACTCGTGCTCCAGTATCTCCTGACCTCGTGCACCACACACGGCTGTGACATAGCACCGACACATTCATTTTAAAAGCTCACACCACTCACATATCACTTTACACTTAGGTTCACTATTATTAGCTTTATTCACTATTCACATTATGCATAGTCATTTAGTAGCTAAACAACACTTAATATCACCTACTATACACTTAGAGCATCACACTTGGCATTTTATCGCATAAGCACATATCACATATTCCTACACATGTTTATAGTATCGTATATAGCGCATAAATTCACTATTATACACAAAGTAGGGAAACACAGGACCCGTAACACACAATATTGCTCCTATGGTGGTTGATGGGTTCACAACACCTGTCCTCAGATATCGTAAACCGTAACCCCTATCCTTAGGTGTTACTGACCACAACCTCTAGTAGGGCTTAGGTACCCTACGCATATAATGTATATTATTCTACACTAGTAATCCCGATAAAAATGTATTCTTACTCCCACCTGAATTCCAAAGCGTTAACTCGGCGTTCCACCAACTTCTAAGGCCTTAACCACGGAAACACAAGCACAAACTCCTCTCTCCCTAAAACATCCAGGTTCTATCCCTCACAATTAAAATTCCATGAGTTGCCCAAAAATTCTGCCGAGCACACCCACACGGTCCATAATTCACCAAGAATACGTAAATTCACTCGATTAGAATTAAGGCAAACTATGGAATTATAAAAATATGAGGAAGGCCACGGACAGCCCCTGTCCAAACATGCCCAATAATCATACTTACCCAAATCCATCTTCCGCAAGGTTTCTCAGACGTTGCACTGACTTGCACCAAAACCCTAAAATATGAAGAATAGTTAATTAGGGGCTATGAGAATCAATCATGAACCACAAGTTCTTAATCATAAGCACTAGAAACAGGGGTTCCCCCCTCTGTTTCGTGGTGTATGGAAGCTCCTCCAGGAGTTTTGACAAAACCCAAGTTCGTTTGGTACCCGTATGGCTCAACCGGGGTCTAAAACACCGTTTGATTAAGGTTTGGATTGAGAACCTTGATTCACCACACCAAAATCAGAAAGGAACAGATCAAAAGAGTATTAAGGTGCTTAGGTTTACCTTGGCATAACCTCTCTCGGAGATAAGCCCTAAAAAGCACGAACGGTGTAACACCTGAGGACGAGATCGACATCGTATTAGGACGACGTATCGAGACCTCGACCAAGACTTGTGTCGAGATCCCGTGACTAGATCGTTTACCGAGATCTTTTGTCGAGCTGATGAGACCACGTGCACTAGTCAGCCGAAATGAGGAGGTCGCGCGTGTCGAGTTGATGAAGTCGCGTCGAAATGATGAGGACGCAAGTCGAGCCGAGGAGACCGCGTTCACGAACTCGTGTTAGAACCTTGCGCTTGCACGAGCACCCTTGTCGACATCGTGTCGAGATGATACCTCGTATTATTTCGAACGTTACTCAGCGTTATTATTATATTGTTTGTAATTATTACATTGTCGGCTTGTCGTTGACCGACAGAGTAGAGGGTAATTATGAGAGG
The DNA here is from genome assembly GCA_037113605.1 of Calophaca sinica. NCBI lineage: Eukaryota > Viridiplantae > Streptophyta > Magnoliopsida > Fabales > Fabaceae > Calophaca > Calophaca sinica. The sequence continues at coordinate 83,854,457 of CM073731.1, forward strand.
AACGAGTTAACGGGTAGATGATTGATGGGATTGGCATCTTATAGCTGGAGTTACGTTTTTACCCCTTTCTCGCCAGCTGTATACCACGACCGTTTCCCTCACACTCATTCTTTCTCTTTTCTTCTTTCTTCTTCCTTCCTTCTGCTCTGTGTTTCGTTGTTTTCTTTAAAAATCTTCATCGACGAAACCGTGAGTTCCATCGAGATTCTGCACAAGCTTTCTTCATCAATTTTGTTCATCATCAACTTCTCGACCCATATCTCGTCTGATCGACCATCACCGTTGAGGTATGAAGAACAGATTTTTATCTTCTTCGTGCTACTGTTTAGCGCTAATTCTTCTTCCATTTTTAACCAGTTTTATGCTTCCAAATCATGTCTAATTGATGGGTTTTCTTCTTCATAATATTACCTACCTTTTTAACCGATTAATTGGGCTTGTAAAACAAAATTTCTTTCTCTGATTTCTGCAATCGGCAGTGCCCAGAAACCTCCATTTTTGGTTCGTTCGATTTCTGGTTTTTCATTCGTTGCTTCTGATTATTGTGGTTGTCGATCTATCTGTTGAAGCATCAGATAACTTTTCATGAAATTTTGATCGAAATCCCTAACTTGTGTTAGAGGAAAAATATCTTTCAGTTCTTGAGTTTTATATTTTTCTGGGTTGTGGTTGAGTTTGGGGAAGAGAGAGCTAGATGTATTAGAACCATAGATCGATCTGAATTGTGTTTGTTTTAGGAAGTCTGATTCCCGAGATCGAGTGATTTCCGAATCAAGGTGTACGGGAAAGCGAATCCAAGGACGCGGAAGCAGCAGAATCCAGATCGAGGATTGTACGTGTCGAGGTCGACTGAGAAGCGTACGTGTCGAAGTCGTTGTCGAGTTCGTTGAAGACAGCCGTGTCGAGATCGAGTAAGAGAAGTCGTTGTCGAGCTCTTAGAAGACAGCTGTGTCGAGGTCGTTGTCGAGCAGCATTAACTTGGAGTTCGGTAAGGGCGCTTCACATTAATATTTTCGTAGTATGCTAGTGTAAGGGCGCTTCACATTTATACTTGTTATAGTATGTAAGGGCGCTTCACATTAATATTTTCGTAGTATGCTAGTGTAAGGGCGCTTCACATTTATACTTGTTATAGTATGTAAGGGCGCTTCACATTAATATTTTCGTAGTATGCTAGCGTAAGGGCATTTCATATTCTACGTGGTTATGTTATTGTGTATGGATTTTTCCTGATTTGTGTCGAGCTGAAATGTTGTGATATGATTGAGTTTTTGCATGTATTTAATATGTGATTGAATATATGTCGTGAATTGTGTATTGCATGTTGAATTGCGTTTCTTCATGTCGAGCTTGCTCTTTTATTTGACATGCGGTTGAATATCTTGTGTTTAACTCTTTGAATATCGTGATGCTTAATTGTTCATCGAGTGAGCGAGCTAGGTGAGTCGTATGACGCTTTTGAGCCGTGACCCTGATAATCGAGGGTGCTAGGTCCCTTTTGTTTACGGAGATTGACCAGACGCCGCCACGCTACGGGACTGAGTTTGGCCCTAGGGAGAGCGAGGATCCCAAGGCTTGGTGGACTTTCCGACATACGATGCGGCGTGTGCATTCCGGAAAATTGTCGAGTCGAGAGAAAATGGAATTGTGAGTTGTGTCGAGTTTAGAGTGAGATGGTCGAGTCACGTCGGTGATTGTTATACTTTCTTTGTTTGCTTATATTTTTATGTCGAGCTTATCTTGAATTGTTGAGAAGTTGACCTTTCCCGTGGTGCCTTCAATCCATGACTGCTACCCAGCGATGTCGAGGGCGCAGGAACTCGGCAAAGAGACGATGCCGAGGAGGATCTCGGCGAGGACCCGAGTGACGACCTCTATCCGTCGTGATTGTTGATTTGTTGGATGTTTGTTTTTCCGAGGACTGCACTGCTTTTCTTTTGTGTTCGAGGTCGTGACCAGCTGGGCGATGTTGTGTTGTTGCTACAGGTAGACTGGTGGTCTTACTTTTGGAGCAAGCCCTGCGTGGGAGTTCCGCTGGAAGTACCCCAGTGGTATGATGGCTCTTTTGAAGTTGTCGTACCTTAGGTGTATTTTCTTTGCACATTTGCTACTCGTATTTTGTATACATTATTATTTCGAGTGATATATATATGTGTATGTTATGCATGTATGTTTTATTAGAATTTAAGTCTTGTGTCTTAGTTGCACCATGTTTCAAAAGTCAGAATTACTCGATGTGCACGAGTTGGTTTTATAAAAAAATATATCGTATTTTTAAAAAGGCACAAGAGTTTTGTTTTTAAAACACATCTCATATAGGTTTATGTTGAGCTTGGTGTGTTGAGCTCGGTAACTCGAGCTCGGTATATCGAGCTCGGTAGCGGTCCGGAAACGGGTCGTTACATTGTTTGGTATCGAGCGAGTTCGGTTCGACCGAGCCGTGCATAGGAATTTGACCGGTCACCGTGTCGGGTTGTGTGTTGGGTACCTAGTTGTTTTGTGTTGATTCTTTGTTTGATTAAGTGAAGCACTTATTGCTTGAGAAATTGTTTGAACTGTTTCTTGATTGAAGCAGTGTGTTTTAACACATCCTTGTTGTGAGATTCGACAGGTTTTGAACTTTGTGGAATCTAATGCCACCGTAGGAATACGACATCTGCAACCGAGAACGCCGACATGGAACGAGCTATTCAAGCTATGACCGAGATGGCGGCAGCCATGGCTCAACAATCACCGCCAGAACTCAACAGGCTAACGCGATGGCTCAACAGACGCAGCTTAACTCAGAAGAACTTGCAAAGAACAAAGAACGAGCGTAACGAAATGTCAAGCGAGAGGATTGGCCGACTTCAGAAGCATGATCCAATCCTGTTCTACGGTGAGCCAAATCCGGATAAAGTCGATCTTTGGATGCAAGAGATCGAGAAGATCTTTGAGGCACTTCACGTCTCTGACAACGTGAAGGTCGACTATGCCACCTACTTACCGCTAGAGACGCAGAGTATTGGTGGAGAGGAGTGAAGCAACGCTTATAGCGTAACATCGCGAGATGACCTGGGAGCTTTTTCGTGAAAGGTTCTTGGACAAGTACTTCCGGATCTCGCACGAGCCGAGAAGGAGCGGAATTTCTTCAATCGCAGCGAAGGCAACTCGACGGTGTCCGAGTATGCGCCAAGTTCGAATCGTTGGCGAGGTATTTCAGTCCATTCCGTGATCGAGTTGACCAGAGATGGTTAAGTGAGAGATTCCAACTGGATTGAGATTCGACATTCGTGGTCATGGTGTCGTTGAGGATCCGAAATCTCCAAGAGCCGATTGATCGATGTGTCGAGGTAGAAGGAGTGAGGAGCCACAAGAAGAAGACTGCTGTGGGCGGACCGGTGAGACCCCGTGAGTGCGCGTAGATTTGCACGTAGCGGAAACTACCGCAGAAGAGGCCTTACGACCAGACCTCAGGGGAACAACAACAGGGAACAGTATCGTCCGATGTCCCAAGAACCGAGGAGTGGAGGTCAGACCACTCTCGAGGTGATTTGCTACCGGTGGGGAAAGCCGACATTACGCGAGTAATCAGACTCGTGAGGGAGGAGGTGTGTTTCAACCGCAAGAAGCCAGGACATTTTGCCAAGGATTGTCCTACACCTAAAGCTGAACCGACGATGCTTGCGGCAAAGGCCAAAGGGAAGCGTCAAGTGGCTAAAGACAGGGTTTTCTGCATGAGTGGCGAGGAAGCAGGTCGAGCTGATGATCTTATCCAAGGTGAATGTGAGATCGAGGGTAAGTCCTTATCCGTTCTTTTTGATTCGGGTGCAACCCATTCCTTCATTTCTTCTGATTGTGTGAACCTTTTGAGCTTGACTGTGGATCGCTACCGCTTAAATTAGTAGTTACAACCCCAAAGCTAAAACCTTAGTCACAAACACTGCATGTCTTAATTGTGCAGTGATTATTGAGTAGAAAGTTTGTGGTCAATTTGGTTTGTTTGCCTCTTAAGGGCTTAGATGTTATCCTCGGGATGGATTGGTTGTCACACCACCATGTCCTTTTGGACTGCGTGCCCGTAAACCGTAATTTTTCCGCACCTTGAGTCTCCAATTATCTTTCGCCGAACGTATTGGAGTTTCTTTGAAAGAAGGAACTAGGGAATACATGTATCTAGCTAGTTCTAAGTTTTCCAAAGATCGACGTGAAGAATGTTCCAGGTGGTGTGTGATTTTGAGGGCGTTTTCCAGAAGGCGTGCCGGGATTACCACCAAGACGAGAGGTCGAGTTCTCCATCGACTGATTCCAGGAACAGACCGATTTCCAAAGCGCCGCATGTGATGTCTCCGCCGAGATGAAAGAGTTGAAGTCCCGGATCGAACACTTGGAGTCAAGCAATTCATACGACCGAGCGTGTCACCGTGGGGAGCTCCGGTGTTGTTGGTTAAGAAGAAGGATGGACGATCAAGGCCGTGCGTGGACTATCGCGAGCTCAACAAGGTTACCGTGAAGAACCGGATTATCCGTTACCACGTATTGACGACTTGATGGACCAACTTCGTGGGAGCGCGATCTTTTCCAAGATAGACTTGAAGTCGGGCTACCATCGATTCGCGTGAAGGAGGAAGATGTCGCCAAAACAGCTTCAGGACTAGATACGGTCACTACGAGTACTTGGTGATGCCGTTTGAGTGACGAATCGCCACCGTGTGTTTATGGACTACATGAACAGGATTTTCCATTCGCTTTTGGATCAGTTTGTTGTAGTGTTCATCGACGACATATTGATTTACTCGAGGAACCGAGAAGAGCACGCAGAACACCTATGTCGAGTACTACGATATTACGAGATAAGCAACTCTATGCCAACCTGTCGAAGTGTGAATTTTGGCTTGAAGAGGTGAATTTTCTTGGTCACGTGATTTCCAGAGAAGGGATAGCTGTGGATCCAAATAAGATTGAGGCGGTGATAGCGTGGGAACAGCCTAAGACTAAGCATCGAGATCAGAGTTTTGCTCGGCTTAGCGTGATATTACCGAAGATTCATTGAAGGTTTCTCGAAGATTGTCGCGCCTCTTACACGATTGACGAGGAAGGATCAACCTTTGCTTGGACCGAGGAGTGCGGCTTGATTTTCAACGATCAAGGAGCTTTTGACAACAAATACCGCTTTGATTTTGCCTCAACCGTAAGAGCCTTTCGAGGTGTATTGTGATGCGTCACACCAGGGATTGGGATGCGTCGATGCAACATCGGAAGGTGGTCGCAGATGCTTCAAGACACCTTAAGATTCACGAGAGGAACTACCCTACTCACGACTTGGAGCTAGCAGCAGAGTTTTTGGCGTCAAGATATGGAGGCACTACCTTTACGGAGCACTCATCGCTTTCGTGATCACAAGAGCTTGAAGTACTGTTCGACCGTAAGGAGCTCAACATGCGCCAACGTAGATGGACGTAATTTCAAGGACTACGACTTTACGCTGGAATACCATCCCAGAAGGCTAACGTAGTAGCAGATGCGTTGAGCAGAAGAGCGCTTTAACCTCGGTAATGATGATCAAGGAATTGGAGATGCTCGAGAAGTTCCGAGATTTGAAGTCGAGTGTCGAAGTTTCACCGGGAAGCCGAGATTTGGTATGCTTACCATTTCTAACAGATTGTTGGGCGAGATCCGAGACCAGCAAGTTCATGACGAGCTTCGCAAGAGAAGATTCAGCTGATAGCGCAAGGGAAGGCGATGCAATTTCGTGCCTGAGCGGACGACATCTTGAGGTGCAATGGCCGAAAGCGTGCCTAACGATCCGAGCCGAGGAAGTTGATTCTCGACGCAAGCGCATAAGAGCAACTTTAGTATTCATCCCGAGTTACGAAGATGTATCAAGACTTGAAGAAGCATTTTTGGTGGTCCTGAATGAAGAAGCAAGTGGCCGAGCACGTAGCTTCATGTTTGGCGTGTCGAAGCGAAGGTGGAGCACCAACGACCGCAGGAATGCTACAATCGCTTGACGTACGGTATGGAAATGGGACAGTATTTCCATGGATTTCGTTGTAGGTTTGCCGAAGACGCAGAAGAAGAATGATTCGATTTGGGTGATCGTCGACCGATTGACCAAATCGCTCATTTCTTACCAAAGGAGGTCGACATACAACGTGGAAAAGCGACCGAGATCTACATCGCGAGATAGTACGACTTCATGGAATACCTCTTCGATCGTGTCGGACCGAGATCCAAGTTCACGCCTCATTTTTGGAGGGAATTGCAAGGAGCGATGGGAACCGAGCTCGAGCTTAGCTCGGCATATCATCCACAGATCGACGGTCGACCGAGAGAACGATCCAATCGCTTGAAGATTTGTTGCGAGCTTGCACGTTAGATCACCGAGGGAAGTTGGGACGACGCCTTACCATTGGTGGAGTTCACATACAACAACAGCTTCCATGCGAGTATTGGGATGGCACCTTTGAAGCGCCAGATGGACGGAAATGTCGACGCCTCTTTGTTGGTACCAGGACGGCGAGCGAATCGTCAGAGGACCAGATATGATCCAAATAGACTCACCGAGAAGATCCGCTTGATCGAGATCGGATGCGAACATCTCAAAGTCGACGTAAGAGTTATGCGCACCAACGACGTCGACCACTCGAGTTCGAGGAAGGAGAACATGTATTTCTTAGAGTCACCCCACTATCGGAGTTGGTCGAGCGATCAAATCCAAGAAACTTACCCCTAAATTCATTGGACCTTACCAGCATTCTTCGTCAGATTGGTCCGGTGGCATATCGATTGCATTGCCACCATTCTTGTCGAACATCCACGACGCCTTTCACGCCTCACAATTGCGAAGTATGTTTCCGACCCTTCTCATGTCATCGAACCGATGTGATTCAACTGAAGGACGACCTATCTTTTGAAGCGTCACGGCAAGGATCGTTGATCGGAAAGCCAAACAGCTATGAACAAAGAGATCCAACTTGTCAAGGTCAGGTGGGATCAAAAGACGGGTGATGCGACTTGGGAGCTGGAGGAGAAGATGAAGATTCAAGACTCAACTTTTACGAGGTAAGAATCTTATTTGCAATTTCGAGGACTAAATTTTTTTAGAGGGAGAGATTGTAACACCCGAGGGCGAGATCGACATCGTATTAGGACGACGTATCGAGACCTCGACCAAGACTTGTGTCGAGATCCCGTGACTAGATCGTTCTGAGATCTTTTGTCGAGCCGATGAGACCACGTGCACTAGCCGAAATGGTGAGGAGGTCGCGCGGTCGAGTTGATGAAGTCGCTGCATCGAAATGATGAGGACGCAAGTCGAGCTGAGGAGACCGCGTTCACGAACTCGTGTTAGAACCTTGTACGCTTGCACGAGCACCCTTGTCGACATCGTGTCGAGATGATACCTCGTATTATTTCGAACGTTACTCAGCGTTATTATTATATTGTTTGTAATTATTACATTGTCGGCTTGTCGTTGACCGACAGAGTAGAGGGTAATTATGAGAGGAACGAGTTAACGGGTAGATGATTGATGGGATTGGCATCTTATAGCTGGAGTTACGTTTTTACCCCTTTTCTCGCCACCGTATACCACGCATTTGTTTCCTCACACTCATTCTTTCTCTTTTCTTCTTTCTTCTTCCTTCCTTCGCTCTCGTGTTTCGTTGTTTTCTTTAAAAATCTTCATCGACTAAACCGTGAGTTCCATCGAGATTCTGCACAAGCTTTCTTCATCAATTTTGTTCATCATCAACTTCGACCCATATCTCGCCTGATCGACCATCACCGCTGAGGTATGAAGAACAGATTTTTATCTTCTTCGTATATCGCTTAGCGCTAATTCTTCTTCCATTTTTAACCGCTTTATGCTTCCAAATCATGTCTAATTGATGGGTTTTCTTCTTCATAATATTACCTACCTTTTAACCGATTAATTGGGCTTGTAAAACAAAATTTCTTTTCTCTCGATTTCGCAATCGCAGCGCCCGTAAACCTCCATTTTTGGTTCGTTCGATTTCTGGTTTTTCATTCGTTGTTTCTGATTATTGTGGTTGTCGATCTTTCTGTGAAGCATCAGATAACTTTTCATGAAATTTTGATCGAAATCCCTAACTTTGTGTTAGAGGAAAAATATCTTTCAGTTCTTGAGTTTTATATTTTCTGGGTTGTGGTTGAGTTTGGGGAAGAGAGAGGTAGATGTATTAGAACCATAGATCGATCTGAGTTGTGTTTGGTTTAGGAAGTCCGATTCCCGAGATCGAGTGATTTCAATCAAGGTGTACGGAAAGCGAATCCAAGGACGCGAAGCGCAGAATCCAGATCGAGGATTGTACGTGTCGAGGTCGGATCGAGAAGCGTCGTGTCGGTCAAGTCGTTGTCGAAGTTCGTTGAAGACACCGTGTCGAGATCGAGTAAGAGAAGTCGTTGTCGAGCTCTTAGAAGACAGCTGTGTCGAGGTCGTTGTCGAGCAGCATTAACTTGGAGTTCGGTAAGGGCGCTTCACATTAATATTTTCGTAGTATGCTAGTGTAAGGGCGCTTCACATTTATACTTGTTATAGTATGTAAGGGCGCTTCACATTAATATTTTCGTAGTATGCTAGTGTAAGGGCGCTTCACATTTATACTTGTTATAGTATGTAAGGGCGCTTCACATTAATATTTTCGTAGTATGCTAGCATAAGGGCATTTCATATTCTACGTGGTTATGTTATTGTGTATGGATTTTCCTGATTTGTGTCGAGCTGAAATGTTGTGTATGTATTTAATATGTGATTGAATATATGTCGTGAATTGTGTATTGCATGTTGAATTGCGTTTCTTCATGTCGAGCTTGCTCTTTTATTTGACATGCGGTTGAATATCTTGTGTTTAACTCTTTGAATATCGTATGCGGCGAATTGTTCATCGAGTGAGCGAGCTAGGTGAGTCGTATGACGTTTTTGAGCCGTGACCCGGATAAGCGAGGGTGCTAGGTGCCCTTTGTTTACGGAGATTGACTAGACGTCGCCACGCTACGAGACCTGAGTTGACTGTCGTAGGGAGAGCGAGGATCCCAAGGCTTCGGCTGGACTTTCCGACATACGGTACGGCGTGTGCATTCCGGAAAATTGTCGAGTCGAGAGAAAATGGATTTGTGAGTTGTGTCGAGTTTAGAGTGAGATGGTCGAGTCACGTCGGTGATTGTTATACTTTGCTGTTTGCTTATATTTTTATGTCGAGCTTATCTTGAATTGTTGAGAAGTTGACCCTTTCCCGTGGTGCCTTCAATCCATGACGGTTACCCAGGCGATGTCGAGGGCGAGGAACTCGGCGATGAGACGATGCCGAGGAGGATCTCGACGAGGACCCGAGTGACGACCTCTATCCGCCGTGGATTGTTGATTTGTTGGATGTTTGTTTTTCCGAGGACTGCACTGTTTTCTTTTGTGTTCGAGGTCGTGACCCGGTTTAGGCGGTGTTGTGTTGTTGCTCTGAGGGTAGATGGTGGTCTTACTTTTGGAGCACCCCTGCGTGGAGTCTGCTAAGTACCCCCAGGTATGATGGCTCTTTTGAAGTTGTCATTACCTTAGGTGTATTTTCTTTGCACATTTGCTACTCAGATTTTGTATACATTATTATTTCGAGTGATATATATATGTGTATGTTATGCATGTATGTTTTATTAGAATTTAAGTCTTGTGTCTTAGTTGCACCATGTTTCAAAAGTCAGAATTACTCTGATGTGCACGAGTTGGTTTTATAAAAAAAAATATATCGTATTTTTTAAAAAGGCACAAGAGTTTTGTTTTTAAAACACATCTCATATAGGTTTATGTTGAGCTTGGTGTGTTGAGCTCGGTAACTCGAGCTCGGTATATTGAGCTCGGTAGCGGTCCGGAAACGGGTCGTTACAAACGGCAACGAATGAATCAGTAGAATCGAACGATTGAACCGGCACTTGAGATGGCTTGGGATTGAACCACCAAACATTGGAGTGTATAAAAATGGTGTTTTCTGGTTGAGGATGAGTATTAGGGTTGTGGTTCAAAAGGATAAGTGGTAAAAATGGTTCAAAATGGGTTTAATGCACTTAAATAGGAAACGCTTCAGCTCGTTTCGCGCGCGCCTGCTCGCGTCGCGACAGGTCCCTTCGCGTTGAAGCTTTCCCACGCATGTCTGCCTCATGGCTTCATGCATGAACACCACGTGTCAGCTCCTGATTGGACCACATGACACGTGTCACAGATGACAGAAGCTGCTGGTGTACCATAGACCAGCGCGTCCCACGCGCTTTTGCACAATTTTGTCCGTTTTCGCGCGATATCTTCAATTCCGACGCTCGTACGACCCAGAACTTGATAAACATCATTCTAAACACATTGAACACATGATTGCCCTAAAAATTAAGGATTTACAATCCCAATTACTCACTTGAAAACTCGTACTTATTCTAGGTCATGAAAACACAAAACCCTAATTGTAGCACCGATTGTTCTCAAATTCTACGAGGCTTCTAAGACTAATACTAAAACACTATCAAGCATTTTTCTACCTCTTTATAACCCACAAAACCTCACAAGTCTCATACTTGCCCTTACACAAAGGCACAAAAAACGAACACATGGCCAAACACTCTAATTCACTGTCAAACTCCACAATACACACCTAGGTTCACACAAATACACTTATACACACGCAATCACACATTAAGCAAGATTAGAAAATTGAGGATGTTACAATCATTATCAAATGATGACAAGTCCATGTCTTCCCGTGTGGCCATTAGACTTTTCTTCTTTCCTCTGAAGCTATTCTTATTTGTTTTCTCCTTGCTGGGTAGTGGACATTCAAGCTTGAAGTATCCAGGCTTTTTGCATTCATAGCAAGTGAGTTGACTTTTGTCCTTAATATCCTTTTTCTCCTTGGTTCCCTTCCTTTGAAATTGCTTTATAAGTCTTCCCTTTTTCTTCCACATCGTTTGAATCTTTCTGGAAATGAAAGGTAGTTCATAGTTTAATTCCTCGCTACTGTCAATAGATGATCCTTCGTCTGATTCTTCATCTATTTGAAGCACTTTTGATTACGTGGCTTTATTATTGACTTTCAAAGCAAGAGACTTGCCCTTCTTAACAGGTTCTTCTTCCTTTAGTTCCAATTCATGAGACCTTAGAGAACTTAAAAGATCTTCCATTCGAAGAGTGGTGAGATCTTTAGCTTCTTGAATAACTGTAACCTTTGGTCTTCACTGTCTGGGTAAGCTTCTCAGGATTTTTCTAATACGATCTGCAATTGTATAGCTTTTTCACAAAGCTTTCAACCCATGAACTAGTGTTTGGAATCTCCCAAACATCTTTTCAATATCTTCATCATCTTCCATCTTAAAGATTTTATATTGGCGAACCAACAAGCTAGCTTTAGTTTCTCTAACTTGAACAGAGCCTTCATATGAAAGAATCAAGAAATCCCAAATCTCATTGGCAATAGCACATTTTGGGTAGTTTTGGAGATAACACTTTGATTGAGTCTTCTTGGGGATGATGTAATCATAGTCCTCTGCTAGGGTTTCCTTATCCGCCGTCGGCTCTCATGGCTTCGGCCATGGCTCCACCAGTGCCAATATGCCTGTGGCCTTGTCTCGGCACCTCCCCTCCACCTCCTACGGTGCCTCTCTCTCCGCACCCTCACTCCCCACGTCGCGATGCTCCTTCCTTGCCCCAGCTGGTCCCCATCGCGGCTGCTCAAAAAAGAAGCTTCGCTGCTGCTCTTTCCAAGTCCTGTGCCATTCCTCTCGACCTCCTTCCTTCACCCTTGCTCAAAGGTGATGCCCTCACCATTCAAATACCAGAGGAGGAGTATAAGGCGGGCCTTGAGGCCTGGAAAAACAACCTCCACTAGGTTAATCCTTGCTAAGGGCGATGCTCCTCTCAAAAATGCTGACTTGCGCAATAAGCTTGCCTCGCTGTGGAAGCCTCTTGGGTATTGGCACATGGTTTCCCTAGGTAAGGGTTTCTACGAGTTCTCATTCTCCTCCGCTGAAGACTTACGGTGCGTCTGGTCTTCCGGCTCCTGGTCGTTGAAGCCTGGAATCCTTCATCTATCAAGGTGGCAACCGGACTTCCATCCTTCTCTGCAAAGACAATCTCGCCGCAATGTCAAGCCAGATAATTGGGTTACCACAAGAATATTGGCAGCCAAGAATCTTGTTCTCCATAGCCCGTGGAGTCGGAATCCCCATCGCTTTGGATGAAGCAACCTTGCACAAAACCTACGGCCACTTTGCTCGGGTGCTAGTGGATTTAGACCTCAAGGATGAGTTGCGAGATCGTTTGCTTGTTGAAAGGGTTGGTCACGCTTTCAATGTCCAGTTAGTATATGAGAAGCTTCCTATCTTCTGCAACGTTTGCAACACCATTGGTCACTCAGCCGCCAATTGTAAGAGACAACGGCCACTACTCTCGGTGCCTGTGGCTCGCAAGCATGTCCAAGGTGCTGGTCATGGTAGGCACGGCGGCAATAACGCAGATACCAATCATCAGGCTAGCACCCCTACTGTTGCGGTGCCCCCTGTGATCGCAGCCCCCCCGGGCGTAGGTGATACGGCCCCCCCTGTGATAGGTGATGCCACTGAGGTCGCAAATCCTGTGCCATTGGAGATGCCACATGGTGATACTGAATTGCTTTCCACACTTAACGTTGAGGATGATCACCATGACTTGGTCGATAATAACCACGATGCCGAGGCTAATCAGCAGCATATTGATGCTCATCATGAGGATGATGATTCGGTGGAGGTAGTCTACGATGAGACGGTGGCTGCTAATTCTCCCACGGCCTTACACGGTGGTTCGCCTATGACAACCAGTGGTCCGCTTGCTGAACCTGCTCTTCCTCAAGTGGTTGAGGATTCCTTGAGTTCTTCACACTCCACAGACCATGTATCCGAGACTATACAACCCGAGGACACCTATTTGGCTGATGTCGTTTCAGGTAAGGCTATTTGTAAGCCTGTTTACAATAATTTACCCGAACATGTTAGGAAAGACATGGTTATAGCATCCAAGTTCTGGGCGCAATCCGGTGAAACTGAGAATGCTATTGATTCCAACTCCTGTCATGAGGAAGAGGAAGAGACTTTCACTAAGGCTCTAACCAAGTCTCAGAAGAAAAAGCTTAAGAAACAACGACAAGTTGCGGCTACAGCGGCTGGCTATCTAACCCGTTCACGGGCTGATATTCAGCAGTTTTCCCAATGAAACTTCTCTTTTGGAATGCCCGTGGTGTGGGCAATCCGGACACCAGGTCGGTTTTGCGTAAGCTTTGTTCATTTAATAAGCCTGATTTCTTGTTTATCTCGGAACCTTGGATTCCTCAAACTCAATTTCCTAACGGGTTTTGGGAATCCTTGAACTTGAAGATGGTTGCTGTCAATAACCGAGGTGATCTCCTTCCTAATCTTTGGTGCTATTGTTCCGTCAATTTATTTCCTACTATTTTATCCAACTCTGACCAACACGTTGCTTTTCAGTTAACTGTTAACAATCAAGATTTTTTCTTTGCTGCTATCTATGCTTCCTCTAGTTATATTCACAGGAGAAACCTTTGGCAACATCTGTCACAGCTGCAGCAAGGCTTCCCTGGTCCTTGGTGTTTTTTAGGTGACTTTAATGCAGTGCTTGGCAGCCATGAGCAAAGAGGCAAGGGCACCCCTAATAAAATCTCTTGCAGGGACTTTCTAGATTGGACTAATCAAGGCACTCTCAATCATTTGGACACTCGTGGGGCTCAATTCACTTGGTCGAATGGCAGGAAAGGCATATTTTTAACGGAGAAGCGATTGGATCGGGTGATTTGTAATGATGAATGGCTTAATGCTTGGTCTAATGTTACTGCCTGTACCCTTCCCAGAATGATATACAGACTGCGGGTTCTTCTTTCAAATTTCTCAGTATGTGGTCTGAACATGAGGATTGTATTAGGCTCATTCAAGAGGTTTGGCAAGAGCCTATCGTTGGCTGCCCCATGTATATTCTCTCACAGAAGCTTAAGAATTTGAAAGTCAGACTCAAGGACTGGAATCATTCAGTCTTTGGTAATGTTCAAGTGCAGATTCAAGAAGCTTTCTCTGCCGTTCATTCTGTCCAGCAGCAAATTGATCGTTTGGGAGGTAATGAGGCTTTATTTGCCCAAGAGAAAGTTGTGCAGCTCCAGCTTCAGAAAGCTTTGTCCACTGAAGAAACTTTTTGGCGGGATAAGGCCAGAATTAAATGGTTTACTCAGGGAGACCGTAACGCAGCCTACTTCCACAAAATTGCCAAAATTAGAGCCGTTTCTAAGCAGATCTCTGTTATGAGGCATGGTGATCAACTGTTATATGATTCAGCTCTTTGCCCTCTAGGGAGGAGGTTAAACACGCGGTTTTTTCTCTTAATGGTGACAGTGCCCCCGGACCGGATGGTTTTGGTGGTTTTTTCTTCCATCGCTACTGGGATATCATCCACGAAGAGGTCTACAATTCGGTTTTACAATTCTTCAAGCATGGGTGGTTGTTGCCCAATCTTAATTCTAATCTGGTGGTCTTACTACCTAAAGTCAACGGTGCAGACAGCATTGATCAGTTTCGGCCTATTGCTCTTGCAAACTTCCAATTCAAAATCATCTCCAAAGTGCTGGCTGATAGGCTTGCCAGGGTGGTCCCGAAAATTGTCTCTCATAATCAAAGAGGCTTTGTCAAGGATAGAAACATTTCTGACTGTGTCTGTTTAGCCTCTGAGGTGGTGAACTTGCTTGATAAGAGATCTTTGGGGTCAATCGCCATGAAGATTGATATCAAGAAAGCCTGTGATGCCTTGGATTGGGATTTCCTTAACACTGTCCACAATGCTTTTGGTTTCAGCACTCAATTGTGCAGATGGATCAGCTGCATCCTTCGCTCGCCGGACTCTCCTTTCTATCAATGGCCATTCTGGGCTATTTCTCTTGTAATAGAGGTGTTCGCTGGGGGACCTCTCTCTCCTTTATTATTTTGTATTCTTGAAGAAGTTCTTAGCAGGGAATTACCAAGTCGTTCATGAAGGGAAGCTTCAATTGATGATCGCCCCAGGGGTTACACCTTGCCGAGCCATATTCTTTATGCCGACGATATATTTTTGTTTTTGCAGGCTTCTTGTAGGGGCTTGAAGAACTTGGTTGACTTTTTCAACATATATGCTTCTTGTTCGCCAAACTATTAGCATTGACAAGTCCAAGTACTATCTTTGGGTCTATTCCTCGCTTGTCGTCAACAAAGTTATAGCCGACATTCCTGGTTTTCGCTCGTACCATCCCCTTCAGGTACCTTGGTGTGCCGATTTTCAAAGGTCAACCCAAGAAGACCCATTTACACTTATCGCCGATCGCCTCAAGTGCAAGTTCAGCCTTTGGAAAGGTAATCGCTTTCTTTCATGGGGCGGGCCCACCATCAAATCAGTCTTTCAAAGCAAATTAATGTATAGCTTCCATTTCTACACTTGGCCTGCTCTCTTCTAAAAAAGGTGGACATTTGGCTTCGCAATTTCTTGTGGTCTGGTGATATCCACTCCCACAAATTTGTCACGGTTGCCTGGTCCAAGGTTTGCTGGCCCCTCAAGGAAGGTGGTTTAGGCATCCGCTCTCTCCTTTCTATAAACAAAGCTGGTATTCTTAAGCTTGGCTGGGATTTCATTTCTTCCTCCCTTGAGTGGTGTCAGCTCATGAAGGCTAGGGCCTACCGCAAAAACCAGGTCATCTCTTACCATATCAGCTCCTCTATTTGGTCGGGTATCAAAAAAGTTGTCCCGGTGATCCTCAATAATTCATCTTGGCAGATTGGCAATGGCTCGGCGGTGAGATTCTGGTTAGACAACTGGCTCCCCTTTCCTATTGTCCAGCGGCTTGGAATCCCTCCTAAGCTTCATTGCAAGCTCAGTGCTAAAGTGTGTGATTTTATTCATGATGGAGACTGGTGCATCCCGCACTCTATTTTGGTTAATATTCCGGGCCTTCATTCGGCTATAGAGCGGATTATCATTCCTACTGGTGGTCTTCCTGACAGGTTGGTCTGGTGTGCTTCTAACTCTGGTTTGCTTACCTTAAAGGAATCTTATAAGTTCTATAAACCAGATGTTGTGGACAACTCTTGGTACAAGCTTATTTGGAGGTGCTGCATTCCTCCCTCTAAGTCTTTTTGTACTTGGAGGTTGCTTCATAACAGGCTTCCCACTGACGAGCACCTCATCGGTGTTGGCTCCATTCACCCTTCTATGTGCTCTCTTTGTAACCAGGCGGCGGAAACATCCTCTCATCTGTTTCTGAGTTGCTCTTATGCCCAGTGCCTCTGGTCTTGGATGTCTGATGTTTTCGGCTACAACATCAACGTCAACTTGGTCCCCTCCATTCTTGACTCATCAGAATCGCAGCCGAGCTCTCAAGCTTTGGATTTAGTTATTGCTTGTATCACCACTATCATTTGGGAATTTGGCGTAGTCGCAATAAGGCCAGATTCGAGAATTCTTTCGCTCCCGCCGTGTTGCCATCCGCACCGCTATCAACCATGTTACTTTGGTGGGTCTCAATAGTAAGAACCGCTTTTGATTCTCGAATTGAAAATTCTTAGCTACTTTAGTCCAAAGGCGTCGGTGCCTTGTGCTCGGTCATCACGATCAGACAGGTCCTCTTTGCGGTTGGGTGAAGTGTAATTGATGGCTCGCTTCGGCTCTTCTGGCTTATCTGCCTGTGGGGGCATTTTTCGTGATAGTAGCGCAGCTGTTTTGGGTTGCTTTGCCAAGCCTCTTAGCTCACTTGGTGCCTTACAGGCGGAATTCATCGGTGCCATGGTAGCTATTGAAATTGCTTATTCTAAAGGTTGGCATAGGTTTTGGCTAGAATGCGACTCCTTAATTGTTATTAAAGCCTTCAACAATTCTTCTCTCGTCCCCTGGTTCCTTCGTAACAGGTGGCATAATTGTGTGGCCCTCACCTCTTCCATGCAGTTCGTTTTCTCGCATATCCACAGGGAGGGGAATGCTTGTGCGGATAAGCTGGCCAAATTCGGGGCCTCTCAGACGAAATTTATTTGGTGGAATAACATCCCTTCTTTTATTGCTGTTGAGTTTTTTAATAATAGGTTCGGCTTCCCTGCCTATAGATTTGCTTAATTATTGTTGGGGTCTTTTCCCCTTGTATTTGGGGTTGCTTTTGTTGTTTTCTTTTCCTTTTGCATGGGTTTTGGTATAGCCCCCCATGTTTTCTCTGTATTTTTTTTTCCCATTTTATTCTATTATAACAGGGAGGAGTACTCTTTTTCCTTCTAGATATTTTTTTCCTAAGAAGGGTTTTGCATCAGAAGGTTTTAACGAGGCTCCTTTCCTTCATTTAATAAAAAAAAATGTATTGTTTTACGACAAATTTTTTGTAGTTGTTCGTATTTTTCATAAATCATTAAGGTGATCAATCTCTATGATTTATTTTCAAGTAGTCGAAAACTTAAAATAATTTTCATAAAAATTGGGGTGTTACAAAAAACAATTTTTCAATTCATCGTTCACTTTTACACATATGAACAACACCTTTCCGGAAAACAAATCGTCCAATTGACTCAAAACAACATGTTCACGGTTTCAACACAAAATCATAATGCGCATGAACAGTTGCGGGAGAACGATTGAATCACAAAAGGGTGTGATCTGCATAATGTCATTGGTTGACCAATTCATTGCACACTGTAACATCCGTATTTTCGCGATGCGTTATTTAACGCTATTATAGTATAATTTGCCGTATTTATGCTACAATAAGCAGTTTCTTGTTCGCTAAGCAAGTGATTGAATTGAATAAAGATCAAATTAAATTTGAGGATTAATATTTATATTAATTTATGGTTCGAATATCGTCGAAAAATTCTAACGAAGTTTCGTCGCCTTTTGAATCATCGGGCAGTTTTGCCGCAGATAAAATTTAAACGAATCCCGATTTTGATGAAAATCAAATCGTAGCTTGTTGTGATTATTTTCAAGTGTTTTAGATTGTTTTTATTATTTATGATAATATTTTATCACGCGGTGAATTAATTTCTCGGTAAATTAATTTTCGCGAATTAATCGGCAGAAGAATTAATCGGTAACGGGATTACTCGACGTCGTGTTTTTAGTACTCTTAAGACTCTAGGATTAGAGGGTAATCATGAGAGATGAGAGATTAGATGGGTTAGACTCATTGATGGGATTAGCATATTACTTTAGTTGTAGGTGTCACTTTTTGGGTGATTAGCATTTTCTACTTTTCCTAAATTGATCCTTAACCAAGCATTTTTTTCTTTTAATATTTTTTTTAATTCCACTCCCTTTTTGGAGAAGCTGGCCGCAGCCACACCCCCTTCATTCTACATCATTCTTCATTTTTCTTTCTTATGTTATTAAGGAAAAAGCCAAGTAAGCATTTTAATTATTTGATTGATTAAACAATTATTTGTTTGATTAAACTTAACTCCTTCCCTTTATTTGAAGAACAGGGCCGTGACCCCAAACCCCACCCGCACTCTCTATTTTTATTTCTTCTTCTTCATTCTTAAGAGAGAAAGCTCAAGAGCATCCATGGCTTCATCATCTTCCCACCTTTCATGCAAGATACTTCCTCATTCTTTCAACCTTCTTTGTTCCTAGATTTTCTTCATCATACAAGTAAGCTTGGAAAATCAATTCCTCTTACCCCATTTTCAGCCCTAGGCCGTGGGGTGTGTGGGTGTGTGTAGTCTTGTGCTTTCTTCCTTTGTTCTTGGTTAAAATGCTTGTTTGTTGCTTAATTATGATCAATAGAAGAGATGAACATCTCATCCCCATTTTCTTGGAACCCTAGGCATTAACCCTAAGGGAAAAAGAGGGGTTGTGTGATCTTCTTGTGAATCTTGCAAATTAGTTGATGATTCTCACTTATTAGATGTTGTTGTTGCTATTTTAATTGCTACTTTTGAATTGGAACTTGGATTGAGTAGTTTTATTGAAAACCCTTATTCTTGAAGGAACTTGAAATTGGGATTGACCATGAATTAGGCTTGTGTTTTGGAAATCAACTGTTGTTTTGTGAAAGGAATTTCATATGAAATGGTATTGTTAAATTAGTTTGGAAGTTTTACAATTTGTCTCTTATTTTTGGGTGTTGGCCGCGAGCTCCTAGAGGGCTTGGAGGAGAAGATTTTGATGCTTTTGACTTATATTAATTGCATTGGATTGTTGTTAAGTTTTGGAAAAAATTTAGAAAGAGTTTGATTGGAAATTGGAGTTGTTTTGGCTTTTTTTAGGCTATGAAACACATAAGGTAAAATGGGTTCCTTGAGACCCAAGAAACCAAGTGGAGCCTTGACTCAAGTATTTTGAGAAAAGAATTTGATAAATGATGTTGTTTCATATTTTTAAGTTTAAAAGGAAATGATTTTAGACTTTAGAATTTTATTCTTTTAATTAGTTGATAATTTTTCAAGAGTATGTAATTCTTTAAAAACAAGTATTTCAAATTATGTTTTAAGGTGTAAGTGTTCTGGTTAGTAAGAGGGTTTTATGTTATGAGAGCCTAAGGTATTAGGACTAAGTTCCTAGATTTGGTCTAAGGATGTTCCGTGTTTTAGGACTTGAGAATCCGAGTTCGTGCGGCTTGAGTTCGGGACATGCTTCGACACGTGATTTGGTGTCCTTCGGTAAGGGCACTTCACATTATATATTGTATATAGTGTAGTATGAGTAAGGGCTACTTCTAGACATGTTTAGGACTTAAAATTTTATTTTGTATAACGAAGAAGTCTGAGAACCCCAGGGTTCGAAGTGAGGGTCTCATACCCCTTTGTTTTTATTGTTTAATCTTTATACTGAATTGTTTCGTGGGCTTGGCAAAGTGGTTGGCGACTGCCCCCAACCCCCCACACTTGTTTGATTACCTCTTTGCTAGTTCCACTGAACTGTAAAGGGATGAACTATGTTATTGATGCTGATGATTGATTGTGATGTGGTTTTGTTGTATTGAAATGTATTGTTGGCTTGAACTGAATTGTGTAGTGACAAGGCTAGTTGAATATTTATTCGATGTGGATGTTGAATAATTATTTGATTATGCTTGATTGAATTGTCATATGGAGTAATATATTCAGTGGGATTGTGGAAGCATTGTTGTGTCGTATTCGAACTCGACCTAAATATCCTAGAGTAGTGGAAAACCCCAAGGCTACGGCCGGAGTTCAGGGGTGTAGTTCATTGTTGTGTATAGGGTAACTTCAACTTTAATATCCTGGGCCGTTAGCCCTAGACCTGAATATCCTAGGGTGAGGTATATCACGTGAGAGTTCAGTGTCTTGTGGAACATTATCGGGCTAGGGTATACCAAGCGATTGACCACTGCATGGGGAATTCTGGAATTCATAAACACTGGCATATAGTTGCGTCAATAGGGAGTCGGTGCGTTCTTGTTGAATTGTTTTGTCATGCCAATGACCTGCTGATTTATCTGTGTTGAAGCATGGAGTTCCATATTATATAATGTCTATGCAATATGCCTTGCTGTTGAATATGTTGTTGTATTTGTATCTTTCTCTTTTATTTTAAGAAGTTGACCTTGCCCGTGGTTCCTTCAATTGATGATGGTAACCCAGACGATGACGAACGTGGTGGAGATTCCGGCGATGACGACATCGTCGGAGGTGGTCTTTGACTTTCCAAACATGGGAATTCCCTCGGCTTGGAGTTCAGCCCCACTTCCGGCCAAGATGTATATACAGGAGGCGTGTTATGAACTTTTCGCGTAGGTGGACTGACTGACGAGGATGCGGACGACCTGATGGAGGAGACTGAGGAGGACCCGTCAGAAGACTTGGGTAATGATGTGTAGTGGTTGATGGATGACGTCTGTCTATTTTGTATATAGTTATGGTTGGTGACCAGTCTGTCTGTTATTGCTAGACTTTTGTGGTAGTTGTTGATTAGGTGTTGAGGTTATTACTTTTGAAGCAGCCCCCTACGTGGGTAACTGCCGAGAGTACCTCAGAAGTATGACCACTCTTGTCAGGGTCTTCATACTTTAGGTGTATTCCTCCTGTAGATATTTATTTACTGTTTTTCTGTATGTAAAACTTGTCAGTACTTATCTTTTGGAAGTTGTGTATATGTTTATGTTCAGTTGTAATAGTCTTTTGTATTTAGAATTCCTTCATGTTTTGAAAATGTTGTGGATACTCTGATTGTATTTTACGAAAGACTTTTATTTATAAAAAGAAAAACAATTGCCGCAATTTCCAAAAGTCAAGAAGAGTATCACTTTACAAAACTTCATTGCATTAGAGTTTTTCTAGTTTAGTAGCGCTCTGGAAACAGGGTATTACAATAGTGGTATCAGAGCAGTTCGATTCTAACCAGACTGTGTGTTGGGTAACTAAGCTGGTCACCGTGTTGGATTTTGTTTTGTTGGGTAGCTAGTTGTGTTAGCATTGTTGTTGTTTGATGAGTGAAGCAACTTTGCTTGGAATTGTTTGAATTGTTTCTTAATTGAAGCAATGTGTGTTAACACATCACTTGATTGTGAGGTTCTGATTGGTTTTTGGACCTTGTAGGAATCTAATGCCACCTTGCAGAGACCTTACGACCGGACCTGATAACTCCAACATGGAAAGAGCAATTCAAGCGATGACTGAAACGGCAGTGGCGATGGCGCAATAATCTGCTGCTGTAACTCAACAGACCATAGCCATGAACCAACACAACCTGCAGCAACAACAGAGAGCGGAAAGGAGTGTCGAGGCTAGAGGATTGGCTGATTTTCGCAAGCATGATCCACCAAAGTTCTATGGTGAACTGAATCCGGACAAGGCAGATCTGTGGATACAGGAGATAGAGAAGATATTTGAAGCGCTCCACTGTCCCGAGAACGTCAAGGTGAATTATGCGTCTTATTTGTCTTTGGGAGATCTTTGAAATCTTGGTGGAAGAGTCAAACAGATGTTGACGGCTGAGCGTTAGGAGATTAGTTGGGAGATCTTTCACAGGAGGTTTTTAGAGAAGTACTTTCCAGAGACTGCACGGATGGAGAAGGAGCAAGAATTCCTCCGTTTACATCAGGGCAACATGACGGTATCGGAGTATGCCGCCAAGTTCGAGTCGCTTTCAAGGTACTTCAGTCTATTTCGTGATCGGCAGATCAGAATAGGTTGAGCGATAGATTTTAGCGGGGATTGAGGTTCGACATCCAGAAGTCTGTGGTGTCCCTGAGAATTCAAAACTTTCAAGAGTTAGTTGATAGATGCATTGAGGTGGAAGGTGTAAGGAATCGCAAGAGAAAGAATGGTTGATGAGATCCTGAATTCATTAAGCATGTGGAAAGAATTCTACAAGGATATCCTTAAAATAAAAAAAAAGATGGCCATACTAAAGGAAGAATTGTTGTGCACCAGGATCAACAACGTTTCAGGTGGAAAGAAATCAAGTGCAATTAACTATTCATTCCTTGGATTTTATTGTTCCTAGCTTTCCATTATGCAATTCACGTGGAGCATTAAATCAAGAAGCCAATTAAATCAAGCATGCAGCAAAGCAAAGGAAGCCAAATAGTTATTTCAGTGGAAGCTAAACAAAGCATTTGGTTCAGCATGGAGTTAATAACGTGACCTTACATGCACCCAAAATAAAGCCTTGAATTTGCTTGGCAGGAGCAAATAATTGTGCATCACTAGGAACAAATGCTACGTGGGAATTGATTAAAAATGAGAACCGTCCTTTGGCATCAATTGAAAAGTCAATACGTTGCACCAGAATGAAACTGTTTCGTGGTGGGCATTAATTTACTATTATCATATTTTTTTTGATATTTTATTTTAAGAATAATATGGCTTGAATACCATATTTTTTTGATGTTTTCGGCTACAACATCAACGTCAACTCGGTCCCCTCCATTCTTGACTACTGTAATCGCAGCTGGAGCTCTCAAGCTTTGGATTTAGTTATTGCTTGTATCACCACTATCATTTGGGGTATTTGGCAGAGTCGCAATAAGGCCAGATTCGAGAATTCTTTCGTTCCCGCTCGTGTTGCCATCCGCACCGTTATCAACCATGTTACTTTGGTGGGTCTCAATAGTAAGGGCACTGCTTTTGATTCTGAATTGAAAATTCTTAGCTACTTTGGGGTCCAGCGTCGGCTGCCTTGTGCTCCGGTCATCATGACTGTATTGTGGTCCCCTCCTCTTTGCGGTTGGGTGAAGTGTAATTCTGATGGCTCTGCTTTCGGCTCTTCTGGCTTATCTGCCTGTGGGGGCATTTTTCGTGATAGTAGCGCAGCTGTTTTGGGTTGCTTTGCCAAGCCTCTTAGCTCCCTTGATGCCTTACAAAGTGAATTCATCTGGCCATGGTAGCTATTGAAATTGCTTATTCTAAAGGTTGGCATAGGTTTTGGCTAGAATGTGACTCCTTAATTGTTATTAAAGCCTTCAACAATTCTTCTCTCGTCCCTGGTTCCTTCAGAACAGGTGGCATAATTGTGTGGCCTCACCTCTTCCATGCGCTGCTTTTCTGATATCCACAAGGAGGGGAATGCTTGTTCGGATAAGCTGGCCAAATTCGGGGCCTCTCAGACGAAATTTATTTGGTGGAATAACATCCCTTCTTTTATTGCTGTTGAGTTTTTTAATAATAGGTTCGGCTTCCCTGCCTATAGATTTGCTTAATTTTGTTGTCAGTCTTTTCCCCTTGTATTTGGGGTTGCTTTTGTTGTTTTCTTTTCCTTTTGCATGGGTTTTGGTATAGCCTCCCATGTTTTCTCTGTATTCTTTTTCCCATTTTATTCTATTATAACAGGGAGGAGTACTCTTTTTCCTTCTAGATGTTTTTTCCCTAAGGAGGGTTTTGCATCAGAAGGTTTTAACGAGGCTCCTTTCCTTCATTTAATAATAAAAAAGAATGCCAATTAGTACTTAATTAGGAGGCTGAGAGCTATCTCTATAAATTGTAAACCATTATTCAAGAGATGGGAGTTTTAGTTTTGGATTGAGTTAAAAATTGGAGAGGATTCTCTATGGTTCTTTGTGAGCCGTGTTTAGAGCTTATCGGCTTGCCGTGGCGCTTAACCCCGACTTATCAACCGGAACGTCCATAACCGGTTGTGGCGTCTTCATTTCCACCTTACGACTCTTGATTTGGGTTCGACGGCTCCGAGGATCATATCAAGTGGTAATCAGAGCTTAGGTTCTTTTTCAGGTGTTATCTATCCTTTTCAAATTTGTCTTTCTCTTTTGTCCAAAAAAAAAATTGCAGAGGAAAAAAAAACGAAAATTCTAGAAAAAACAAAAAAATGATTCAGCTAGAAAAAAAAATGAAAGTGAAGAGTTAAAAAAAAATTGAGGAAAAGAATATCCGTTTTGCGTGTTTATTCAAATCTGAATCAAGGAATCAAGAGTCGTAAGGTGGAAATGAAGACGCCACATGTAACACCCCAAATTTCTAAGCCAAGTTGAGGAATAAGTTGGAATTAGTCTCAAGATGGTTAAAGGTGTTGATTTGTAGTTATGGAGGTTGATTTGAGAAGAAAGTCTCATGGTTTGGTGTTAGAACTAAGTTTTCCTGGTTTTTCTGCAGTGTGAATCGATTCATATAGTTTAGGAATCGATTCACAGCATTAAAAATCCATAGGCATCAAATTTTAGCAAAGGGGAATCGATTCACGTAAGTCGAATCGATTCACATAAGACAAAGCATCGACTCGCATGCAGGAATCGATTCACTCATTAAAACTGCAATTCAGGCACTTTTTACACTGTGGGAATCGATTCACACTATGCTGTGAATCGATTCACAGCTGCAGAAGTGTATAAAAACGCAGTTTCAGCGAGCAGAACGCGAGAAGAAGAGAAAGGGAAAGGAGAAAAGGAAAAGAGAGCTAGGGTTTCACCCTTTAAGAAGGATTGAAGATATTCATGTTGGATTTCTTCAATCACTTGCCTAAATGGAGAGTTTGAGAGTGGATATTTGAGTATTTGAAGATTTGGGTTTGAACCCTAGAGAGGAGAAGAAGAAGCACGAATTGGAGAAGAATAAGGAGGAGAAGACCAAGCTCCAGCAAGGATGGCTCAAGTTCTTGGATTGAGAAGGAAGATTGAAGGTTGAAGATCAAGATTTGAGAAGTATTTGGAGAAGCCCCAAGTTGAGCAAAGAGGGAAAAGCTTGAAGAAGAGCAAAGAGTCCAAAGTTCAACCTTCCTAGCTCAATGTCTTGAAGAATAGAGGTGAGTTCTTCAACCCTTAGGTGATGGGCACCCATAAGTCCCACATATAGGAATTTCTCTTCCCTATGTAACATATGAACCTTAGGTTCAAGTTAGGTTTTAAATACCTATAAGAGGTTGAGTTGTTATTGTTGTGTTTGTTATGATTGTGTAGTGGGCTTGATTAAAAGAGGTTGGCGACTGCCCCCAACCCCCCACAGTTGAATGTATGCGTGATGTTTTCTCTCTTGAGAACTCCATAGAGTTTCAAGGGATTAGTTAATGTATGTGTTGGCCATTAATTTGGTGAATTGTGAGGCTTGTCAACGAGCCATAAGCTTAAGTCATAGAGGTCAAGAAAGGACCCTAGGAAAAGGATGTGATAGGATGAATGTGTGAATTAGTGTCCATGATTTGGAGTAATTAGGTGAAAAGGGATACTATTAGTGTAAGCTTGATTCATTGAAATGATTGTAGTTTCCTTGAATAGTTAAGTAATGAGGACGATTGTATTTCTATGAACATGCATACAAGCATAAGCATACGCATAAGCATAAGCTAAAGTACATGGCAAGACTCCTCTATTTATAGGAGTAAATCGGTTTGGTTAGCCAACTGGGACGCCCTTGGATGGTTATGACGTCTAACCACCATACCGAAAGTGTGTAATTGGGGTCTAGGGACGGAAGCCTACGACACTACCCAATAACACAAAATGCATTACATTGCATAGCCTCATATTATATATCTCCTTATGAATGGTATAATATGTGAAGTGATGTTAAGTTTATGAATGTTGATGAATTCCTTGTATATGAATATATATATATATGTATTAGGAATTAGCTTAGTTAGTTGTATGGAATCTTGGATAGCACATCCCTAGTCGCTTAATTATTATATAGTAATGAGCATTGTGATTAGATCACTTAAAGGATAACCAAGCTAGGTTGATTGGGATTTGTGGTATAGAGCATAAGGCAAAGTCCAATAGCATAAGAAAAAGCAAAGATGTGTTAAGCACAAAGTGAGTAAGTAAGAACAATACGTTCTTAGTTAATAAGGTTGCAATTTATATTGTATTAAGGTTAGTCGAGCTAAACAAAGGTTAAAGAATGGACATTTGTTGGATTGATGTGGGTTGCTATACATTTATGTGTTTAGTTTAATCACAAGTTGATAAGTGGCATATTGGCCCTAGGATTACCCTATTTGATTATATGCTAAGTTTTTAACTCAAGCTAGCGCCTTCTAAAGCGTCTTAACTTAGGGATATCGAGAAGTTGCAAGTCAAGTCCTTATGGTACATAGGGAGAGTATGTCTAGGTTTGAAATGCCTAAGCTAGTCTTTTCAGCCTAGAATATTCCGAGGAGAGAATGGTGATGAGTCCGTGAAGGGCTCACTGAGATTTATAATCTCACCCTTTTCCTTTTATTTGTTTTCAGATAAGCAGGTACCGAAGACGATGAGGCGAAGCTCCAAGCTTGGGACTCATAGGCTAGTTTTGTATTGAAGTGGAAAATTATATTCCAAGTTATGTATAATATGTAATCTTTTATTAGATTAATGAATTAAGTTTAATTTACGACTTGGATTACTGTAATCAAGTTTGTAAATTATTAGAAATTCCTGTGCCTTAATGTAATTTGTCGTACTTTCAATTATGTTGAGGTGCGGGTGTTACACCACAACCGGTTATGGGCGTTCCGGTTGATAAGTCGGGGTTAAGCGCCATGGCAAGCCGATAAGCTCTAAACACGGCTCATAAAGAACCATAGAGAATCCTCTCCAATTTTTAACTCAATCCAAAACTAAAACTCCCATCTCTTGAATAATGGTTTACAATTTATAGAGATAGCTCTCAGCCTCCTAATTAAGTACTAATTGGCATTCAAGCCATATTATTCTTAAAATAAAATATCAAAAAAAAATGATAATGGTAAATTAATTCCCACCACGAAACAATTTCATTCTGGTGCAACGTATTGACTTTTCAATTGATGCCAAAGGACGGTTCTCATTTTTAATCAATTCCCACGTAGCATTTGTTCCTAGTGATGCACAATTATTTGCTCCTGCTAAGCAAATTCAAGGCTTTATTTTGGGTGCATGTAAGGTCACGTAATTAACTCCATGCTGAACCAAATGCTTTGTTTAGCTTCCACGGAAATAACTATTTGGCTTCCTTTGCTTTGCTGCATGCTTGATTTAATTGGCTTCTTGATTTAATGCTCCACGTGAATTGCATAATGGAAAGCTAGGAACAATAAAATCCAAGGAATGAATAGTTAATTGCACTTGATTTCTTTCCACCTGAAACGTTGTTGATCCTGGTGCACAACAATTCTTCCTTTAGTATGGCCATCTTTTTTTTTATTTTAAGGATATCCTTGTAGAATTCTTTCCACATGCTTAATGAATTCAGGATCTCATCAATGGTTCAAGTGGGCCTATCAGATCGCAGAATCAAGGCCAGTGGAATAATCAGAGAGGGAAATAGAAGGAGAAACCTTACAATAGACCTCAGGAGAACAACCAGGGACAACAGCACCCTATGACCCAGAAATCAGGTGGTGGAGGTCAAGATCGGGAAGATCTAATCTGCTTTCGCTGTGGAAAACCGGGGCATTTTACCAACAAATGTCCTACTAGAGACATTCTGTGTTTCAGCTGCAACAAGCCAGGACACCTTGCCAAGGATTGTAAAGCTCCAAAGGCGGAACCAAGTGTGAACGCAGCAAGAGAAAAGGGGAAGCGTCCGACTACCTCGGGTAGAGTTTTATGTATGGCCGACGAAGAAGCATAGCAATTAGATGATCTAGTCCAGGGGAATTACGAAACTGAGGGTAACTCTCTATCCATACTCTTCGATTCTAATGCCACGCATTCATTTGTTTCTGCGGATTGTGAGAGCTGATTGAAATTGCTTGTGACTGTTTTATCTTTTGACTTAGTTGTGGCTACTCCAGCTGCTAAGATTTTAGTTCTAACACTACATGTCTCCGTTGTGTAGTGATTGTTGAGTGTAGAAAGTTCTTGTTAATTCGATTTACGTATCCTTAAAAAGTCTTGACATTATTCTCAGAATGGACTGGTTCTCGTACCACCATATCCTTTTGGACAGTGCCGAAAATCGTAGTTTTCTTGATCCTGATGTTTCCAAATTCCTTTCTAAATTCCATTGGAGTTTATTGAAAAAGCGAGCTCAAGATTTCATATTCCCTTACTAGTTTAGAAGTTCCCAAAAGATTGAGTTGAAGGACGTGCCCGTTCGTCGTTAAAATTCATTGGACCCTATCAAATTTTTCGTCGAATAGGTCCAGTTACATATCAAATAGTTTACACCTTTCCTGTCTAATATTCACGACGTCTTTCACGTCTCGCAAATACGAAAATATGTTTCTGACCCATCTCACGTTATTGAACCTATCGTGATTCAGTGGAGAGATGTGATGGCCTCCTTATTGTAGAAATTGGCCATTTGCTTGATTTTCAACATAGAATCTGGTTGTGACTTATGTTTTTGTATTTTTGATATAAAATGAATAAAAAATGGATAGAGAATGAATGGAATTTCGTGGCTTTGGTGGTAGAGAATTAAGGGGACAGATTGTGAAAACACAAAATAGAACAAGAAACAAACAAGGTCTCAAGGATCTGTTTATGAGTAAGTGAAGAAGATGGATGATTTGGAGGCAGGGGCGCTACCTTAGTCTAATCCAAGACAAGGATAAGCCTATGAATGTGAGGATCACCACAAGAAGAGAGTTTCTTGATAAGATCGATAAACTGGTTCAATCCAGAACCAAAGAGTATGAACTCAATATTTTTGCTAAATCTTTTGTTGTCTCTTATTG
Source organism: Calophaca sinica (assembly GCA_037113605.1). Classification (NCBI taxonomy): domain Eukaryota; kingdom Viridiplantae; phylum Streptophyta; class Magnoliopsida; order Fabales; family Fabaceae; genus Calophaca; species Calophaca sinica. Next base: position 83,883,516 of record CM073731.1, read on the forward strand.
AAATTTCGCTCCCTATATATAACGAGGGTCTTGTTGTTACAAAGAGTCAAAGAGACAAAAATCCTTACAAGGAATCCTAGGCTAACATAACTAGCATAACTAAAGGCAATTACAAACAACATAATTGTGGCTGTTCCATAGCCTAAGTGGCGAATCAAAATGAAAGAGACAGCTTCACATTCTGCTTGTTTGCTCTTCATGACCAGAGGAAGGTTTCACAACCACACATTAATTACAATTAAATGGGTGGCTGCGCTTTAATGTGTCAGTTGGAGCCTTCATTTCTTTGTCTTGTGTAACTCCTTTTTGCCTTGATTGCTTTGAATTCCTTTGTCTTTCTTTGCCAAAGAACATTATAGACTCATAAAACTACACAAAGAGTCGCTGAGAGGTGTGGGACCCCTTGCTCCTTGCGCCACACACCACTTGAAGTGGATTAAACACACCATAAAAAATTAAATAACTTAGTGCCTTGGTCCCAAATAAATCAATTGGTCACTTGCACTTTTATTCAATTAAAAGAAATTAACTTGGCTGCCTTCTTTTATGCAAGTTGCGCCTCCTCCATGGCTTGTATGACAAGCATGGTTTTTGGTGCAATTACATCTTTGCCTCTGTTTGCAATTGTCTTAGTCATGAATTGGACTAAGCTTTCTTGGACCCTCCTTGACATTGCCCTAGTCATTGGTCCTCCTAAGCTTTGAATGGCCTCTTGGTGCTCCATGTCCTCATCAAGATGACTTGTTTTTCGACGCATTTCCTGCAAAGATTGTCGACAGGAAGACCAAGCAACTGAGGAATAAGGAGATTCAGCTAGTCAAAGTGATTTGGGACCAGAAGACAGGTGATGCAACTTGGGAGCTAGAAGAGAAGATGCGAGTGCAGTACCCAATTTTGTTTTCTTAGCTCGTGCCTAACTTGTAGTTTTGAAGACGAAACTATTTTTAGAGGGGGAGCATTGTAACATCTGTATTTTCGCGATGCGTTATTTAACGCTATTATAGTATAATTTGCCGTATTTATGCTATAATAAGCAGTTTCTTGTTCGCTAAGCAAGTGATTGAATTAAATCAAGATCAAATTAAATTGGAGGATTAATATTTGATATTAATTCATGGTTCGAATATCGTCAAAAAATTCTAACGAAGTTTCGTCGCATTTCGAATCATCGGGCAGTTTTGCCGCAGATAAAATTTTAAACGAACCCCGATTTCGACGAAAATCGAATCGTAGCTTGTTGTGATTATTTTTGAGTGTTTTAGATTGTTTTTATTATTTATGATAATATTTTATCACACGGTGAATTAATATCTCAGTAAATTAATTTTCGCGAATTAATCGGCAGAAGAATTAATCGGTAACGCGATTACTCGACACCGTGTTTTTAGTACTCTTAAGACTCTAGGATTAGAGGGTAATCATGAGAGATGAGAGATTAGATGGGTTAGACTCATTGATGGGATTAGCATATTACTTTAGTTGTAGGTGTCACTTTTTGGGTGATTAGCATTTTCTACTATTCCTAAATTGATCCTTAACCAAGCATTTTTATCTTTTAATAATTTTTTTAATTCCACTCCCATTTTGGAGCAGCTGGTCGTAGCTACACCCCCTTCATTCTACATCATTCTTCATTTTTCTTTCTTATTTGTTTGATTAAACAATTATTTGTTTGATTAAACTTAACTCTTTCCCCTTATTTGAAGAACAGGGCCGCGACCCCAAACCCCCCTCTCACTCTCTATTTTTATTTCTTCTTCTTCATTCTTGAGAGAGAAAGCTCAAGAGCATCCATGGCTTCATCATCTTCCCACCTTTCATGCAAGATACTTCCTTATCCTTTCAACCATCTTTGTTCCTAGATTTTCTTCTCCTTGCTACTACCCATTTCATCATACAAGTAAGCTTGGAAAATCAATTCCTCTTACCCCATTTTCAGCCCTAGGCCGTGGGGTGTGTGGGTGTGTGTAGTCTTGTGTTTTTTTGCTTTGTTCTTGTTTAAAATGCTTGTTTGTTGCTTGATTATGATCAATAGAAGAGATGAACATCTCATCCCCATTTTCTTGGAACCCTAGGCGCTAACCCTAAGGGAAAAAGAGAGGTTGTGTGATCTTCTTGTGAATATTGCAAATTAGTTGATGATTCTCACTTATTAGATGTTGTTGTTGCTATTTTAAATGCTAGTTTTGAATTGGAACTTGGATTGAGTAGTTTTAATGAAAACCCTTATTCTTGAAGGAACTAGAAATTGGGATTGACCATGAATTAGGCTTGTGTTTTGGAAATCAATTGTTGTTTTGTGAAAGGAATTTCATATGAAATTGATGACTACTTACCTCCATAGTAGCCTTTTAAGCGATCTTAGGTTGAATTTCTAGAAAATAATTCAGTTTTCAGATTTTATGATCGACAAAATTAGGAGAAATAAAATAAAAAGGTGGATGAATAAGAAATGGAAGGCGCCACAATTCCTAAGAAATTGATAAGCCAAAAATGAGGATCGCCACAAGAACTCATTCTTGATAAGATCAAAAGGGTGGTTCAATCCAGAACCAAAGAGAAATAATTTTCTCTCACAAATGGTATAAACCAAAATTGAGGATCCAAGTTATCCATTTCATTCATAGAAAAGGGGTTTATATAGCCCTTGGGCTGCTGGACAGATACAAACCAAAGGTCACTATTAAGTGACTTAATTCCTAGTGCTAGACTTAACTATCTACTAGTGCTAGACTTAATTCTCTAATAAGTGGATCATTCAAAGAGCACCCAAGCTACTAAAGAGTCACCTAGACATGCAAGCCAAAGGTTGCCCTCCTTTTCATCCTAAAAAAACATGGACTCCCTTATTCCAATTGGATCTGGCCCAAACATCAAAATAGTGCAGCCCACACAACATAAAAAACCAAAGTAAATAAAATATTTTCGTCCAGAAAAATGTCATCAAATTGTAACCCATTTTTCACTGAGATAGAAGCCAAATCTGGTCAAGTAGCATGAAATACGATTTTTAGATAATTGTCTTATCTTTCCAACGCATCAAAGAACGTATTATTCGGACTTCTACAGCTCAAGATATTGCTAAAACAATCCAGACGATCATTTCCAATGAATTTCAAGAATGGGCTTTGCTCTTCTTTTGTCAAAGGTGGCCATCCATGATCATATCATACCCTTCCTCTTCAAAAGAATTCGACCTCGAATTTCTTGATCCAGTGCCTCCAAGGTCAAAAATAATTCTAAAGAACCCATCACATGAGACTTGCATATAAGGAAAATTTGCATGTTCATTGAAAGGTTTTGCTTGATCCTTCTTTCCTTTAGATTCCAAAACATATTCATCTTTTCAAAGTTCACAAATGGTAGCCACTCCTTGAGGCCACTCTCTTTCATTCAAATTCTTCTCTACCTGGCATTGCTCCTTTGGAAGCACTTCTTCAATTACATGGATTTTCTTGCAAGCTTCCTTTGTAATTTTGTTTGCAACCTATTTCTCAAAGGAATTTACACAATTTGGCAAACAGTTAGGATCAAAACAAGTAACCATGATTTTGTCTTCTCTTCACTTTCATAAGATGGCTTAATGAGTAGAGGAGCACTTGGAATGAGGACTACTGGATTTTTAATATGGTCATCCTCAATGTTTCTTTCAAATATTTCCTCACTATCTTTTCTTTTTTGAAGTTTTACCTCATGTTCTTGTGTTTCCTTCTCCTCGACATTCTTCTTTTCTCTCAAATATTTTCTCTCTATGTTTTTCAACTCTTTTTTGAACTCTTCAGTAATTTGCTTACAACTCTTCTCAAAGACACACTTGATCTTTTCACTCTCTTTTTTTCTACCTTTTTCCTCATCCTTCCTCTCATTTTCTCTACACCTCCTTTCTTTTTCTCTACTTGCCTCCTTTTCATTAGCTACCCTCTCATGCCTTTTTCTTAGCCACATACCAACCTGATATTTCTCAACAATAAATTCATTTTTATAGTGCCAATCTCTAGAACCAAATCTCAACATGTTGCAAAGAACGAAAAAAAGATAACAAGATAGATAAGAAGAGATGAACAAAAAAAGAAGATCAATTCAACCCAAACCTATGCTTTGATACCACTTGATGACTACTTACCTCCATAGTAGCCTTTTAAGCGATCTTAGGTTGAATTTCTAGAAAACAATTCAGTTTTCAGATTTTATGATCAACAAAATTAGGAGAAATAAAATAAAAAGGTGGATGAGTAAGAAATGGAAGGCGCCACAATTCCTAAGAAATTGATAAGCCAAAAATGAGGATCGCCACAAGAACTCATTCTTGATAAGATCAAAAGGGTGGTTCAATCCAGAACCAAAGAGAAATAATTTTCTCTCACAAATGGTATAAACCAAAATTGAGGATCCAAGTTATCCATTTCATTCATAGAAAAGGGGTATATATAGCCCTTGGGCTGCTGGACAGATACAAACCAAAGGTCACTATTAAGTGACTTAATTCCTAGTGCTAGACTTAACTATCTACTAGTGATAGACTTAATTCTCTAATAAGTGGATCATTCAAAGAGCACCCAAGCTACTAAAGAGTCACCTAGGCATGCAAGCCAAAGGTTGCCCTCCTTTTCAGCCTAAAAAAACATGGACTCCCTTATTCCAATTGGATCTGGCCCAAACATCAAAATAGTGCAGCCCACACAACATAAAAAACCAAAGTAAATAAAATATTTTCGTCCAGAAAAATGTCATCAACTTGTAGCCCGTTTTTCACCGTGATAGAAGCCAAATCTGGTCAAGTATCATGAAATACGATTTGTAGATAATTGTCTTATCTTTCCAACGCATCAAAGAACGTATTATGCGGACTTCTACAGCTCAAGATATTGCTAAAACAATCCAGACGGTCATTTCCAATGAATTTCAAGAATTCCCAATTTTGCTCTTCTTTTGTCAAAGGTGACCATCCATGATCATATCAGAAATGGTATTGTTAAATTAGTTTGAAGTTTTACTATTTGTCTCTTATTTTTGGGTGTTGGCCGCGAGCTCTTAGAGGGCTTGGAGGAGAAGATTTTGATGCTTTTGACTTATATTAATTGCATTGGATTGTTTTTAAATTTTGGAAAAAATTTAGAAAGAGTTTGATTGGAAATTGGAGTTATTTTGGATATTTCTTAGGCTATGAAACACATAAGGTAAAATGGGTTCCTTGAGACCTAAGAAACCAAGTGGAACCTTGACTCAAGTATTTTGAGAAAAGAATTTGATAAATGATGTTGTTTCATATTTTTAAGTTTGAAAGGAAATGATTTTAGACTTTAGAATTTTATTCTTTTAATTAGTTAATAATTTTTCAAGAGTATGTAATTCTTTAAAAACAAGTATTTCAAATTATGTTTTCAAGTGTAAGTGTTCTGGTTAGTAAGAGGGTTTTAGGTTATGAGAGCCTAAGGTATTAGGACTAAGTTCCTAGATTTGTGCTAAGGATGTTCTGTGTTTTAGGACATAAGAATTCGAGTTCGTGCGGCTTGAGTTCGGGATGTGCTTCGACACGTGATTTGGTGACCTTCGGTAAGGGCACTTCACATTCAATATCTGTTATAATATGTTAGTGTAAGGGTGCTTCACATTATATATTGTATATATTGTAGTATGAGTAAGGGCAACTTCTAAACATGTTTAGGATTTAAAATTTTATTTTGTATAACGAAGAAGTCTGAGAACCTCAGGGTTCGAAGTGTGGATCTCGTACCCCTTCGTTTTTATTGTTTATTCTTTATACTGAATTGTTTTGTGGGCTTGGCAAAGTGGTTGGCGACTGTCCCAACCCCCCACACTTGTTTGATTACCTCTTTGCTAGTTTCACTGAGCTGTAAAGGGATGAACTGTGTTATTGATACTGATGATTGATTGTGATGTGGTTTTGTTGTATTAAAATGTATTGTTGGCTTGAGCTGAATTGTGTAGTGACATGGCTAGTTGAATATTTATTCGATGTGAATGTTGAATAATTATTTGATTATGCTTGGTTGAATTTTCATATGGAGTGATATATTCAGTGGGATTGTGGAAGCATTGTTGTGTCGTTTTTGAACTCGACCTGAAATCCTAGAGTAGTGGAAAAGCCCAAGGCTACGGCCAGAGTTCAGGGGTGTAGTTCATTGTTGTGTATAGGGTAACTTCAACTTGAACATCCTGGGGTGAGGTATATCACGTCGGAGTTCAGTGTCACCGTTAGCCCTAGACCTGAATGTCCTGGGGTGAGGTATATCACGTGGGAGTTTAGTGTCTTGTGGAACATTATCGGGTTAGGGTATACCAAGCGATTGACCACTGCGTGGAGAATTCTGGAATTCATAAACATTGGCATATAGTTGCGTCAATTGGGACTCGGTGCATTCTTGTTGAATTGTTTTGTAATGCCAATGACCTGCTAATTTGTCTGTGTTAAAGCATGGAGTCCTATATTATATAATGTCTATGTAATATGCCTTGCTGTTGAATATGTTGTTGTATTTGTATCTATCTCTTTTATTTTAAACAGTTGACCCTTGCCCGTGGTTCCTTCAATTGACGATGGTAACCCAGACGATGACGAACGTGGTGGAGATTCGGTGATGAAGACATCGTCGGAGGTGGTCTTTGACTTCCCGAACATGGGAATTCCCTCGGGTTGGAGTTCAACCCCACTTCCAGCCGAGATGTATATACAGGAGGCGTGTTATGAACTTTTTGTGTAGGTGGATTGACGAGGATGCGGACGACCTGATGGAGGAGACTAAGGAGGACCCATCAGAATACTTGGGTAGTGATGTGTAGTGGTTGATGGATGACGTCTGTCTGTTTTGTATATAGTTATGGTTGGTGACCAGTCTATCTGTTATTGCTAGACTTTTGTGGTAGTTGTTGATTAGGTGTTGAGGTTATTACTTTTGGAGCAGCCCCCTGCGTGGGGGTAACTGCCTGGAGTACCTCAGAAGTATGACTACTCTTGTCAGGGTTTTCATACTTTAGGTGTATTCCTCCTGTAGATATTTATTTACTATTTTTTTGTATGTAAACCTGTCAGTACATATCTTTTAGAAGTTGTGTATATGTTTATGTTCAGTTGTAATAGTCTTTTGCATTTAGAATTTCGTCATGTTTTGAAAATGCTGTGGATACTCTGATTGTGTTTTACGAAAGACTTTTATCTATAAAAAGAAAAAAAAATTTACCGCAATTTCCAAAAGTCATGAAGAGTATCACTTTACAAAACTTCATTGCATTAGAGTTTTCCTAGTTTAGTAGCGCTCTGGAAACGGGGTGTTACACACACAACCGTGGGCATACCAAAATGTTTTCCGAAAAACATGAGCTCTCCATCGCAGGCACAAAATCAAATTATTTTATAGGTTCACGATTAATACGAGTGGAAACCATATGGAGAAAACAAACAACAATCAAACATATACACATCATTTGAATCATATTCAAATCATGTTATTAAACAAGGCAAGCATATAGGATTCAAGGCAATAACGACCAATGCTCTGATACCACTGTTGGGGATTTGAGAGATCGACATTTTAAAATTTATTTCAAAAACTCTCTCGATAGTAAAGATCCCCGTAAACTAGGATCACACATTGATCATGAATCACAAATAGGATTATTGTTTATAGCATTTACCTCATGTAGTAGGGAGGAGATTGATCCCTAACACCGCGATCTCGAATGGATGGCCCGCTAGTTGACGGCTAAAGGAAGGAGGCACAGAAGAACAAGATTATCTCACTTGGAGTTGGCGCGAAGAGAATGTATTCTTATGCGCTCCCTTCCTTTCTTTCTGGTTCCCTAATGGGCATCATACGTGATGAACCGGTTTCCTTCATACGTGACAAACAACAATCACACATATACACATCGTTTGAATCATATTCAAATCATGTTATTAAACAAGGCAAGCACATAGAATTCAAGGCAATAATGACCAATGCTTTCATACCACTGTTGGGTATTTGATAGGCTGATATTTTAAAATTTATTTCAAACACTCTCTCAAGAGAGAAGATACCCGTAAATGCGTAACACACATTGCTCATGAATCACAAGATTATTGTTTGTAGCATTTTCCTCTTGAAGCGCGGAAGAGATTGATCACTAACACTACGATCTTGTAGTGTCCCTACTTAGTCCACACGAATGGATGCATCGAAATGCATCTCGCTAGTTGACGAATATAGGAAGGGAGCACAGAAGAATAACACTATCTCACTTGGGATTGGGGTGCAAAGCAAGTATTTTTATGTGCTCCCTCCCTTCTTTCTATTGCCGGGCCTCATACATTATGAGCTTGTTTTATTCATATTTAATTAAATCATTACTTAATTAAGTAATCTGATTCTGATTAAACTATTCTATCGTGTGACCCCATAAGTTCCCACTAAATTGGCACTAATATTAATTATTAAATTAATATTATATACTATAAACAATGAGTGGCATCTAGCAATGCATTATTGCTACCCAATTAATGAAAAAATCGGGGATTCGATTTTAATCTTACCGCGACAATGATTACTGTGAAGTGATGCCCTTTTGTCCATGTGTCTTTATTGAACACGAGACATAAATGTGTCATCCTCATTATGTCCAATCATATATTTCTCGATACCAGAGTGAACATGTAATCACAAACGGGCCCAATATCACATATTGGCCCATTTCTGCAATCAGATAAGCTTTCCAATTCACAAACAATTGACTAATTAAAAAACAATTTTTCAATTCACCGATTCATTTTGCGCATATGAATAGCACCTTTCTGGGAAATAAATCGTCCAATTGACTCAAAATAACATGTTCACGGTTTCAACACAAAATCATAATGCGCATGAACAGTTGCGGGAGAACAATTGAATCGCAAAAAGGGTGTGATCTGCACAATGTCATTAGTTGACCAATTCAGTGGACATAATAGTGGGCATACCAAAACGTTTTCCGAAAAACATGAGCTCCCCGTCACAGGCGCAAAATAAAATTATTTTATTGGTTCACGATTAATACGAGTAGAAACCATATGGAGAAAACAAAGAACACAAATACACATCGTTTGAATCATATAGGGCAATAACGACCAATGCTTTGATACCACTGTTGGGGATTTGAGAGATCGACATTTTAAAATTTATTTCGAAAACTCTCTTAAGAGTAAAGATCCTCATTAACACGGTTCACGCATTGCTCATGAATCACAAATAGGATTATTGTTTATAGCGTTTATCGCTTGAAGCGTGGAGGAAATTGACCACTAACACCATGATCTCTTAGTGTCCCTACTTAGTCAACACGAATGGATGCCTTGAAATGCGTCTCGCTAGTTCACGGCTATAGGAAGGAGGCACAGAAGAACAAGACTATGTCACTTAGGGTTGGGGCAAAGAGCATATATTCTTATCCGCTCCATTCCTTTCTTTCTATTGCCCTAATGGGCCTCATACGTAATTAGTCTGTTTCCTTCATATTTAATTAAATCATTACTTAATTAAATAATATGATTCCGATTTAACCATTCTATCGTGTGACCCTATTGGTTCCCATTAATTATTAAATTAATATTAAATATTAAATTAATATTAAATACTATAAATAATAAGCGGCATTTGGCAATGCATCATTGCTACCCAATAAACCAAAAAAACCAGTGATCCGATTTTAACCTTACCACGACCAAGAATACTGTGAAGTCGATGTCCTTTCATCTATGTGTCCTTATTGAACACAAGAGATTCGTTAAGTCCAATCATATGTTCCTTGATACCGGAGTGAACATGTAATCACAAACGTGTTGGAACCATGTTGATTCAGAAACAATGACCCTTAATCGGTTTGATGATAACAAATAATGTATAAGAACAATTTATCTTCTGATGTATTCTCTAATGTGCAGAAGCTAGTGAGAATTCACTATTATTCATCAGAAGGATCTGTCTTAGAAAGATATGGTTATGTACGCTACCTACCCTCTAGTCTGATCGAGCTGTTTATGCTGAACTTCCTCTGGTAAGAGTAAGATGACATCAGTGCCTTAAAACCATGCTCTGGTAGAACCACGCTATGATAGAACACTACTCTGGTAGAACTATACTCTAGTAGAACTACGCTCTGGTAGAACCGTGTTTAGGTCTTGTCAACTCTGTATCTGATAAATAGAGTATCTTCGTTTTCAAAATGCCTCTGGTACAAGTTTGCCTCTAGTATCACACCAGACTGAGCGAAGCCTTCAAAGACTATTTCTAGCATTTAAGGATCCTCATTGATGGCTCTTTAATGTACGAGGAATCAAAGGCAAAACAGAATGTCAACGGATATTTATTCACTATGTCTTGCCCTAAAAGGATCTCGTTTTCAAAAAAGATCACAAAAGAACAGATTTACTATTTATAGCTGTGTCAGTGTACAGAATAGAAAGATAAAAACAACACGTTGCATAAAAAGCCACAAAAAGTGGATCTGATTTTTTAACTGCTAATGAAGGACCTGCCTATGTCACAACTGCTTTATTGGAGTACCTCACTATATATATCATCTCTCAACAGTGAAGAACGTTAGAGAAGTGAACAACCAAGAATTCAACCCTAGCTTTCGAGATCAAAAGAACTGCGCTTCAAAAGTTTTATTCTTTCCTTAAGAATGTTTTTCTGTGCTTATGCTTTAATTCTTATCCTCTCATGTTGAGAGCTTGTTAAGCTTATTTCAAAATCATTTGAAATCATTTTGTATTAAGCCTAGTAGCGGCTATAGTTCCTCAAAGGCTTGACTGAACTAAGTCGTTTTAAGATGTTGAGAGTATAGCCAAGTTTTGGCAGTAGTATACTCTTGAGTTGTGTTTCCTCAAAAGCTTGACTGTATTAAGTTGTTTTGAGAAGTAATGAGTTAAGTCAGGTTGACAGTTATCTTCTCACAAGTTGTAATCAGGTTGATTATAGTGAAAAATCCTTCAGGAATAAAGGGACTAGACGTAGCTATTAATTTGGTGGTGAACTAGTATAAATCTCATGTGTCTGCTTTCTCTCTCTCTCTCTCTCTAACTTCTTATTTAATTACCCTGAAAGCATCTCTTTGAAAAACTCCATTACTAGCATCTGATTTTCATTTCAGCATCTGCCAAGGTTTCTGCGTCTGGCTTTATTTCTTGTGTTTGCCAATAGTTCTGTGTTTGTTTTTATAAAACTGTGTTTTTTAACAAAGGTTACGAAATTTTTTTATAAAATACAATTCAACCTCTTCTTGTGTCTTACTTGATCACGTTCAATTGGTATAAGAGTTCAGCCTCTTAGTTGAGCTCTTAACAGAGCGAGAGGAGAAGATCCTATTGTGACATGGCTAGTACTAATGAGAGTGAAATTGGTGGACATGTCAATAGACATCCTTTGTTCACAGGAACGAACTTCAGTTACTGGAAGGACAAAGAAAGTATACCAACTAAATCAAAAAGGTAGATATTTTCTTATCTGTTCAATGAAAGAGAAGGAATATGAGAAAGGTGGAGAATTTTTTTTTTTTTATTAAATGAAGGAAAGGAGCCTCGTTAAAACCTTCTGATGCAAAACCCTCCTTAGGGAAAAAATATCTAGAAGGAAAAAGAGTACTCCTCCCTGTTATAATAGAATAAAATGGGAAAAAGAATACAGAGAAAACATGGGGGGCTATACCAAAACCCATGCAAAAGGAAAAGAAAACAACAAAAGCAACCCCAAATACAAGGGGAAAAGACCCCAACAAAAATTAAGCAAATCTATAGGCAGGGAAGCCGAACCTATTATTAAAAAACTCAACAGCAATAGAAGAAGGGATGTTATTCCACCAAATAAATTTCGTCTGAGAGGCCCCGAATTTGGCCAGCTTATCCGCACAAGCATTCCCCTCCCTGTGGATATGCGAGAAAACGAACTGCATGGAAGAGGTGAGGGCCACACAATTATGCCACCTGTTACGAAGGAACCAGGGGATGAGAGAAGAATTGTTGAAGGCTTTAATAACAATTAAGGAGTCGCATTCTAGCCAAAACCTATGCCAACCTTTAGAATAAGCAATTTCAATAGCTACCATGGCACCGATGAATTCTGCCTGTAAGGCATCAAGTGAGCTAAGAGGCTTGGCAAAGCAACCCAAAACAACTGCGCTACTATAACGAAAAATGCCCCCACAGGCAGATAAGCCAGAAGAGCCGAAAGCAGAGCCATCAGAATTACACTTCACCCAACCGCAAAGAGGAGGGGACCACAATACAGTCGTGATGACCGGAGCACAAGACAGCCGACGCTGGACCCCAAAGTAGCTAAGAATTTTCAATTCAGAATCAAAAGCAGTGCCCTTACTATTGAGACCCACCAAAGTAACATGGTTGATAACGGTGCGGATGGCAACACGAGCTGAACGAAGAATTCTCGAATCCGCCTTATTGCGACTCTGCTAAATACCCCAAATGATAGTGGTGATACAAGCAATAACTAAATCCAAAGCTTGAGAGCTCCAGCTGCCATTACAGTAGTCAAGAATGCAGGGGACCGAGTGGACGTTGATGTTCTTCCCGAAAACAGCACACATCCAAGACCAGAGGCATTGGGCATAAGAGCACTCGTAAATGGATGAGAGGATGTTTCACTACCGTTACAAAGAGAGCACATAGAAGGGTGAATGGAGCCAACACCGATGAGGTGCTCGTCAGTGGGAAGCCTGTTATGAAGCAACCTCCAAGTACAAAAAGACTTAGAGGGAGGAATGCAGCACCTCCAAATAAGCTTGTACCAAGAGTTGTCCACAACATCTGGTTTATAGAACTTATAAGATTCCTTTAAGGTAAGCAAACCAGAGTTAGAAGCACACCAGACCAACCTGTCAGGAAGACCACCAGTAGGAATGATAATCCGCTCTATAGCCGAATGAAGGCCCGGAATATTAACCAAAATAGAGTGCGGGATGCACCAGTCTCCATCATGAATAAAATCACACACTTTAGCACTGAGCTTGCAATGAAGCTTAGGAGGGATTCCAAGCCGCTGGACAATAGGAAAGGGGAGCCAGTTGTCTAACCAGAATCTCACCGCCGAGCCATTGCCAATCTGCCAAGATGAATTATTGAGGATCACCGGGACAACTTTTTTGATACCCGACCAAATAGAGGAGCTGATATGGTAAGAGATGACCAGGTTTTTGCGGTAGGCCCTAGCCTTCACGAGCTGACACCACTCAAGTGAGGAAGAAATGAAATCCCAGCCAAGCTTAAGAATACCAGCTTTGTTTATAGAAAGGAGAGAGCGGATGCCTAAACCACCTTCCTTGAGGGGCCTAAAAACCTTGGACCAGGCAACCGTGACAGATTTGCGGGAGTGGATATCACCAGACCACAAGAAATTGCGAAGCCAAATGTCCACCTTTTTGAGAAGAGAGGCAGGCCAAGTGTAGAAGTGGAAGCTATACATTAGGCTGCTTTGAAAGACTGATTTGATGAGCTGGGCCCGCCCCATGAAAGAAAGCAGATTACCTTTCCAAAGGCTGAACTTGCACTTGAGACGATCGGCGATAGGCTGTAAATGGGTCTTCTTGGGTTGACCTTTGAAAATCGGCACACCAAGGTACCTGAAGGGGATGGTACCAGAACGAAAACCCAGAATGTCAGCTATAACCTGTTGACGACAAACAGGAATAGACCCAGCATAGTACTTGGACTTGTCAAGGCTAATAGTTTGGCCAGAACAAGAAGCATATATGTTGAAAAAGTCAACCAAGTTCTTCAAGCCCCTACAAGAAGCCCTGCAAAAAACAAAAATATCGTCAGCATAAAGAATATGGCTCGGCATGGTGTAACCCCTGGGGCCAGTCATCAATTGAAGCTTCCCTTCATGAACCAGCTTGGTAATTCCCCTGCTAAGAACTTCTTCAGCAATGCAAAATAATAAAGGAGAGAGAGGGTCCCCTTGACGAACACCTCTATTACAAGAGAAATAGCCCACCGAATGGCCATTGATAGAAAGGGAGAGTCTGGCAGAACGAAGGATGCAGCTGATCCACCTGCAAAATTGAGTGCTGAAACCAAAAGCATTGAGGACAGTGTTAAGGAAATCCCAATCCAAGGTATCAAAGGCTTTCTTGATATCAATCTTCATGGCCAGTTGACCCCCAAAAGATCTCTTATCAAGCAAGTTCACCACCTCAGAGGCTAAACAGACACAGTCAGAAATGTTTCTATCCTTGACAAAGCCTCTTTGATTATGAGAGACAATTTTCGGGACCACCCTGGCAAGCCTATCAGCCAGCACTTTGGAGATGATTTTGAATTGGAAGTTTGCAAGAGCAATGGGCCGAAACTGATCAATGCTGTCTGCACCGTTGACTTTAGGTAGTAAGACCACCAGATTAGAATTAAGATTGGGCAACAACCACCCATGCTTGAAGAATTGTAAAACCGAATTGTAGACCTCTTCGTGGATGATATCCCAGTAGCGATGGAAGAAAAAACCACCAAAACCATCCGGTTCGGGGGCACTGTCACCATTAAGAGAAAAAATCACGTGTTTAACCTCCTCCCTAGAGGGCAAAGAGGCAAGCATGCTGTTGTCCTCCTCAGAAACCAAATGAGGGATAATGTTGGAAATGAAATCAGAGTTTTGAGGGCGAGGAGTGGAGTTAAACAAACCAGTGTAGTATTGTAAAATATGGTCCTCAATAGCAGCTGAATCATATAACAGTTGATCACCATGCCTCATAACAGAGATCTGCTTAGAAACGGCTCTAATTTTGGCAATTTTGTGGAAGTAGGCTATGTTACGGTCTCCCTGAGTAAACCATTTAATTCTGGCCTTATCCCACCAAAAAGTTTCTTCAGTGGACAAAGCTTTCTGAAGCTGGAGCTGCACAACTTTCTCTTGGGCAAATAAAGCCTCATTACCTCCCAAACGATCAATTTGCTGCTGGACAGAATGAACGGCAGAGAAAGCTTCTTGAACCTGCACTTGAACATTGCCAAAGACTGAATGATTCCAGTCCTTGAGTCTGACTTTCAAATTCTTAAGCTTCTGAGAGAGAATATACATGGGGCAGCCAACGATAGGCTCTTGCCAAACCTCTTGAATGAGCCTAATACAATCCTCATGTTCAGACCACATACTGAGAAATTTGAAAGAAGAACCCGCAGTCTGTATATCATTCTTGGCAACAAGCAAGATAGGGAAATGGTCAGACTGGCTTCTGGGAAGGGTACAGGCAGTAACATTAGACCAAGCATTAAGCCATTCATCATTACAAATCACCCGATCCAATCTCTTCTCCGTTAAAAATCTGCCTTTCCTGCCATTCGACCAAGTGAATTGAGCCCCACGAGTGTCCAAATGATTGAGAGTGCCTTGATTAGTCCAATCTAGAAAGTCCCTGCAAGAGATTTTATTAGGGGTGCCCTTGCCTCTTTGCTCATGGCTGCCAAGCACTGCATTATAGTCACCTAAAAAACACCAAGGACCAGGGAAGCCTTGCTGCAGCTGTGACAGATGCTGCCAAAGGTTTCTCCTGTGAATATAACTAGAGGAAGCATAGAAAGCAAGAAAGAAAAATCTTGATTGTTAACAGTTAACTGAAAAGCAACGTGTTGGTCAGAGTTGGATAAAATAGTAGGAAATAAATTGACGGAACAATAGCACCAAAGATTAGGAAGGAGATCACCTCGGTTATTGACAACAACCATCTTCAAGTTCAAGGATTCCCAAAACCCGTTAGGAAATTGAGTTTGAGCAATCCAAGGTTCCGAGATAAACAAGAAATCAGGCTTATTAAATGAACAAAGCTTACGCAAAACCGACCTGGTGTCCGGATTGCCCACACCACGGGCATTCCAAAAAAGAAGTTTCATTGGGAAAACTGCTGAATACCAGCCCGTGAACGGGTTAGATAGCCAGCCGCTGTAGCCGCAACTTGTCGTTGTTTCTTAAGCTTTTTCTTCTGAGACTTGGTTAGAGCCTTAGTGAAAGTCTCTTCCTCTTCCTCATGACAGGAGTTGGTATCAATAGCATTCTCAGTTTCACCGGATTGCGCCCAGAACTTGGATGCTATAACCATGTCTTTCCTAACATGTTCGGGTAAATTATTGAAAACAGGCTTACAAATAGCCTTACCTGAAACGACATCAGCCAAATAGGTGTCCTCGGGTTGTATAGTCTCGGATACATGGTCTGTGGAGTGTGAAGAACTCAAGGAATCCTCAACCACTTGAGGAAGAGCAGGTTCGGCAAGCGAACCACTGGTTGTCATAGGCGAACCACCGTGTAAGGCCGTGGGAGAATTAGCAGCCACCGTCTCATCATAGACTACCTCCACCGAATCATCATCCTCATGATGAGCATTAATATGCTGCTGATTAGCCTCGGCATCGTGGTTATTATCGACCAAGTCATGGTGATCATCCTCAACGCAAGTGTGGAAAGCAATTCAAGATCACCACGTGGCATCTCCAATGGCACAGATTTGGCGACCTCGGTGGCATCACCTATCACAGGGGGTCAGATCACTTACGCCGGGGCCGCGATCACGTGGGCACCGCAATGCAGGGGTGCTAGCCTGATGATTGGTATCTACGTTATTGCCGCGTGCCTACCATGACCAGCACCTTGGACATGCTTATGAGCCACAGCACCGAGAGTAGTGGTCGCTGTCTCTTACAATCGCGCCGAGTGACCAATGGTGTTGCAAACGTTGCAGAAGATAGTAAGCTTCTCATATACTAACTGGACATTGAAAGCGTGACCAACCCTTTCAACAAGCAAACGATCTCGCAACTCATCCTTGAGGTCTAAATCCACTAGCACCCGAGCAAAGTGGCCGTAGGTTTTGTGCAAGGTTGCTTCATCCAAAGCGATGGGGATTCCGACTCCACGGGCTATGGAGAACAAGATTCTTGGCCGCCAATATTCTTGTGGTAACCCAATTATACGAAGCCAGCATTGCGAGCGAGATTGTCTTTGCAGAGAAGGATGGAAGTCCGGTTGCCATCTTGATAGATGAAGGATTCCAGGCTTCAACGACCAGGAGCCGGAAGACCAGACGCACCGTAAGTCTTCAGCGGAGGAGAATGAGAACTCGTAGAAACCCTTACCTAGGGAAACCATGTGCCAATGCCCAAGAGGCTTCCACAGCGAGGCAAGCTTATTGCGCAAGTCAGCGTTTTTGAGAGGAGCATCGCCCTTAGCAAGGATTAACCGGCCGTGGAGGTTGTTTTTACAGGCCTCAAGGCCCGCCTTATACTCCTCCTCTGGTATTTGAATGGTGAGGGCATCACCTTTGAGCAAGGGTGAAGGAAGGAGGTCGAGAGGAATGGCACAGGACTTGGAAAGAGCAAAGAATGAAGCTTCTTTTGAGCAGCTGCGATGGGGTCACCGGGGCGAGGAAGGAGCATCGCGGCGTGGGGAGTGAGGGTGCGGAGAGAGAGGCACCGTAGGAGGTGGAGGGGAGGTGCCGAGACAAGGCCACAGGCATATTGGCACTGGTGGAGCCATGGCCGAAGCCATGAGAGCCGACGACGGATAAGGAAACCCTAGCAGAGGACTATGATTACATCATCCCCAAGAAGACTCAATCAAAGTGTTAGCTCCAAAACTACCCAAAATGTGCTATTGCCAATGAGATTTGGGATTTCTTGATTCTTTCATATGAAGGCTCTGTTCAAGTCAGAGAAACTAAAGCTAGCATGTTGGTTCGCCAATATAAAATCTTTAAGATGGAAGATGATGAAGATATTGAAAAGATGTTTGGGAGATTCCAAACACTAGTTCATGGGTTGAAAGCTTTGTGAAAAAGCTATACAATTGCAGATCGTATTAGAAAAATCCTGAGAAGCTTACCCAGACAGTGGAGACCAAAGGTTACAGTTATTCAAGAAGCTAAAGATCTCACCACTCTTCGAATGGAAGATCTTTTAAGTTCTCTAAGGTCTCATGAATTGGAACTAAAGGAAGAAGAACCTGTTAAGAAGGGCAAGTCTCTTGCTTTGAAAGTCAATAATAAAGCCACGTCATCAAAAGTGCTTCAAATAGATGAAGAATCAGACGAAGGATCATCTATTGACAGTAGCGAGGAATTAAACTATGAACTACCTTTCATTTCCAGAAAGATTCAAACGATGTGGAAGAAAAAGGGAAGACTTATAAAGCAATTTCAAAGGAAGGGAACCAAGGAGAAAAAGGATATTAAGGACAAAAGTCAACTCACTTGCTATGAATGCAAAAAGCCTAGATACTTCAAGCTTGAATGTCCACTACCCAGCAAGGAGAAAACAAATAAGAATAGCTTCAGAGGAAAGAAGAAAAGTCTAATGGCCACATGGGAAGACATGGACTTGTCATCATTTGATAATGATTGTAACATCCTCAATTTTCTAATCTTGCTTAATGTGTGATTGCATGTGTATAAGTGTATTTGTGTGAACCTAGGTGTGTATTGTGGAGTTTGACAGTGAATTAGAGTGTTTGGCCATGTGTTCGTTTTTTGTGCCTTTGTGTAAGGGCAAGTATGAGACTTGTGAGGTTTTGTGGGTTATAAAGAGGTAGAAAAATGCTTGATAGTGTTTTAGTATTAGTCTTAGAAGCCTCGTAGAATTTGAGAACAATCGGTGCTACAATTAGGGTTTTGTGTTTTCATGACCTAGAATAAGTACGAGTTTTCAAGTGAGTAATTGGGATTGTAAATCCTTAATTTTTAGGGCAATCATGTGTTCAATGTGTTTAGAATGATGTTTATCAAGTTCTGGGTAGTACGAGCGTCGGAATTGAAGATATCGCGCGAAAACGGACAAAATTGTGCAAAAGCGCGTGGGACGCGCTGGTCTATGGTACACCAGCAGCTTCTGTCGTCTATGACACGTGTCACGTGGTCCAATCAGGAGCTGACACGTGGTGTTCATGCATGAAGCCACGAGGCAGACATGCGTGGGAAAGCTTCAACGCGAAGGGACCTGTCGCGACGCGAGCAGGCGCGCGCGAAACGAGCTGAAGCGTTTCCTATTTAAGTGCATTAAACCCATTTTGAACCATTTTTACCACTTATCCTTTTGAACCACAACCCTAATACTCATCCTCAACCAGAAAACACCATTTTTATACACTCCAATGTTTGGTGGTTCAATCCCAAGCCATCTCAAGTGCCGGTTCAATCGTTCGATTCTACCGATTCATTCGTTGCCGTTCGTGCTTTTTAGGGCTTATCTCCGAGAGAGGTTATTCCAAGGTAAACCTAAGCACCTTAATACTCTTTTGATCTGTTCCTTTCTGATTTTGGTGTGGTGAATCAAGGTTCTCAATCCAAACCTTAATCAAACGGTGTTTTAGACCCCGGTTGAGCCATACGGGTACCAAACGAACTTGGGTTTTGTCAAAACTCCTGGAGGAGCTTCCATACACCACGAAACAGAGGGGGGAACCCCTGTTTCTAGTGCTTATGATTAAGAACTTGTGGTTCATGATTGATTCTCATAGCCCCTAATTAACTATTCTTCATATTTTAGGGTTTTGGTGCAAGTGCGGGTACCGAACGTCTGAGAAACCTTGCCAGAAGATGGATTTGGGTAAGTATGATTATTGGGCATGTTTGGAAAGGGGCTGTCCGTGGCCTTCCTCATATTTTTATAATTCCATAGTTTGCCTTAATTCTAATCAGAGTGAATTTCTGTGTTACTGGTGAATTATGGACCGTGTGGGTGTGCTCGGCAGAATTTTTGGGCAACTCATGGAATTTTAATTGTGAGGGATAGAACCTGGATGTTTTAGGGAGAGAGGAGTTTGTGCTTGTGTTTCCGTGGTTAAGGCCTTAGAAGTTGGTGGAACGCCGAGTTAACGCTTTGGAATCCAGGTGGGAGTAAGAATACATTTTTATCGGGATTGCTAGTGTAGAATAATATACATTATATGCGTAGGGTACCTAAGCCCTACTAGAGGTTGTGGTCAGTAACACCTAAGGATAGGGGTTACGGTTTACGATATCTGAGGACAGGTGTTGTGAACCCATCAACCACCATAGGAGCAATATTGTGTGTTACGGGTCCTGTGTTTCCCTACTTTGTGTATAATAGTGAATTTATGCGCTATATACGATACTATAAACATGTGTAGGAATATGTGATATGTGCTTATGCGATAAAATGCCAAGTGTAATGCTCTAAGTGTATAGTAGGTGATATTAAGTGTTGTTTAGCTGCTAAATGACTACGCATAATGTGAATAGTGAATAAAGCTAATAATAGTGAACCTAAGTGTAAAGTGATATGTGAGTGGTGTGAGCTTTTAAAGTGAATGTGTTGGTGCTATGTCACAGCCGTGTGTGGTGCACGAGGTCAGGAGATACTGGAGCACGAGTACGAGGTAACAGTGCAGGTCATATAGACCTTGGGGGTGTTTACCATGGGGGCCAGAATAATCCACAAGAGGCCGATAGTTTGGCCGCTATTGTGTTGTGGTATCGATATTGTGCCCGTTTACCCCGACGAGTGCTGTGAACTTCAAGTCCTTGGTGAATGATCCCGATTGGAGGCCTAGATACCCGACCCTGATTATTCGGGGCTACGAGATATGCTCTTATCTCCCTGTACATGTCGAGATTAGAAAGATGACTCTAGAAGAAGCCCATAAGAGCAAGCTTAGTTTCCACCCAAGCGCTACTAAGATGTATCAAGATCTGAAGAAGATGTTTTGGTGGCCTGGTATGAAGAAGAATATAGCTAACTATGTTTTGTCTTGCTTAGTATGTCAGAAGGCGAAGATAGAACATCACAAACTAGCAGGGTTGTTACAATCCTTGGATATTCCAGAATGGAAGTGGGATGGAATAGCTATGGACTTTATTGTAGGACTACCTTGGACCCCGAAGAAGTTTGATGCCATCTGGGTAGTCATTGACCGGTTAACGAAGAGTACTCATTTCATCCCAATATGAGAGAAATATCCTTTGGAAAGTTTAGCTTAGATTTACATTAAGGAGGTAGTAAGACTACATAGTGTTCCTTCGAGCATCATTAGTGATAGAGATCCTAGATTTACCTCTAAATTTTGGAATGAATTGCAATGAGCTTTAGGAACAAGGTTAAGATTGAGTTCAGCTTATCATCCTAAAACGGACGGTCAATCAGAATGAACGATCCAATCCCTAGAAGACTTGTTGAGAGCATGCGTGTTGGAGCATGTAGGAAGTTGGGATGAGTTTTTGCCTTTGGTGGAATTCAGCTATAATAATAGTTTTCACTAGAGTATAGGTATGGTACCTTTTGAGGCTTTGTTTGGTCAGAAGTGTAGAACCCCGTTATGTTGGTTTGAGACCGGAGACAGACAAGTGTTAGGTCCCGAGATGATTCAACAGACCACAAAACAAGTCAAGAAGATTAGAGAGAAGATGAAGGCAGCTCAGGATAGCCAGAAGAGTTATATTGATAAGAGAAGGAGACCTTTAGAATTCCATGAAGGAGATCACATTTTTCTGAGAGTAACTCCTAGGACTGGAATTGATAGGGCTATTAAGTCTAGAAAATTAACTCCTGGGTTTATTGGTCCATTCCAAATTCTTCGTCGGATTGGCCTAATAGGCTATCATATTGCTTTACTGCCACATCTTTGCAATCTTCATGATGTCTTCTATCTGTCTAAGTTGCATAAGTATTACCCCTTACCTCGATCCTTCTCATATCATTGAACCCGATTCAATACAGTTAATAGATAACTTAGAATATAAGGCATTACCTGTAAGGATCATGGACCAAAGGATCAATGAACTTCGTGGTAAACACATTCCTTTGGTTAAGGTTGTGTGGGATGAGACTACAGGTGATATGACCTGGAAGCGTGAGGAAGAGATGCGACAACAATTTCCACATCTGTTTACAGGTACGTGATTTTGGGGACGAAATCTCTTTTTAAGGGGGTGGTAATGTAACATCCTCAAATTTCTAATCTTGCTTAATGTGTGATTGTGTGTATAAGTGTTATTTGTGTGAACCTAGGTGTGTATTGTGGAGTTTGACAGTGAATTAGAGTGTTTGGTTGTGTGTTCGCTTTCTGTGCCTTTGTGTAAGGGCAAGAATGAGACTTGTGAGGTTTTGGGGTTATAAAGAGGTAGAGAAATGCTTGATAGTGTTTTAGTATTAATCTTAGAAGCCTCATAAAATTTGAGAACAATCGGAGCTAAAATTAGGGTTTTTTGATTTCGTGACCTAGAGTAATCGCGAAGTTTTCCAACAGTAATCGGGATTATAAATCCTTAATTTTTAGGGTAATCATGTTTTCCATGTGTTTAGAATGATGTTTAAGTATTAGGGTATCAAGTACTTGGTCGCACGAGCCGTAATCGAAGAAATCGCTCGAAAACGGACAAAATCAGGCAAAAGCGCTGGGACGCGCTGAGGTGCGCTGAGCGCTACCGGTCTATGGTACACCAAATAGCTCGTCGTCTGCGTGACACGTGGCACGTGGTCCAATCAGGAGCTGACATGTGGCATTCATGCATGGAGCCATGTGGCAAACATGCGTGGGAAAGCTTCAATGGCGGACCTCAGGACGCAGTTGTAGCGCAACGCGCGCTGGTCGTAGCAGCGCCGCTGGCGCTACCGAGCACGAGTGAAGTGCGCCCAGGGTTTAGGTTTCCTATTTAAGGGAATTAAACCCATTTGGAACCATTTTTACCACTTTTCCTTCTGAACTACGACCCTAATACTCATCCGCAACCAGAAAACACCATTTTTATACATTCCAATGTTTGGTGGTTCAATCCCAAGCCATCTCAAGTGCCGGTTCAATCGTTTGATTCTACCAATTCGTTTGTTGCAGTTCGTGCTTTTTAGGGCTTACCTCCGAGCGAGGTTTTGCCAAAGTAAATCTAAGCACCTAATACTCTTTTGATCAGTTCCTTTCTGATTTTGGTGTGGTGAATCAAGGTTCTCAATCCAAACCCTAATCAAACGGTGTTTTGGACTCCGGTTGAGCCATACGGATACCAAACGAGCTTGGGTTTTGCCGAAACTCCCAGAGGAGCTTTCATACACCACGAAACAGAGGGGAGAACCCCTGTTTCCATTGTTTATGATTAAGAACTTGTGGTTCCTGATTGACTCTCATCGCCCCTAATTAACTATTCTTCATATTTTATGGTTTTGGTGCAAGTATGGGTACCAAACGTCCGAGAAACCTTACCAGAAGATGGATTTGGGTAAGTATGACTATTGGACACCTTCTCGATGTGGGCTTCACGTGGCCTTCCTCATATTTTTGTAATTCCATAGTTTGCCCTAATTCTAATATGTATGCATTTCTATGTTTTTCAGTGAATTATGGACCGTGTGGGTGTGCTCGGTGGAATTTTTTGGATAACTCATGGCATTTTAATTGTGAGGGACAAAACCTGGATGTGTTAGGGAGAGAGGAGTTTGTGCTTATGTTTCCGTGGTTGAGGCCTTAGAAGTTGGTGAAACGCCGAGTTAACGCTTTGGAATCCAGGTGGGAGTAAAAATACATTTTTACCGGGATTGCTAGTGTAGAATAATATACATCGAATGCGTAGGGTACCTAAGTGTAACAACCTGTTTCCAGACCGCTACTAAAACTAAAACCAACATTTAGGATATATTGAAATTTTTCTGAAATTTTGGGCAACAGAAAATATTTAGTGTATTTTCTATGCCCAGAAACTGCCTAACGGTAACATTTTAGCTTCTAAATCGAGAAAGCGATATTCATAGAAATACTTCTAATGTCTTAAGGGACATTTTGATTGATTAATAATTTTTGATTGTGGAGTAATTTATTAGATTTATTTTTGGAGTTTTTAGTCCAAAAACCCTAATATACGCTTAACGCCACACACCCGATTGATTGATAACGTGACGAAACGAAGCCTGGGCTAGGGGGAATGAACCACGCCTACAGCTGGATCAAGGGGAGATGAACCTTGAACTTTGGAAGCTTTCATGCCATGTGTTAGATTATGTTTGGCTAAGTTGTAAATAGGTGGGTAGCTAATGTAGTTACTTTGTAACTAATTTAGTTAATTCCTAACTAAATGAACAAATTTCCTTCCACCCATATCCCACCTGAATTTCGTGGCTTCTCACTCTCATTAGACACCATCTTCATCATTCTTTCATTTTTGGAAAGCTTGGGAGAAAAACTTAGAGAGAGAAAGTGTGAGATTGAAGGAACTTAGTGATTTTGCTTTCCATCTTCATTCCTTTCTTCTTAATCTTTGATCTATCATCATCAAACTCCTTCGTAAGCTTCATAACCCATCTATTTTCCTCTCTTGAGTTTCATGAATGAGTTTGGTTGATTTTAGAATTGATTTTTCTTAGGAAATGTTGAATCTTGGTCGATTAGTTTGATTAATCTTTAGATCCATCAATTTCCTCCATGATTAAGCTTGTTTAAGGTATTTAAAAATTGAGAAACCTCTAGATCTGAAACAGGAAAAACCTAGGGGCTGTTCTTAGGGTTCTATTTTTGTGTTTTTAAGTGATTGGAAGTTAGATCTTTGAGGGTTTGGCTTAGTACACTTAAAACTAGTCATATACGCATGTTTAACAAGTTTTGAGAAATTGAATGGTTTGATTTTTAAGGGCTGGATTTTTATCCGATTTTGTGCATGTTCTAATTTGTTTTCAAGTGTGTTAAAGTGTTTGTTGGCTTATGGTAAAAGAATTTATGTTAACAAAGTTCGTAAGATTTTGATGTTAAAAGTTTGAAATTTGAGGTTGTTTTTAGGGCACTAAAACTGTGACCCTCATGGTGATTTAGAACATTGTCTTAAGTTGTTTTATGTCTTAAATGTGCTGCAAAATTTGATTAAGGATTTGGTTTAGCAAAACATTTCAAAGAAGCATGATTTTAGGAAAAGATTTGGTGTATGTTTCAAGAATTGTTTTGAACTTGTAATAAAATTGTTTCTAAAATTTGGTGACATAATTTAGTGTTTTGAAAAATGGTTCAAAGTTGGGAAAATACGATTCAAAGTGGTAAAACACTCTTCAAAGTTGTAAATTTTGGTTTAGGTAATTTTCTAAGTGTGTAGCTTTTGTAAAAGCTTGAAAACTTCCATGGTTTGAACTTGTTTCATGACATATGACTAGGTGTGATCCAAATGGGATTAAGTGTGTAATTCTTAGGCCTTTTAGGACCCTAAAGTTGTGGCTGCCCTAGGGGCATAATGCTTGAGTTTTTGTTTCTAATTGATTGAACTAGCATTGTTAAGGTTCGAGCGATGTTCAAGCAACGACACCTGTTAATACCTTCGTTACGGTAGCTTGGATTGTTAAAGTGCCCAAGGTAAGGGAAATTCTTATATAATGAGTTTGAGCTTTTCGCCTTGATTGTTGATTGGTTTGATTGGTTGATTAATTGTGTGGTAGTACTTGTAGTATTACTATGTGCTGTATGAAATGCTGTAGCATGTTGTAGTGTACTAAACTGTTTTGTGCTGTATGAAATGATGTAGCATGTTTTGGCCCTGCGTGGCAACCATGATTTGTATTGTGTGCTTTAAATCATTTTGATTTAATTTGGAGTTGGAATTGATTGAAATATGCAAAATATTGTTGATGACAATGGATTAATTAATAATGCGTTGATCGACTGTTATTGGGTCGACGATTTACAACGGTAAATCCGATGCGATTTCACAAGCCTTATATGATTTCATAAGTAAATTGTTTAGGGTATTTTGACTTAAAAATAAGCGTGAGGGTTTCAGTACAACTAGCCAAAGCTTCTAAAGAATTGTCAATGGAACAATAGTAGGAAAAAGAACTTGAGTAAAATAGTGTAATTTGCGAAACGGTTGGGTTGAATGATGCGTTTGGGAAAATTCTGGCTAGGAAAGACTTGGTTATTAAGAGTGTTCGCACCGCCTCTCTTTCCTAGGAGTTCCCCTCATGAATTATTTAGCACAACTAGGGTTTCAACGACCTAGAGCTAAAAAGTATTTTCATATACAATAGTACAAAGGAATGACACAAGAACGAAGAAAGAAATTTCAAAGATTTCAAAGACCCAGATTTCTAAAGAATAAAATGTAGGGAACCTACTGTTTCTATTGAGCATATGGGCCATGTATCCTGTGTTGGGACTTGACGTCCTACTTGCTTGCGCATTTTCTTGATTAAGGATTGGACCTAGTGTTCCGTATGGCGTGCCTAGTATCTCAACCTAAAGATTGAGCCTAGTGTTCCGCATTACGTGCCTAGAGTTTTGATCTATGATTGAGATTAGCGTTCCGCAATTGAACACCTGGACCTAGTGTCCTGTGTTTGAACTCTAAGTGGTATTTCTCATCTCTCAGTTTACTGTGTGATGAAGAATACCCGAGCATTACTTAAGTAGTATGGGATGCTCAGTATAGTGCTTAAACTTTGAGTTCCCTCCACCTTTTCAAAAGTGAAACGTAGTGATTTGATTTATAGGACATGAGAGACATAAGAAATCGTAGTTGATTTTTGATCCGCATTGATTAATTAAAACATATCTCGGACACTCCTCTTGGTGAGTGGGCCATATTAAAGAATTTGTTTGGATGCATGCTGACCATTGAGCATCGACACTCGGAGCGTTTGATTGTCTTAAGGACTTCAAAAGGACGAGTTGTCACTTCATGCCAAATACCCAAGGTCCTTCTGGGGACTAGTGGTTATAAATGGCTCTGCCAAATACCCGAGGTCCTTTTGGTGACTAAAGGTAGGCAATACCCTTGGTAGGGGGATTGTGTTCGAACATTGGGAAATAAAGTTCCTCGTCTCTGCTGACCTTGTTTAAGGTTGCAGGTGTATGCACAAACTTGTTCATAATGCATTGGCACGCATAATTAACCACATTGATGATATGTGATGTCT
This sequence comes from Calophaca sinica, assembly GCA_037113605.1. NCBI lineage: Eukaryota > Viridiplantae > Streptophyta > Magnoliopsida > Fabales > Fabaceae > Calophaca > Calophaca sinica. The sequence continues at coordinate 83,910,376 of CM073731.1, forward strand.
TGATTGTTGATATGTTGATTGATTTGTCTGTTCACATGCAAATGCTTGATATACCATAATGATGCATGTGGTCTATTAAGTATGTATATGTATATAAAGGCGTGTTGTTGTATTATAAATATATATATATATATATATATATATATATATATATATATATATATATATCCTGTTTGCGTGCGACATAGCCTATGATAAACTCGTGGACAAAGAATTTACCCTTGCACTGTTGTTGGATTTGACATTTCCATGGATGTTTCCCGATGGAGTTCACATTGCTACTGCTGTTCCAGAAGTATTGAAGAATGAGCCAGTGGAGGAAGATTCCTCTGAGTGCTTCGTGTTTTGATCTTACTGAACGATTTCTCAGTAAGAGTCATAGTTGTTGGCCAGCTTAACTTAGGATGTTGTCTTTGTTGTTTACGTAACTACCCATTGTTTTGTAATTACTCTTTTTGGAAAACCTCGACTCAGTGCGAAATGATTATGTCATGTTTTTATGCTATGTGAAGCATTCATTGTGAAGTGATATACTCTGATATTTGCAAAAGACTGATTTGGCATTATTTAGAAAATTGTAGTACTCTTTATGTCTCATTTTTTTAAAAGGGTTTCAAAGGAAAGAAAAGGAAAAAAAAATTTCACTCCTATTTTCCATTGCGAAATACAGAAGAGTACTTTTTACTAAAAGCATATAAGCATTAAATGTTTTCAGCATTAGATTGGGTTGCACCGTAGCGCTCCGGAGATGGGGTGTTACAATAGTAGTATCAGAGCAGTTCGGTTCTAACCGGACCGCTTGGTTTAAGCTGGCCTAGATTGTCTGATGACAACTTAACAATGAGTTGCCTTTCATAACGATCTTAGGTTGAATTTCTTTTCACAATTCAGTAACACTATTTGATGGAACAAGAACAAAGGGGAAATAAACAGAAAAGTGGATAAGATTAGAGATGGAAGGCGCCACAATTCCAAAGGAATTGATAAGCCAAGTTGAGTGATCGCCACAAGAACTAATTCTTGATAAGATCAAAAGGGTGGTTCAATCCAGAACCAAGGAGAGACACAAAACTCTCAAAGTGTGTATAAACACCACAATTGAACATCCAAGTTAAATTTTCATTCATAGAATTGTGTACATATATAGCCCTTAGGCTGATTGGAAAAGAAAAAAGAAAACAAAAGGTCACAATTAAGTGACATAACTCCTATTGATAGTATTAACTATCATTACTAATTATCTTATAACTATCCTAATTAATAATGATAACTATCTTTACTAAATGACTAAATAAATAGTACTAAAACTGCCCAAAGAGTAATTAAACATGCAAGCCAAAGGTTTCTCTTCCTTTTCAGCCTAGAAAAACGTGCAGCCCCTTATTCTAGTTGGACCTAGCCCAAACACCAAAATAGTGCAGCCCACACAACATAAAAAACCAAAGTATTTTCGTCCAAGAATTCGACTTCAGCTTCCAGCCCACTTTCGACCTTGATAGAAGCCGAATCTGGTCAAGTAGCATGAAATACGATTTGTAGATAATTGTCTTATCTTTCGAACGCATCAAAGAACACATTATTCGGACTTCTACAGCTCAAGATATTGCTAAAACAATCCAGATGAGTCATTTCCAATGAATTTCAAGAATTCCAAATTTTGCTCTTCTTTTATCGTAGGTGGCCATCTATGATCATATCATACCCTCCCTCTTCAAAAGAATTCGACCTCGAATTTCTTGATCCAGTACCTCCAGGGTCAAAAATAATTCTAAAGAACCCATCACATGAGACTTGCATATAAGGAAAATTTGCGTGTTCATCGAAAGGTTTTGCTTGATCCTTCTTTCCTTTAGATTCCAAAATATATTCATCTTTCCAAAGTTCACAAATGGTAGCCACTCCTTGAGGCCATTCTCTTTCATTCAAATTCTTCTCTACCTGACATTGCTCCTTTGGAAGCACTTCTTCAATTACATGGATTTTCTTGCAAGCTTCCTTTGTAATTTTGTTTGCAACCTGTTTCTCAAAGGAATTTACACAATTTGGCAAACAATTAGTGTTAATGCACGAAATGGTGCAAGGTCGTACCTTTGCTCCTCTGCTTGGTAGTTGGGCGATGAGCACCGTGGTGAGTACTCCTCCTCCGGGCGTGATGTCGTTCCTCCTTCAGATCGGCGGGGAGGTACCTGCAAAAGGCACTCCGATGCCTAAGTTAGATAGGGCTTTTTAGGGTGAGCATAGGGCTCGCATCATAGAGATGAATTCAGGGTTTAGGGAGGGTGTAGAGAGTGTACAAACCTGGGGGGTCTAGCCCCCTTTATATAGTGGAGCCGCGCAGAAGGAGGGAAACCACCGATCCGAATTTGCGCCAGATGACTCCTCCTCACGCCAAGGATCAGCCCTCTTCTCGATATCCCGCACTTGCCAAGTCCGTAGCGCATCGCCGCGCGTGATCCTCAATCTACGAGTGACAACGCCCCAAGCATCATTTCCAGGTGTATCCCTTTCTAGAAGGTTCGAGGGTCATGGGTCGCTCGCTCGCCCGCTCGGTGTTATCATCGTGGCGATCGTCCCGGAGGTCGGGTCTGGCTCGCCTCAGGTCGGTGGCAATCCGTCTAGCTCGGATACGCAGGAACCGAGCTGATCCGCCCCGGTTCGGTGAGCACACTAGAACTCGCCTCGAGACCGGCCCGTAACACAAGCCCCCTAGACTCTTTGCACGAAAGGGCGGAGGGTCTACCTATTGTTCTTGGGTCGGTATCCGAGTCGAGTTGTTGAGGTCGGGGGCGTATACCAGAAGCTTGTTTGTCCGGGGGGTCACACTCCAAGTGTTGCACCTTTACTCGGCGTGCTGCCACGTGATGGGACTCAGATGGGACGTCTGCTCAACCGTTCCTCTTCCCGCCGTCGATCATCTGATGCGGCCTGAACCGCTAGATCTACATCCAGTTTCGTAAATGTAGGGCTCGGATTGGTTCGGCTCAGCTCGGTGATCCAGTTAGGAGCCCAGTTCGGAGGCCGGCCCATAACACAAGCCCCCTAGACTTGTTAACTTGAAAAGTTAAGAAGTCTATATTATTTGTTCTTTTTCGACCCTATGAATGAGGGCTATTGAATGGGGAGTGATCCGTTGTTGATTTTGAACCATAAGTCCCCGAGACTTGCTTGCCGATCAGCTGAGCATTTCTAGAGAGTAGTAGGTCGGGTTGGACCCATCTAAGTGCCACGATCGATTACATGGGTTTCAACTGTCAATAATATAATGACTGGTCAGATGATCCGACCGCGAGGCATGATGTCTAAATGTCCGAGATGACCTATGAGGTCCGATCTCCGAGGTCCGAGCCGTGAGAGGTAATCGACTCGACCGATCACGTAGTCTTCCTTGGTTCATGTGCTACATGTGTCGTGCATTAACCTTATTTCTGTCTTTATAAGGGACGTAAGCCCCCAATTGTTTAACCGCATCGCGTTGCACTTATTCCAAAGATCCTCGCTGTTTCCCGGGATGGCTCGGTCATGGTCGAGCTTATTCGATCTGGGCTGCGGGCCGAGCAAGTTGTAACTGAACTTGTGAGAGCTACATGAGGCACTTGCAGGACCAAAAAGAGTTGCAAAATGAGAGAGATCTCTTGGCTTTCGACCTTGCGATTGAGAAGGAGAAATCCTCGACCAAGCTGTTGAGGCGGAGGAGTATAAGAGTTTTTGTGCTCTACAGTTCAAGGAGGGCTTTGATAATGCCTTTGCCCAAATCAGGGTGGTTGCCCCCGATTTGGATATCTCAGAGCTTGACTTCACCAAGACTGCGAAGAATGGCAAGATTGTGGAGGAGGAGGATGAAGCCGAAAAGACCAACCAGGGTGATCCCGATGAAGCAAGGGAGAAGCCGGTTGCTACGAACGTAGAGAATTATTGCCGATGGTGGCCCAACAGGAGTCCAAGGGGATACCCTTGAGTAGTTTGTATTTGCTTTTTTTTATGCTTTGTGTGAGGTAGCTTAAGTGGAGCAGCAGTAGAGCTCGACAGGTCTTCGAGCTGACTTGGTGATTTAGACCATAGTGGTGTTTCTGAGGTCGAGTTGTGACCGAAACCGGGCTTGCTTTAGAGCTCGCCAGGTCTTGGTCTGACCTGGAATGATTAGGGGAACCAAGTTTCGACCTTCTTTGTGGCAAGGTTCCATTTGCAGGTGAGCTCACAAGGAGCGTCACTTTTTTGAGCTTGTGGAGAACTGGTCTTCGCTTGGGCTCACGGAGAGCTTTACCTCCGTAAACTCGTGGCGAGTTAATCTTTGTTGGGCTTCATCTCTAGGAGAAAAAGGGCCTCAGTGCTCCCCAATTTTAGGAGGGTTTCGATGATGCCCTGGCCCCAGCAAAGGTGATCGCTCCCGATCTTGTTATTAAAAGCCAAGAGGATGCCCTCGCGTAACTTGTGCCTTTTTGCTTTTTGTTTTTCTGTAGTCCGATCTTGTAATTGCTCATCCGATAACCACCTCTTGTAATTCCTTTTCCTATGAATGAAATTTGACTATGTGATGATGACTTACTTTACTTTCTTTCCACGCTTTCCTGTAGTCCTTGGGTAGTGTAAGGTAGTGTAGTCCTCGGGTGGCTTCCCCCCGAAAGATTTATTTCAAATTGAAAGTTTGGAACATTAGTCCCTCGTAACTACATTAGTCGAGTGCTTGTCTAATCCGAGCATCGTTTTGAGTTGTCAGGTCTCTATGATGATTGGAGCTGGTTAGGCTTTTCTTTAGGTCGAGTTATCACCTTTCGAGCTGCTTTAGAGCTCGCCAGGCCTCTATGCTGACCTGAAATCTTTGGAACCACAGGGGTTGGTCTTTGTCGCGCTGTGTTTGAGCTCGACACATCTTTATGCTGACAGGGTGTCTTTGAAACCACAATGGTCTTGTTTAGCTCGACAGGCGACCTTAGCCGAGCTGCTTTAGAGCTTGTAGGCCTCTATGCTGACTTAGTGTCTTCGAAACCACAGGGGTTGTTTAGGCCGACTGGCGACCTTCCGAGCTGCCACCAAGCTTTGATGCTGACTTGGGTTTAGGACCACAGGGGTCGAGCTGCGAGTGAGCCCACCAAGCCTTTGTGCTGACTTGGGTTTAGGACCACAGGGGTCGAGCTGCGAGTGAGCCCACCAAGCCTTTATGCTGACTTGGGGTCTTTGAACACACGGGGGTCGTGTCGAGGTCGAGGTTCTTCCGACACTGGGTGTCGAGCTCCGTGGCGAGCTCGACCTTTGGTTTTGGGGCACTGTTCCTGTCAAAGTATAGACAACTTGCAACAACTTGATGTAACAAAGTTAGCATTAATTTTTATGCTGAGTAAAGTGCTCGTAGTCGAGTTTTGTACTTCCCTGTGAGAGTAGTTGATTTGTGTCCAAACGGTAAGGTTGAGGTCATCAAGTAATCAAGGTCAGTGATGTAGCCGAGTTTAAAGCCGTCTGAATATTGAAATTGTTGAGGTGGGCCTGGTAGGCCGCCCCGAGCATCGACCGGGTATCCACCGCTGGTTGTCTATATATTGATCTGTTGAGGTTAGCCATCAACAATGTGAAAGTACATCATCCATTCAAATGACAAATTATATCTTGCTCGAAAGTTTGGGCAGACATGAATAAAGCGAGAAGACCTTATACAATGCCCCAGATAATAAAGAATAAAGCGACACGAATCGTTGATGGTTCATAGTTAAGGATGAGATGCTGAAAGAAACATGGAAAAATAGCACCTGGTTTCAAGGGACGTATCTGTGGTCGTCCGAGTTGTTGCCTGTGTTCGTCGTGGGGAGACCTTTTCGTTTATGTACTTTTTTTTTTCACCAGAATTGCAATGAACAGTAAAAGTTTGAGGTCCAATGTTTTTCGCATTTTTTCCTTGGAAGTCACTCGGTAATGACCAGCAATTAATTTCCGATCTGTTTTGCTTGATGTCTTCGCCGTAGTGGTTGTCACGAGGACTTCATTGATCCGTTGTTTCAGCTGTGTTCTCTGCCATGAGGTGCTCCAAGATCGGATCTTTAGGTGGCTGTTGGCTCTGGCCGACGGTGTTCTGGCTTGATTCCTCCGGTGGCGATCATCAGTTTGCCGTGCTCCTGGTTCGCATCGTCCTGCTCGCGTGGTATCTTTGAGGCCCAGGCTAGTTTTACCGGGCCCCACGGTGGGCGCCAATGTTAATGCACGAAATGGTGCAAGGTCGTACCTTTGCTCCTCTGCTTGGTAGTTGGGCGATGAGCACCGTGGTGAGTACTCCTCCTCCGGGCGTGATGTCGTTCCTCCTTCAGACCTGCCCCACGGTGGGCGCCAATGTTAATGCACGAAATGGTGCAAGGTCGTACCTTTGCTCCTCTGCTTGGTAGTTGGGCGATGAGCACCGTGGTGAGTACTCCTCCTCCGGGCGTGATGTCGTTCCTCCTTCAGACCGGCGGGGGGGTACCTGCAAAAGGCACTCCGATGCCTAAGTTAGATAGGGCTTTTTAGGGTAAGCATAGGGCTCGCATCATAGAGATGAATTCAGGGTTTAGGGAGAGTGTAGAGAGTGTACAAACCTGGGGGGGTCTAGCCCCCTTTATATAGCGGAGCCGCGCAGATGGAGGGAAACCACCGATCCGGAATTTGCTCGCAGTGACTCCTCCCTCACGCCTCAAGAATCAGCCCCTCTTCCTGATATCCCGCACCTGCCAAGTCCGTCGCGTACTGGCTGCGTGATCCTCAATCTACAGAGTGACAACGGCCCCAAGCATCGTTTCCAAGTGTATCCCTTTCTAGAAGGTTCGAGGGTCATGGGCAGGCTCGCCCCTCCCTGCTCGGTGTTATCATCTGGGCCAGACGGAGGTCGGTCCGCTCGCCTCAGGTCGGTGGCAATCCGTCGAGCTCGGATACGCAGGAACCGAGCTGATCTGCCCCGGTTCGGTGAGCACACTAGAACTCGCCTCGAGACCGGCCCGTAACAATTAGGATCAAAACAAGTAACCATGATTTTTGTCTTCTCTTCACTTTCATAAGATGGCTTAATTAGTAGAGGAGCACTTGGAATGAGGACTATTGGATTTTTAATATGGTCATCCTCAATGTTTCTTTCAAACATTTCCTCTCTATCTTTTCTTTTCTGAAGTTTTACCTCATTTTGTTGTGTTTCCTTCTCCTCCACACTCTTCTTTTCTCTCAAATATTTTCTCTCAATACTTTTCAACTCTTTTTTGAACTCTTCAGTAATTTGCATACAACTCTTCCCAAAGACACACTTGATCTTTTCACTCTCTTTTTTTCTACCTTTTCCTTATCCTTCCTCTCATTTTCTACAGCCTTCTTTCTTTTTCTCTACTTACCTCCTTTTCATTAGCTACCCTCTCATGCATTTTTCTTAGCCACGTACCAACTTGATATTTCTCAACAATAAATTCATTTTTATAGTGCCAATCTCTAGAACCAAATCTCAACATGTTGCAAAGAATGAAAAAAGATCACAAGATAGATAAGAAGAGATGAACAAGAAAAGAAGATCAATTCGACCCAAACCTATGCTCTGATACCACTTGATGACAACTTAACAATGAGTTGCCTTCCATAACGATCTTAGGTTGAATTTCTTTTCACAATTCAGTAACACTATTTGATGGAACAAGAACAAAGGGGAAATAAACAGAAAAGTGGATAAGATTAGAGATGGAAGGCGCCACAATTCCAAAGGAATTGATAAGCCAAGTTGAGTGATCGCCACAAGAACTAATTCTTGATAAGATCAAAAGGGTGGTTCAATCCAGAACCAAGGAGAGACACAAAACTCTCAAAGTGTGTATAAACACCACAATTGAACATCCAAGTTAAATTTTCATTCATAGAATTGTGTACATATATAGCCCTTAGGCTGATTGGAAAAGAAAAAAGAAAACAAAAGGTCACAATTAAGTGACATAACTCCTATTGATAGTATTAACTATCATTACTAATTATCTTATAACTATCCTAATTAATAATGATAACTATCTTTACTAAATGACTAAATAAATAGTACTAAAACTGCCCAAAGAGTAATTAAGCATGCAAGCCAAAGGTTTCTCTTCCTTTTCAGCCTAGAAAAACATTTTCGTCCAAGAATTCGACTTCAGCTTCCAGCCCACTTTCGACCTTGATAGAAGCCGAATCTGGTCAAGTAGCATGAAATACGATTTGTAGATAATTGTCTTATCTTTCCAACGCATCAAAGAACACATTATTCGGACTTCTACAGCTCAAGATATTGCTAAAACAATCCAGATGGGTCATTTCCAATGAATTTCAAGAATTCCGAATTTTGCTCTTCTTTTATCATAGGTGGCCATCTATGATCATATCATTGTCGAGAATTGTCGGGTATAAGTTTGTTATGCCTAGCATATGTGCATTCTGTTTGTGATTGTCTGTAATATTTCCTAGTTGAAACATGTGTGACATTGTGTGAAATTGTGTGTCATCATCTCAGATGATTGATTTGTTGTGGGGATTTTGGTTAGTTTACTTTCTAGAAATTCGATGCCTCGGAGACGAACAAATATTTTTACTTGAGCTCGGAATTTATAGATGAATCATGTGAACCGATTGATAGCCGGGAGAGCAACTGCTGTTACCCAACATATCGCCACGGAGAATCAACACGATTTGCTAAGACAACAAGGGGAGGAGTGAGCTGTTGGAGGGCCAATTAGGCCAGATTATCGGAACAAAAGGAAAGAAAAAGAAAAAAAAATTTCACTCCTATTTTACATTGTGAAATACGAAAGAGTACTTTTTGCTGAAAGCATATAAGCATCAAATGTTTTCGGTATTAGATTGGGTTGCACCGTAGCGCTCCAGAAATGGGGTGTTACATTTTTTAATTCGTCAATTGTTTGTGAATTGGAAAGCTTATCTGATTGCAGAAATGGGCCAATATGTGACATTAGGCCCGTTTGTGATTACACGTTCACTCTGGTATCGAGGAATATATGATTGGACTTTACGAGGATGACACATTTATGTCTCGTGTTCAATAAGGACACATGGACGAAAGGACATCGACTTCACAGTAATCATTATCGCGGTAAGATTAAAATCGAATCACCGATATTTCCCGTTAATTAGGTAGCAATGATGCATTTCTAGATGCCACTCATTGTTTATAGTATTTAATATAAATTTAATAATTAATATTATTTTAATAATTAATATTAGTGCCAATTTAGTGGGAACCTACTGGGTCACACGATAGAACAGCTTTAATCGAATCAGATTATTTAATTAAGTAATGATTTAATTAAATATGAATGAAATAGGCTCATAATGTATGAAGCCCACTAGGGCAATAGAAAGAAAGCAAGGAAGCGCATAAAAATACATGCTCTACACCCCAATCCCAACTAGCGAGATGCATTTCGATGCCCTCTTCCTCAGATCCGTCAACTAGCGAGATGCATTTCGATGCATCCATTCGTGGACTAAGTAGGGACACTACAAAATTGTGGTGTTAGTGATCAATCTCATCCACGCTTCAAGAGGAAAAGGCTTCAAACAATAATCTTACTTGTGATTCATGAGCAATATGTGTTCCGTGTTTATAGGATCATCTCTCTTGAGAGAGTGTTTGAAATAAATTTTAAAATATCGGTCTCTGAAATCCCCAACTGTGGTATCAGAGCACTAGTCGTTATTGCCTTGAATCCTATGTGCTTGCCTTGTTTAATAACATGATATGAATATGATTCAAACGATGTATATATGTGTGATTTTTGTTTGTTTTCTCTGTATGGTTTCGACTCGTATTACTTGTGAACCTATAAAAAACTTTGCTTTTGCGCTTATGACTGAGATCTCATTTTTTTCGAAAATCATTTTGGTATGCGCACTGTTGTTTGCACAGAATTGGTCAACCAATGATATTGCGCCAATCACACCCTTTTTGCGATTCAATTTTTTTCCCGCAACTGTTCATGCGCATTATGATTTTGCATTGAATACGAGAATATGTTTTGAGTCAATTGGACGATTTGTTTTTCTGGAAAGGTGATGTACATATGCGTAAAAGTGAATCAGTGAATTGAAAAATTGTTTTTTAATTGATCAATTGTTTATGAATTGTAAAGCTTATCTGATTGCAGAAATGGGCCAATATGTGAGACTGGCTGTTTGTGATTACACGCTCACTCATATCGGGAACATATGATTAGACTAAACGAGGACGACATATTTATCTCTCGTGTTCCATAAGCACAAATGGATGAAGGGATATTGACTTCACAGTAATCTTGGTCGCGGTAAGGTTAAAATTGGATCACCGGTATTACCGTTAATTGGGTAGCAATGATGCATTGCTAGATACTGCTCATTGTTTATAATATTTAATATTAATTTAATATTTAATATTATTTTAGTAAATAATATTATTGTCAAATTATGGGAACCTATAGGGTCACATGATAAAATGGTTTAATAGGAATCAGAATATTTAATGAAGTAATGATTTAATTAAATATGAAGGAAATAGGTTCATACCGTATGAGGCCCATTAGGGAACCAGAAAGGAAGGAGCGCATAAGAATACATTCTCTTCGCCCCAACCCCAAGTGAGATAGTCTTGTTCTTTGTGCCCGCTTCATGCACAACTAGCGGGCCATCCATTCGTGTGGGCTAAGTAGGGACACTACGAGATCGTGGTGTTAGTGATCAATCTCCTCCCCACTTCAAGAGGTAAACTTTACCGCAATATTCCTATTTGTTATTCATGATCAATGTGTGATCCGTGTTTACGGATCTTTACTCTTGAGAGAGTTTTTAAATAAATTTTAAAATGTCGATCTCTCAAGTCCCCAACAGTGGTATCAGAGCATTGGTCGTTATTGCCTTGAATCCTATGCGCTTGCCTTATTTAATAACATGATTTGATTATGATTCAAATGATGTGTATATGCGTGATTGTTGTTTGTTTTCTCCATATGGTTTCAACTCGTATTAATCATGAACCTATAAAATAATTTGATTTTGCTTCGAGATGGAGAACTCATGTTTTTCCGAAACCGTTTTGGTATGCCCAATGTTGTGTGCACTGAATTGGTCAACCAATGACATTGTGCAGATCTCACCCTTTTTGCTACTCAATTGTTCTCCCGCAAACGTTCATGCACATTATGATTTTTTGTTGAAACCGTGAACATGTTGTTTTTAGTCAATTGGACGATTTGTTTTCCGAAAAGGTATTGTTCATATGCGTAAAAGTGAATCGGTGAGTTGAAAAATTGTTTTTTAATTGGTCAATTATTTGGGAATTGGATAGCTTATCTAATTGCAGAAATGGGCCAATATGTGACATTAGGCCCGTTTGTGATTACACGTTCACTCTGGTATCGAGGAATATATGATTGGACTTTACGAGGATGACACATTTATGTCTCGTGGTTCAATAAGGACACATGGACGAAAGGACATCGACTTCACAAGAATCATTATCGCGATAAGATTAAAATCGAATCACCGATATTTCCCGTTAATTAGGTAGCAATGATGCATTTCTAGATGCCACTCATTGTTTATAGTATTTAATATTAATTTAATAATTAATATTATTTTAATAATTAATATTAGTGCCAATTTAGTGGGAACCTACCTGGTCACACGATAGAACAGCTTTAATCGAATCAGATTATTTAATTAAGTAATGATTTAATTAAATATGAATGAAATAGGCTCATAATGTATGAAGCCCACTAGGGCAATAGAAAGAAAGCAAGGAAGCGCATAAAAATACATGCTCTACACCCCAATCCCAACTAGCGAGATGCATTTCGATGCCGCCTTCCTCAGATCCGTCAACTAGCGAGATGCATTTCGATGCATCCATTCGTGGACTAAGTAGGGACACTACAAAATTGTGGTGTTAGTGATCAATCTCATCCACGCTTCAAGAGGAAAAGGCTTCAAACAATAATCTTACTTGTGATTCATGAGCAATATGTGTTCCGTGTTTATAGGATCATCTCTCTTGAGAGAGTGTTTGAAATAAATTTTAAAATATCGGTCTCTCAAATCCCCAATTGTGGTATCGTGAGCACTAGTCGTTATTGCCTTGAATCCTATGTGCTTGCCTTGTTTAATAACATGATATGAATATGATTCAAACGATGTATATATGTGTGATTTTTGTTTGTTTTCTCTGTATGGTTTCGACTGTATTACTTGTGAACCTATAAAAACTTTGCTTTTGGCGCTTATGATCGAGATCTCATTTTTTCGAAAATCATTTTGGTATGCGACCGTTGTTTGCAATGCACTGGTCAACCAATGATATTGCGCCAATCACACCCTTTTTGCGATTCAATTTTTTTCCCGCAACTGTTCATGCGCATTATGATTTTGCATTGAATACGGAATATGTTTTGAGTCAATTGGACGATTTGTTTTTCTCGAAAGGTGATGTACATATGCGTAAAAGTGAATCGCTGAATTGAAAAATTGTTTTTTAATTGATCAATTGTTTATGAATTGTAAAGCTTATCCGATTGCGTAAATGGGCCAATATGTGAGACTGGCTGTTTGTGATTACACGCTCACTCCTATCGGGAACATATGATTAGACTAAACGAGGACGACATATTTATCTCTCGTGGTTCCATAAGCACAAATGGATGAAGGGATATTGACTTCACAGTAATCTTGGTCGCGGTAAGGTTAAAATTGGATCACCAGATACCGTTAATTGGGTAGCAATGATGCATTGCTAGATATCTGCCATTGTTTATAATATTTAATATTAATTTAATATTTAATATTATTTTAGTAAATAATATTATTGTCAAATTATGGGAACCTATAGGGTCACATGATAAAATGGTTTAATAGGAATCAGTAATATTTAATGAAGTAATGATTTAATTAAATATGAAGGAAATAGGTTCATACCGTATGAGGCCCATTAGGGAACCAGAAAGAAAGGAAGGGAGCGATAAGAATACATTCTCTTCGCCCCAACCCCAAGTGAGATAGTCTTGTTCTTTTGTGCCTCGCTTCATGCAAATTGGCCAACTAGCGGCCATCCATTCGTGTGGGCTAAGTAGGGACACTACGAGATCGTGGTGTTAGTGATCAATCTCCTCCCCACTTCAAGAGGTAAACTTTACCGCAATATTCCTATTTGTTATTCATGATCAATGTGTGATCCGTGTTTATTTAGATCTTTACTCTTGAGAGAGTTTTTTAAATAAATTTTAAAATGTCGATCTCTCAAGTCCCCAACAGTGGTATCAGAGCATTGGTCGTTATTGCCTTGAATCCTATGCGCTTGCCTTATTTAATAACATGATTTGATTATGATTCAAATGATGTGTATATGCGTGATTGTTGTTTGTTTTCTCCATATGGTTTCAACTCGTATTAATCATGAACCTATAAAATAATTTGATTTTGCGCCTGAGATGGAGAACTCATGTTTTTCCCAAAACGTTTTGGTATGCCCAATGTTGTGTGCACTGAATTGGTCAACCAATGACATTGTGCAGATCTCACCCTTTTTGCTACTCAATTGTTCTCCCGCAAACGTTCATGCACATTATGATTTTTTGTTGAAACCGTGAACATGTTGTTTTTAGTCAATTGGACGATTTGTTTTCCGAAAAGGTATTGTTCATATGCGTAAAAGTGAATCGGTGAGTTGAAAAATTGTTTTTTAATTGGTCAATTATTTGGGAATTGGATAGCTTATCTAATTGCAGAAATGGGCCAATATGTGACATTAGGCCCGTTTGTGATTACACGTTCACTCTGGTATCGAGGAATATATGATTGGACTTTACGAGGATGACACATTTATGTCTCGTGTTCAATAAGGACACATGGACGAAAGGACATCGACTTCACAGTAATCATTATCGCGATAAGATTAAAATCGAATCACCGATATTTCCCGTTAATTAGGTAGCAATGATGCATTTCTAGATGTCACTCATTGTTTATAGTATTTAATATTAATTTAATAATTAATATTATTTTAATAATTAATATTAGTGCCAATTTAGTGGGAACCTACTGGGTCACACGATAGAACAGTTTAATCGGAATCAGATTATTTAATTAAGTAATGATTTAATTAAATATGAATGAAATAGGCTCATAATGTATGAAGCCCACTAGGGCAATAGAAAGAAAGCAAGGAAGCGCATAAAAATACATGCTCTACACCCCAATCCCAACTAGCGAGATGCATTTCGATGCCCCCTTCCTCAGATCCGTCAACTAGCGAGATGCATTTCGATGCATCCATTCGTGTGGACTAAGTAGGGACACTACAAAATTGTGGTGTTAGTGATCAATCTCATCCACGCTTCAAGAGGAAAATGCTTCAAACAATAATCTTACTTGTGATTCATGAGCAATATGTGTTCCGTGTTTATAGGATCATCTCTCTTGAGAGAGTGTTTGAAATAAATTTTAAAATATCGGTCTCTGAAATCCCCACCTGTGGTATCGTGAGCATTAGTTGTTATTGCCTTGAATCCTATGTGCTTGCCTTGTTTAATAACATGATATGAATATGATTCAAACGATGTATATATGTGTGATTTTTGTTTGTTTTCTCTGTATGGTTTCGACTGTATTACTTGTGAACCTATAAAAACTTTGCTTTTGGCGCTTATGATCGAGATCTCATTTTTTTCGAAAATCATTTTGGTATGCGACCGTTGTTTGCAATGCACTGGTCAACCAATGATATTGCGCCAATCACACCCTTTTGCGATTCAATTTTTTTCCGCAACTGTTCATGCGCATTATGATTTTGCATTGAATACGGGAATATGTTTTGAGTCAATTGGACGATTTGTTTTTCTGGAAAGGTGATGTACATATGCGTAAAAGTGAATCGCTGAATTGAAAATTGTTTTTTAATTGATCAATTGTTTATGAATTGTAAAGCTTATCCGATTGCGTAAATGGGCCAATATGTGAGACTGGCTGTTTGTGATTACACGCTCACTCGTATCGGGAACATATGATTAGACTAAACGAGGACGACATATTTATCTCTCGTGGTTCCATAAGCACAAATGGATGAAGGGATATTGACTTCACAGTAATCTTGGTCGCGTAAGGTTAAAATTGGATCACCAGATACTTAATTGGGTAGCAATGATGCATTGCTAGATATCGCCATTGTTTATAATATTTAATATTAATTTAATATTTAATATTATTTTAGTAAATAATATTATTGTCAAATTATGGGAACCTATAGGGTCACATGATAAAATGGTTTAATAGGAATCAGAATATTTAATGAAGTAATGATTTAATTAAATATGAAGGAAATAGGTTCATACCGTATGAGGCCCATTAGGGAACCAGAAAGAAAGGAAGGGAGCGCATAAGAATACATTCTCTTCGCCCCAACCCCAAGTGAGATAGTCTTGTTCTTTTGTGCCTGCTTCATGCAAATCCAACTAGCGGGCCATCCATTCGTGTGGGCTAAGTAGGGACACTACGAGATGGTGGTGTTAGTGATCAATCTCCTCCCCACTTCAAGAGGTAAACTTTACCGCAATATTCCTATTTGTTATTCATGATCAATGTGTGATCCGTGTTTACGGATCTTTACTCTTGAGAGAGTTTTTAAATAAATTTTAAAATGTCGATCTCTCAAGTCCCCAACAAAGGGTATCGCAGCATTGGTCGTTATTGCCTTGAATCCTATGCGCTTGCCTTATTTAATAACATGATTTGATTATGATTCAAATGATGTGTATATGCGTGATTGTTGTTTGTTTTCTCCATATGGTTTCAACTCGTATTAATCATGAACCTATAAAATAATTTGATTTTGCGCCTGAGATGGAGAACTCATGTTTTTCCGAACACGTTTTGGTATGCCCAATGTTGTGTGCACTGAATTGGTCAACCAATGACATTGTGCAGATCTCACCCTTTTTGCTACTCAATTGTTCTCCCGCAAACGTTCATGCACATTATGATTTTTTGTTGAAACCGTGAACATGTTGTTTTTAGTCAATTGGACGATTTGTTTTCCGAAAAGGTATTGTTCATATGCGTAAAAGTGAATCGGTGAGTTGAAAAATTGTTTTTAATTGGTCAATTATTTGGGAATTGATAGCTTATCTAATTGCGTAAATGGGCCAATATGTGACATTAGGCCCGCTTGTGATTACACGCTCACTCTATCGAGGAATATATGATTGGACTTTACGAGGATGACACATTTATGTCTCGTGGTTCAATAAGGACACATGGACGAAAGGACATCGACTTCACAAGAATCATTATCGCGATAAGATTAAAATCGAATCACCGATATTTCCCGTTAATTAGGTAGAAATGATGCATTTCTAGATGGCACTCATTGTTTATAGTATTTAATATAAATTTAATAATTAATATTAGTTTAATAAGTAAAATTAGTGCCAAGTTAGTGGGAACCTACCGGGTCACACGATAGAACAGCTTTAATCGAATCGATTATTTAATTAAGTAATGATTTAATTAAATATGAATGAAATAGGCTCATAATGTATGAAGCCCACTAGGGCAATAGAAAGAAAGCAAGGAAGCGCATAAAAATACATGCTCTACACCCCAATCCCAACTAGCGAGATGCATTTCGATGCCCCCTTCCTGTATCCGTCAACTAGCGAGATGCATTTCGATGCATCCATTCGTGTGGACTAAGTAGGGACACTACAAAATTGTGGTGTTAGTGATCAATCTCATCCACGCTTCAAGAGGAAAAGGCTTCAAACAATAATCTTACTTGTGATTCATGAGCAATATGTGTTCCGTGTTTATAGGATCATCTCTCTTGAGAGAGTGTTTGAAATAAATTTTAAAATATCGGTCTCTGAAATCCCCACCTGTGGTATCAGGGCACTAGTCGTTATTGCCTTGAATCCTATGTGCTTGCCTTGTTTGATAACATGATATGAATATGATTCAAAAGATGTATATATGTGATTTTTGTTTGTTTTCTCTGTATGGTTTCGACTCAGACATTTGTGAACCTATAAAAACTTTGCTTTTGGCGCTTATGATCGAGATCTCATTTTTTCGAAAATCATTTTGGTATGCGACCGTTGTTTGCAATGCACTGGTCAACCAATGATATTGCGCCAATCACACCCTTTTTGCGATTCAATTTTTTTCCCGCAACTGTTCATGCGCATTATGATTTTGCATTGAATACGGGAATATGTTTTGAGTCAATTGGACGATTTGTTTTTCTGGAAAGGTGATGTACATATGCGTAAAAGTGAATCAGTGAATTGAAAAATTGTTTTTTAATTGATCAATTGTTTATGAATTGTAAAGCTTATCTGATTGCAGAAATGGGCCAATATGTGAGACTGGGCTGTTTGTGATTACACGCTCACTCGTATCGGGAACATATGATTAGACTAAACGAGGACGACATTTTTCTCTCTCGTGTTCCATAAGCACAAATGGATGAAGGGATATTGACTTCACAAGAATCTTGGTCGCGTAAGGTTAAAATTGGATCACGGTATTACCGTTAATTGGGTAGCAATGATGCATTGCTAGATACTGCTCATTGTTTATAATATTTAATATTAATTTAATATTTAATATTATTTTAGTAAATAATATTATTGTCAAATTATGGGAACCTATAGGGTCACATGATAAAATGGTTTAATAGGAATCAGAATATTTAATGAAGTAATGATTTAATTAAATATGAAGGAAATAGGTTCATACCGTATGAGGCCCATTAGGGAACCAGAAAGAAAGGAAGGGAGCGCATAAGAATACTTTCTCTTCCCCCCCCCCCCAAGTGAGATAGTCTTGTTCTTTTGTGCCTGCTTCATGCAGCCGCCACCTAGCGGGCCATCCATTCGTGTGGGCTAAGTAGGGACACTACGAGATCGTGGTGTTAGTGATCAATCTCCTCCCCACTTCAAGAGGTAAACTTTACTGGCAATATTCCTATTTGTTATTCATGATCAATGTGTGATCCGTGTTTACGGGGATCTTTACTCTTGAGAGAGTTTTTTAAATAAATTTTAAAATGTCGATCTCTCAAGTCCCCAACAGTGGTATCAGAGCATTGGTCGTTATTGCCTTGAATCCTATGCGCTTGCCTTATTTAATAACATGATTTGATTATGATTCAAATGATGTGTATATGCGTGATTGTTGTTTGTTTTCTCCATATGGTTTCAACTCGTATTAATCATGAACCTATAAAATAATTTGATTTTGCGCCTGAGATGGAGAACTCATGTTTTTCCGAAAACGTTTTGGTATGCCCAATGTTGTGTGCACTGAATTGGTCAACCAATGACATTGTGCAGATCTCACCCTTTTTGCTACTCAATTGTTCTCCCGCAAACGTTCATGCACATTATGATTTTTTGTTGAAACCGTGAACATGTTGTTTTTAGTCAATTGGACGATTTGTTTTCCGAAAAGGTATTGTTCATATGCGTAAAAGTGAATCGGTGAGTTGAAAAATTGTTTTTTAATTGGTCAATTATTTGGGAATTGGATAGCTTATCTAATTGCAGAAATGGGCCAATATGTGACATTAGGCCCGTTTGTGATTACACGTTCACTCTGGTATCGAGGAATATATGATTGGACTTTACGAGGATGACACATTTATGTCTCGTGTTCAATAAGGACACATGGACGAAAGGACATCGACTTCACAGTAATCATTATCGCGATAAGATTAAAATCGAATCACCGATATTTCCCGTTAATTAGGTAGCAATGATGCATTTCTAGATGCCACTCATTGTTTATAGTATTTAATATTAATTTAATAATTAATATTATTTTAATAATTAATATTAGTGCCAATTTAGTGGGAACCTACTGGGTCACACGATAGAAACGATTTAATCGAATCAGATTATTTAATTAAGTAATGATTTAATTAAATATGAATGAAATAGGCTCATAATGTATGAAGCCCACTAGGGCAATAGAAAGAAAGCAAGGAAGCGCATAAAAATACATGCTCTACACCCCAATCCCAACTAGCGAGATGCATTTCGATGCCCCCTTCCTGTATCCGTCAACTAGCGAGATGCATTTCGATGCATCCATTCGTGTGGACTAAGTAGGGACACTACAAAATTGTGGTGTTAGTGATCAATCTCATCCACGCTTCAAGAGGAAAAGGCTTCAAACAATAATCTTACTTGTGATTCATGAGCAATATGTGTTCCGTGTTTATAGGATCATCTCTCTTGAGAGAGTGTTTGAAATAAATTTTAAAATATCGGTCTCTCAAATCCCCAATTGTGGTATCGTGAGCACTAGTCGTTATTGCCTTGAATCCTATGTGCTTGGCTTGTTTAATAACATGATATGAATATGATTCAAACGATGTATATATGTGTGATTTTTGTTTGTTTTCTCTGTATGGTTTCGACTCAGACTTGTGAACCTATAAAAAACTTTGCTTTTGCGCTTATGACTGAGATCTCATTTTTTTCGAAAATCATTTTGGTATGCGCACTGTTGTTTGCACAGAATTGGTCAACCAATGATATTGCGCCAATCACACCCTTTTTGCGATTCAATTTTTTCCCGCAACTGTTCATGCGCATTATGATTTTGCATTGAATACGGGAATATGTTTTGAGTCAATTGGACGATTTGTTTTTCTGGAAAGGTGATGTACATATGCGTAAAAGTGAATCAGTGAATTGAAAAATTGTTTTTTAATTGATCAATTGTTTATGAATTGTAAAGCTTATCTGATTGCAGAAATGGGCCAATATGTGAGACTGGGCTGTTTGTGATTACACGTTCACTCGTATCGGGAACATATGATTAGACTAAACGAGGACGACATATTTATCTCTCGTGTTCCATAAGCACAAATGGATGAAGGGATATTGACTTCACGAATCTTGGTCGTGGTAAGGTTAAAATTGGATCACCGGTATTACCGTTAATTGGGTAGCAATGATGCATTGCTAGATACTGCTCATTGTTTATAATATTTAATATTAATTTAATATTTAATATTATTTTAGTAAATAATATTATTGTCAAATTATGGGAACCTATAGGGTCACATGATAAAATGGTTTAATAGGAATCAGAATATTTAATGAAGTAATGATTTAATTAAATATGAAGGAAATAGGTTCATACCGTATGAGGCCCATTAGGGAACCAGAAAGAAAGGAAGGGAGCGCATAAGAATACATTCTCTTCGCCCCAACCCCAAGTGAGATAGTCTTGTTCTTTTGTGCCTGCTTCATGCAAATCAACTAGCGGGCCTTCCTTTCGTGTGGGCTAAGTAGGGACACTACGAGATCGTGGTGTTAGTGATCAATCTCCTCCCCACTTCAAGAGGTAAACTTTACTGGCAATATTCCTATTTGTTATTCATGATCAATGTGTGATCCGTGTTTACGGGGATCTTTACTCTTGAGAGAGTTTTTTAAATAAATTTTAAAATGTCGATCTCTCAAGTCCCCAACAGTGGTATCAGAGCATTGGTCGTTATTGCCTTGAATCCTATGCGCTTGCCTTATTTAATAACATGATTTGATTATGATTCAAATGATGTGTATATGCGTGATTGTTGTTTGTTTTCTCCATATGGTTTCAACTCGTATTAATCATGAACCTATAAAATAATTTGATTTTGCGCCTGAGATGGAGAACTCATGTTTTTCCGAAAACGTTTTGGTATGCCCAATGTTGTGTGCACTGAATTGGTCAACCAATGACATTGTGCAGATCTCACCCTTTTTGCTACTCAATTGTTCTCCGCAAACGCTCATGCAGATTATGATTTTTTGTTGAAACCGTGAACATGTTGTTTTTAGTCAATTGGACGATTTGTTTTCCGAAAAGGTATTGTTCATATGCGTAAAAGTGAATCGGTGAGTTGAAAAATTGTTTTTAATTGGTCAATTATTTGGGAATTGGATAGCTTATCTAATTGCGTAAATGGGCCAATATGTGACATTAGGCCCGCTTGTGATTACACGCTCACTCTGGTATCGAGGAATATATGATTGGACTTTACGAGGATGACACATTTATGTCTCGTGTTCAATAAGGACACATGGACGAAAGGACATCGACTTCACAGGAATCATTATCGCGATAAGATTAAAATCGAATCACCGATATTTCCGTTAATTAGGTAGCAATGATGCATTTCTAGATGCCACTCATTGTTTATAGTATTTAATATTAATTTAATAATTAATATTATTTTAATAATTAATATTAGTGCCAATTTAGTGGGAACCTACAGGGTCACACGATAGAACGATTTAATCGAATCGATTATTTAATTAAGTAATGATTTAATTAAATATGAATGAAATAGGCTCATAATGTATGAAGCCCACTAGGGCAATAGAAAGAAAGCAAGGAAGCGCATAAAAATACATGCTCTACACCCCAATCCCAACTAGCGAGATGCATTTCGATGCCCCCTTCCTGGATCCGTCAACTAGCGAGATGCATTTCGATGCATCCATTCGTGTGGACTAAGTAGGGACACTACAAAATTGTGGTGTTAGTGATCAATCTCATCCACGCTTCAAGAGGAAAAGGCTTCAAACAATAATCTTACTTGTGATTCATGAGCAATATGTGTTCCGTGTTTATAGGATCATCTCTCTTGAGAGAGTGTTTGAAATAAATTTTAAAATATCGGTCTCAAATCCCCACCTGTGGTATCGCAGCACTAGTCGTTATTGCCTTGAATCTTATGTGCTTGCTTTGTTTAATAACATGATATGAATTTGATTCAATCGATGTATATTTGTGTGATTTTTGTTTGTTTTCTCTGTATGGTTTCGACTCAGACTTGTGAACCTATAAAAACTTTGCTTTTGGCGCTTATGACTGAGATCTCATTTTTTCGAAAATCATTTTGGTATGACCGTTGTTTGCACGTAATTGGTCAACCAATGATATTGCGCCAATCACACCCTTTTTGCGATTCAATTTTTTCCCGCAATCGTTCATGCGCATTATGATTTTGCATTGAATACGGGAATATGTTTTGAGTCAATTGGACGATTTGTTTTTCTGGAAAGGTGATGTACATATGCGTAAAAGTGAATCGCTGAATTGAAAAATTGTTTTTTAATTGATCAATTGTTTATGAATTGTAAAGCTTATCTGATTGCGTAAATGGGCCAATATGTGAGACTGGCTGTTTGTGATTACACGCTCACTCCTATCGGGAACATATGATTAGACTAAACGAGGACGACATATTTATCTCTCGTGTTCCATAAGCACAAATGGATGAAGGGATATTGACTTCACAGTAATCTTGGTCGCGGTAAGGTTAAAATTGGATCACCAGATATTACCGTTAATTGGGTAGCAATGATGCATTGCTAGATACTGCTCATTGTTTATAATATTTAATATTAATTTAATATTTAATATTATTTTAGTAAATAATATTATTGTCAAATTATGGGAACCTATAGGGTCACATGATAAAATGGTTTAATAGGAATCAAATATTTAATGAAGTAATGATTTAATTAAATATGAAGGAAATAGGTTCATACCGTATGAGGCCCATTAGGGAACCAGAAAGAAAGGAAGGGAGCGCATAAGAATACATTCTCTTCGCCCCAACCCCAAGTGAGATAGTCTTGTTCTTTTGTGCCTGCTTCATGCAAATTGGCCACCTAGCGGGCCATCCATTCGTGTGGGCTAAGTAGGGACACTACGAGATCGTGGTGTTAGTGATCAATCTCCTCCCCACTTCAAGAGGTAAACTTTACTGGCAATATTCCTATTTGTTATTCATGATCAATGTGTGATCCGTGTTTACGGGGATCTTTACTCTTGAGAGAGTTTTTTAAATAAATTTTAAAATGTCGATCTCTCAAGTCCCCAACAAAGGGTATCGTGAGCATTGGTCGTTATTGCCTTGAATCCTATGCGCTTGCCTTATTTAATAACATGATTTGATTATGATTCAAATGATGTGTGTATGCGTGATTGTTGTTTGTTTTCTCCATATGGTTTCAACTCGTATTAATCATGAACCTATAAAATAATTTGATTTTTGCCGAGATGGAGAACTCATGTTTTTCCGAAAACGTTTTGGTATGCCCAATGTTGTGTGCACTGAATTGGTCAACCAATGACATTGTGCAGATCTCACCCTTTTGCTACTCAATTGTTCTCCGGCAAACGTTCATGCACATTATGATTTTTTGTTGAAACCGTGAACATGTTGTTTTTAGTCAATTGGACGATTTGTTTTCCGAAAAGGTATTGTTCATATGCGTAAAAGTGAATCGGTGAGTTGAAAAATTGTTTTTAATTGGTCAATTATTTGGGAATTGGATAGCTTATCTAATTGCGTAAATGGGCCAATATGTGACATTAGGCCCGCTTTGTGATTACACGCTCACTCTGGTATCGAGGAATATATGATTGGACTTTACGAGGATGACACATTTATGTCTCGTGTTCAATAAGGACACATGGACGAAAGGACATCGACTTCACAGTAATCATTATCGCGATAAGATTAAAATCGAATCACCGATATTTCCCGTTAATTAGGTAGCAATGATGCATTTCTAGATGCCACTCATTGTTTATAGTATTTAATATTAATTTAATAATTAATATTATTTTAATAATTAATATTAGTGCCAATTTAGTGGGAACCTACGGGGTCACACGATAGAACAGCTTTAATCGAATCGATTATTTAATTAAGTAATGATTTAATTAAATATGAATGAAATAGGCTCATAATGTATGAAGCCCACTAGGGCAATAGAAAGAAAGCAAGGAAGCGCATAAAAATACATGCTCTACACCCCAATCCCAACTAGCGAGATGCATTTCGATGCCCCCTTCCTGTATCCGTCAACTAGCGAGATGCATTTCGATGCATCCATTCGTGTGGACTAAGTAGGGACACTACAAAATTGTGGTGTTAGTGATCAATCTCATCCACGCTTCAAGAGGAAAAGGCTTCAAACAATAATCTTACTTGTGATTCATGAGCAATATGTGTTCCGTGTTTATAGGATCATCTCTCTTGAGAGAGTGTTTGAAATAAATTTTAAAATATCGGTCTCTCAAATCCCCACTGTGGTATCGTGAGCACTAGTCGTTATTGCCTTGAATCCTATGTGCTTGCCTTGTTTAATAACATGATATGAATATGATTCAAACGATGTATATATGTGTGATTTTTGTTTGTTTTCTCTGTATGGTTTCGACTCGTATTACTTGTGAACCTATAAAAAACTTTGCTTTTGGCGCTTATGATCGAGATCTCATTTTTTTCGAAAATCATTTTGGTATGCGACCGTTGTTTGCACGTAATTGGTCAACCAATGATATTGCGCCAATCACACCCTTTTTGCGATTCAATTTTTTTCCCGCAATCGTTCATGCGCATTATGATTTTGCATTGAATACGGGAATATGTTTTGAGTCAATTGGACGATTTGTTTTTCTGGAAAGGTGATGTACATATGCGTAAAGTGAATCGATGAATTGAAAAATTGTTTTTAATTGATCAATTGTTTATGAATTGTAAAGCTTATCCGATTGCGTAAATGGGCCAATATGTGAGACTGGCTGTTTGTGATTACACGCTCACTCATATCGGGAACATATGATTAGACTAAACGAGGACGACATATTTATCTCTCGTGTTCCATAAGCACAAATGGATGAAGGGATATTGAGTTCACAGTAATCTTGGTCGCGGTAAGGTTGAAAATGGATCACCGTATTACTTAATTGGGTAGCAATGATGCATTGCTAGATACTGCTCATTGTTTATAATATTTAATATTAATTTAATATTTAATATTATTTTAGTAAATAATATTATTGTCAAATTATGGGAACCTATAGGGTCACATGATAAAATGGTTTAATAGGAATCAGAATATTTAATGAAGTAATGATTTAATTAAATATGAAGGAAATAGGTTCATACCGTATGAGGCCCATTAGGGAACCAGAAAGAAAGGAAGGGAGCGCATAAGAATACATTCTCTTCGCCCCAACCCCAAGTGAGATAGTCTTGTTCTTTTGTGCCTGCTTCATGCAGCCGTCAACTAGCGGGCCATCCATTCGTGTGGGCTAAGTAGGGACACTACGAGATCGTGGTGTTAGTGATCAATCTCCTCCCCACTTCAAGAGGTAAACTTTACTGGCAATATTCCTATTTGTTATTCATGATCAATGTGTGATCCGTGTTTACTGGTATGTTTACTCTTGGGAAAGTTTTTTAAATAAATTTTAAAATGTCGATCTCTCAAGTCCCCAACAAAGGGTATCGTAGCATTGGTCGTTATTGCCTTGAATCCTATGCGCTTGCCTTATTTAATAACATGATTTGATTATGATTCAAATGATGTGTATATGCGTGATTGTTGTTTGTTTTCTCCATATGGTTTCAACTCGTATTAATCATGAACCTATAAAATAATTTGATTTTGCGCCTGAGATGGAGAACTCATGTTTTTCCGAAAACGTTTTGGTATGCCCAATGTTGTGTGCACTGAATTGGTCAACCAATGACATTGTGCAGATCTCACCCTTTTTGCTACTCAATTGTTCTCCCGCAAACGTTCATGCACATTATGATTTTTTGTTGAAACCGTGAACATGTTGTTTTTAGTCAATTGGACGATTTGTTTTCCGAAAAGGTATTGTTCATATGCGTAAAAGTGAATCGGTGAGTTGAAAAATTGTTTTTTAATTGGTCAATTATTTGGGAATTGGATAGCTTATCTAATTGCAGAAATGGGCCAATATGTGACATTAGGCCCGTTTGTGATTACACGTTCACTCTGGTATCGAGGAATATATGATTGGACTTTACGAGGATGACACATTTATGTCTCGTGTTCAATAAGGACACATGGACGAAAGGACATCGACTTCACAGTAATCATTATCGCGATAAGATTAAAATCGAATCACCGATATTTCCCGTTAATTAGGTAGCAATGATGCATTTCTAGATGCCACTCATTGTTTATAGTATTTAATATTAATTTAATAATTAATATTATTTTAATAATTAATATTAGTGCCAATTTAGTGGGAACCTACTGGGTCACACGATAGAACAGTTTAATCGGAATCAGATTATTTAATTAAGTAATGATTTAATTAAATATGAATGAAATAGGCTCATAATGTATGAAGCCCACTAGGGCAATAGAAAGAAAGCAAGGAAGCGCATAAAAATACATGCTCTACACCCCAATCCCAACTAGCGAGATGCATTTCGATGCCCCCTTCCTGTATCCGTCAACTAGCGAGATGCATTTCGATGCATCCATTCGTGTGGACTAAGTAGGGACACTACAAAATTGTGGTGTTAGTGATCAATCTCATCCACGCTTCAAGAGGAAAAGGCTTCAAACAATAATCTTACTTGTGATTCATGAGCAATATGTGTTCCGTGTTTATAGGATCATCTCTCTTGAGAGAGTGTTTGAAATAAATTTTAAAATATCGGTCTCTGAAATCCCCAACTGTGGTATCAGAGCACTAGTCGTTATTGCCTTGAATCCTATGTGCTTGCCTTGTTTAATAACATGATATGAATATGATTCAAACGATGTATATATGTGTGATTTTTGTTTGTTTTCTCTGTATGGTTTCGACTCGTATTACTTGTGAACCTATAAAAAACTTTGCTTTTGCGCTTATGACTGAGATCTCATTTTTTTCGAAAATCATTTTGGTATGCGCACTGTTGTTTGCACAGAATTGGTCAACCAATGATATTGCGCCAATCACACCCTTTTTGCGATTCAATTTTTTTCCCGCAACTGTTCATGCGCATTATGATTTTGCATTGAATACGGGAATATGTTTTGAGTCAATTGGACGATTTGTTTTTCTGGAAAGGTGATGTACATATGCGTAAAAGTGAATCAGTGAATTGAAAAATTGTTTTTTAATTGATCAATTGTTTATGAATTGTAAAGCTTATCTGATTGCGTAAATGGGCCAATATGTGAGACTGGTTGTTTGTGATTACACGCTCACTCCGTATCGGGGAACATATGATTAGACTAAACGAGGACGACATATTTATCTCTCGTGTTCCATAAGCACAAATGGATGAAGGGATATTGACTTCACAGTAATCTTGGTCGCGGTAAGGTTAAAATTGGATCACCGGTATTACCGTTAATTGGGTAGCAATGATGCATTGCTAGATACTGCTCATTGTTTATAATATTTAATATTAATTTAATATTTAATATTATTTTAGTAAATAATATTATTGTCAAATTATGGGAACCTATAGGGTCACATGATAAAATGGTTTAATAGGAATCAGAATATTTAATGAAGTAATGATTTAATTAAATATGAAGGAAATAGGTTCATACCGTATGAGGCCCATTAGGGAACCAGAAAGAAAGGAAGGGAGCGCATAAGAATACATTCTCTTCGCCCCAACCCCAAGTGAGATAGTCTTGTTCTTTTGTGCCTGCTTCATGCAGCCGTCAACTAGCGGGCCATCCATTCGTGTGGGCTAAGTAGGGACACTACGAGATCGTGGTGTTAGTGATCAATCTCCTCCCCACTTCAAGAGGTAAACTTTACTGGCAATATTCCTATTTGTTATTCATGATCAATGTGTGATCCGTGTTTACGGGGATCTTTACTCTTGAGAGAGTTTTTTAAATAAATTTTAAAATGTCGATCTCTCAAGTCCCCAACAGTGGTATCAGAGCATTGGTCGTTATTGCCTTGAATCCTATGCGCTTGCCTTATTTAATAACATGATTTGATTATGATTCAAATGATGTGTATATGCGTGATTGTTGTTTGTTTTCTCCATATGGTTTCAACTCGTATTAATCATGAACCTATAAAATAATTTGATTTTGCGCCTGAGATGGAGAACTCATGTTTTTCCGAAAACGTTTTGGTATGCCCAATGTTGTGTGCACTGAATTGGTCAACCAATGACATTGTGCAGATCTCACCCTTTTTGCTACTCAATTGTTCTCCGCATAACGTTCATGCACATTATGATTTTTGTTGAAACCGTGAACATGTTGTTTTTAGTCAATTGGACGATTTGTTTTCCGAAAAGGTATTGTTCATATGCGTAAAAGTGAATCGGTGAGTTGAAAAATTGTTTTTTAATTGGTCAATTATTTGGGAATTGGATAGCTTATCTAATTGCAGAAATGGGCCAATATGTGACATTAGGCCCGTTTGTGATTACACGTTCACTCTGGTATCGAGGAATATATGATTGGACTTTACGAGGATGACACATTTATGTCTCGTGTTCAATAAGGACACATGGACGAAAGGACATCGACTTCACAAGAATCATTATCGCGATAAGATTAAAATCGAATCACCGATATTTCCCGTTAATTAGGTAGCAATGATGCATTTCTAGATGCCACTCATTGTTTATAGTATTTAATATTAATTTAATAATTAATATTATTTTAATAATTAATATTAGTGCCAATTTAGTGGGAACCTCTTTGGGTCACACGATAGAAACGATTTAATCGAATCAGATTATTTAATTAAGTAATGATTTAATTAAATATGAATGAAATAGGCTCATAATGTATGAAGCCCACTAGGGCAATAGAAAGAAAGCAAGGAAGCGCATAAAAATACATGCTCTACACCCCAATCCCAACTAGCGAGATGCATTTCGATGCCCCCTTCCTGTATCCGTCAACTAGCGAGATGCATTTCGATGCATCCATTCGTGGACTAAGTAGGGACACTACAAAATTGTGGTGTTAGTGATCAATCTCATCCACGCTTCAAGAGGAAAAGGCTTCAAACAATAATCTTACTTGTGATTCATGAGCAATATGTGTTCCGTGTTTATAGGATCATCTCTCTTGAGAGAGTGTTTGAAATAAATTTTAAAATATCGGTCTCTGAAATCCCCACTGTGGTATCAAGCACTAGTCGTTATTGCCTTGAATCCTATGTGCTTGCCTTGTTTAATAACATGATATGAATATGATTCAAACGATGTATATATGTGTGATTTTTGTTTGTTTTCTCTGTATGGTTTCGACTCGTATTACTTGTGAACCTATAAAAAACTTTGCTTTTGGCGCTTATGATCGAGATCTCATTTTTTGAAATTCGTTTTGGTATGCGCACTGTTGTTTGCACAGAATTGGTCAACCAATGATATTGCGCCAATCACACCCTTTTTGCGATTCAATTTTTTTCCCGCAACTGTTCATGCGCATTATGATTTTGCATTGAATACGGGAATATGTTTTGAGTCAATTGGACGATTTGTTTTTCTGGAAAGGTGATGTACATATGCGTAAAAGTGAATCAGTGAATTGAAAAATTGTTTTTTAATTGATCAATTGTTTATGAATTGTAAAGCTTATCGATTGCGTAAATGGGCCAATATGTGAGACTGGGCTGTTTGTGATTACACGTTCACTCTGGTATCGGGGAACATATGATTAGACTAAACGAGGACGACATATTTATCTCTCGTGTTCCATAAGCACAAATGGATGAAGGGATATTGACTTCACAGTAATCTTGGTCGCGGTAAGGTTAAAATTGGATCACCGGTATTACCGTTAATTGGGTAGCAATGATGCATTGCTAGATACTGCTCATTGTTTATAATATTTAATATTAATTTAATATTTAATATTATTTTAGTAAATAATATTATTGTCAAATTATGGGAACCTATAGGGTCACATGATAAAATGGTTTAATAGGAATCGAGAATATTTAATGAAGTAATGATTTAATTAAATATGAAGGAAATAGGTTCATACCGTATGAGGCCCATTAGGGAACCAGAAAGAAAGGAAGGGAGCGCATAAGAATACATTCTCTTCGCCCCAACCCCAAGTGAGATAGTCTTGTTCTTTTGTGCCTGCTTCATGCAAACGTCAACTAGCGGGCCATCCATTCGTGTGGGCTAAGTAGGGACACTACGAGATCGTGGTGTTAGTGATCAATCTCCTCCCCACTTCAAGAGGTAAACTTTCTTGGCAATATTCCTATTTGTTATTCATGATCAATGTGTGATCCGTGTTTACGGGATCTTTACTCTTGAGAGAGTTTTTAAATAAATTTTAAAATGTCGATCTCTCAAGTCCCCAATGATGGTATCGAGCATTGGTCGTTATTGCCTTGAATCCTATGCGCTTGCCTTATTTAATAACATGATTTGATTATGATTCAAATGATGTGTATATGCGTGATTGTTGTTTGTTTTCTCCATATGGTTTCAACTCGTATTAATCATGAACCTATAAAATAATTTGATTTTGCCATTGAGATGGAGAACTCATGTTTTTCCGAAAACGTTTTGGTATGCCCAATGTTGTGTGCACTGAATTGGTCAACCAATGACATTGTGCAGATCTCACCCTTTTTGCTACTCAATTGTTCTCCCGCAAACGTTCATGCACATTATGATTTTTTGTTGAAACCGTGAACATGTTGTTTTTAGTCAATTGGACGATTTGTTTTCCGAAAAGGTATTGTTCATATGTGATAAAGTGAATCGGTGAGTTGAAAAATTGTTTTTTAATTGGTCAATTATTTGGGAATTGGATAGCTTATCTAATTGCAGAAATGGGCCAATATGTGACATTAGGCCCGTTTGTGATTACACGTTCACTCTGGTATCGAGGAATATATGATTGGACTTTACGAGGATGACACATTTATGTCTCGTGTTCAATAAGGACACATGGACGAAAGGACATCGACTTCACAGTAATCATTATCGCGATAAGATTAAAATCGAATCACCGATATTTCCCGTTAATTAGGTAGCAATGATGCATTTCTAGATGCCACTCATTGTTTATAGTATTTAATATTAATTTAATAATTAATATTATTTTAATAATTAATATTAGTGCCAATTTAGTGGGAACCTCTTTGGGTCACACGATAGAACAGTTTAATCGGAATCAGATTATTTAATTAAGTAATGATTTAATTAAATATGAATGAAATAGGCTCATAATGTATGAAGCCCACTAGGGCAATAGAAAGAAAGCAAGGAAGCGCATAAAAATACATGCTCTACACCCCAATCCCAACTAGCGAGATGCATTTCGATGCCCCCTTCCTGTATCCGTCAACTAGCGAGATGCATTTCGATGCATCCATTCGTGTGGACTAAGTAGGGACACTACAAAATTGTGGTGTTAGTGATCAATCTCATCCACGCTTCAAGAGGAAAAGGCTTCAAACAATAATCTTACTTGTGATTCATGAGCAATATGTGTTCCGTGTTTATAGGATCATCTCTCTTGAGAGAGTGTTTGAAATAAATTTTAAAATATCGGTCTCTGACATCACCCACTGTGGAACCAGCTCACTCGTCGTTATTGCCTTGAATCCTATGTGCTTGCCTTGTTTAATAACATGATATGAATATGATTCAAACGATGTATATATGTGTGATTTTTGTTTGTTTTCTCTGTATGGTTTCGACTCGTATTACTTGTGAACCTATAAAAAACTTTGCTTTTGGCGCTTATGACTGAGATCTCATTTTTTGAAAATCATTTTGGTATGCGACCGTTGTTTGCAATGCATTGGTCAACCAATGATATTGCGCCAATCACACCCTTTTGCGATTCAATTTTTTCCATATTTGTTCATCGCATTATGATTTTGCATTGAATACGAGAATATGTTTTGAGTCAATTGGACGATTTGTTTTTCTGGAAAGGTGATGTACATATGCGTAAAAGTGAATCGATGAATTGAAAAATTGTTTTTAATTGATCAATTGTTTATGAATTGTAAAGCTTATCTGATTGCAGAAATGGGCCAATATGTGAGACTGGGCTGTTTGTGATTACACGTTCACTCTGGTATCGGGGAACATATGATTAGACTAAACGAGGACGACATATTTATCTCTCGTGTTCCATAAGCACAAATGGATGAAGGGATATTGACTTCACAGTAATCTTGGTCGCGGTAAGGTTAAAATTGGATCACCGGTATTACAGATTAATTGGGTAGCAATGATGCATTGCTAGATCTTTGCTCATTGTTTATAATATTTAATATTAATTTAATATTTAATATTATTTTAGTAAATAATATTATTGTCAAATTATGGGAACCTATAGGGTCACATGATAAAATGGTTTAATAGGAATCAGAATATTTAATGAAGTAATGATTTAATTAAATATGAAGGAAATAGGTTCATACCGTATGAGGCCCATTAGGGAACCAGAAAGAAAGGAAGGGAGCGCATAAGAATACATTCTCTTCGCCCCAACCCCAAGTGAGATAGGCTTGTTCTTTTGTGCCTGGTTCATGCAAAGTCAACTAGCGGGCCATCCATTCGTGTGGGCTAAGTAGGGACACTACGAGATCGTGGTGTTAGTGATCAATCTCCCCCCCCCTTCAAGAGGTAAACTTTCCTGGCAATATTCCTATTTGTTATTCATGATCAATGTGTGATCCGTGTTTACGGGGATCTTTACTCTTGAGAGAGTTTTTTAAATAAATTTTAAAATGTCGATCTCTCAAGTCCCCAACAAAGTGGTATCGAGCATTGGTCGTTATTGCCTTGAATCCTATCGCTTGCCTTATTTAATAACATGATTTGATTATGATTCAAATGATGTGTATATGCGTGATTGTTGTTTGTTTTCTCCATATGGTTTCAACTCGTATTAATCATGAACCTATAAAATAATTTGATTTTGCGTCTGAGATGGAGAACTCATGTTTTTCCGAAAACGTTTTGGTATGCCCAATGTTGTGTGCACTGAATTGGTCAACCAATGACATTGTGCAGATCTCACCCTTTTTGCTACTCAATTGTTCTCCATAAACGTTCATGCACATTATGATTTTTGTTGAAACCGTGAACATGTTGTTTTTAGTCAATTGGACGTTTTGTTTTCCAAAAAGGTATTGTTCATATGCGTAAAAGTGAATCGGTGAGTTGAAAAATTGTTTTTAATTGGTCAATTATTTGGGAATTGGATAAGCTTATCTAATTGCAGAAATGGGCCAATATGTGACATTAGGCCCGTTTGTGATTACACGTTCACTCTGGTATCGAGGAATATATGATTGGACTTTACGAGGATGACACATTTATGTCTCGTGTTCAATAAGGACACATGGACATCGACTTCACAATAATCATTATCGCGATAAGATTAAAATCGAATCACCGATATTTCCCGTTAATTAGGTAGCAATGATGCATTTCTAGATGCCACTCATTGTTTATAGTATTTAATATTAATTTGATAATTAATATTATTTTAATAATTAATATTAGTGCCAATTTAGTGGGAACCTCTTTGGGTCACACGATAGAAACGATTTAATCGGAATCAGTTATTTAATTAAGTAATGATTTAATTAAATATGAATGAAATAGGCTCATAATGTATGAAGCCCACTAGGGCAATAGAAAGAAAGCAAGGAAGCGCATAAAAATACATGCTCTACACCCCAATCCCAACTAGCGAGATGCATTTCGATGCCCCCTTCCTGTATCCGTCAACTAGCGAGATGCATTTCGATGCATCCATTCGTGTGGACTAAGTAGGGACACTACAAAATTGTGGTGTTAGTGATCAATCTCATCCACGCTTCAAGAGGAAAAGGCTTCAAACAATAATCTTACTTGTGATTCATGAGCAATATGTGTTCCGTGTTTATAGGATCATCTCTCTTGAGAGAGTGTTTGAAATAAATTTTAAAATATCGGTCTCTGAAATCCCCACCTGTGGTATCAGAGCACTAGTCGTTATTGCCTTGAATCCTATGTGCTTGCCTTGTTTAATAACATGATATGAATATGATTCAAACGATGTATATATGTGTGATTTTTGTTTGTTTTCTCTGTATGGTTTCGACTCGTATTACTTGTGAACCTATAAAAAACTTTGCTTTTGCGCTTATGACTGAGATCTCATTTTTTTCGAAAATCATTTTGGTATGCGCACTGTTGTTTGCACAGAATTGGTCAACCAATGATATTGCGCCAATCACACCCTTTTTGCGATTCAATTTTTTTCCCGCAACTGTTCATGCGCATTATGATTTTGCATTGAATACGGGAATATGTTTTGAGTCAATTGGACGATTTGTTTTTCTGGAAAGGTGATGTACATATGCGTAAAAGTGAATCAGTGAATTGAAAAATTGTTTTTTAATTGATCAATTGTTTATGAATTGTAAAGCTTATCTGATTGCAGAAATGGGCCAATATGTGAGACTGGGCTGTTTGTGATTACACGTTCACTCTGGTATCGGGGAACATATGATTAGACTAAACGAGGACGACATATTTATCTCTCGTGTTCCATAAGCACAAATGGATGAAGGGATATTGACTTCACAGTAATCTTGGTCGCGGTAAGGTTAAAATTGGATCACCGGTATTACCGTTAATTGGGTAGCAATGATGCATTGCTAGATACTGCTCATTGTTTATAATATTTAATATTAATTTAATATTTAATATTATTTTAGTAAATAATATTATTGTCAAATTATGGGAACCTATAGGGTCACATGATAAAATGGTTTAATAGGAATCAGAATATTTAATGAAGTAATGATTTAATTAAATATGAAGGAAATAGGTTCATACCGTATGAGGCCCATTAGGGAACCAGAAAGAAAGGAAGGGAGCGCATAAGAATACATTCTCTTCGCCCCAACCCCAAGTGAGATAGTCTTGTTCTTTTGTGCCTGCTTCATGCAGCCGTCAACTAGCGGGCCATCCATTCGTGTGGGCTAAGTAGGGACACTACGAGATCGTGGTGTTAGTGATCAATCTCCTCCCCACTTCAAGAGGTAAACTTTACTGGCAATATTCCTATTTGTTATTCATGATCAATGTGTGATCCGTGTTTACGGGGATCTTTACTCTTGAGAGAGTTTTTTAAATAAATTTTAAAATGTCGATCTCTCAAGTCCCCAACAGTGGTATCAGAGCATTGGTCGTTATTGCCTTGAATCCTATGCGCTTGCCTTATTTAATAACATGATTTGATTATGATTCAAATGATGTGTATATGCGTGATTGTTGTTTGTTTTCTCCATATGGTTTCAACTCGTATTAATCATGAACCTATAAAATAATTTGATTTTGCGCCTGAGATGGAGAACTCATGTTTTTCCGAAAACGTTTTGGTATGCCCAATGTTGTGTGCACTGAATTGGTCAACCAATGACATTGTGCAGATCTCACCCTTTTGCTACTCAATTGTTCTCCATAGCGTTCATGCACATTATGATTTTTGTTGAAACCGTGAACATGTTGTTTTTAGTCAATTGGGCGATTTGTTTTCCGAAAAGGTATTGTTCATATGCGTAAAAGTGAATCGGTGAGTTGAAAAATTGTTTTTAATTGGTCAATTATTTGGGAATTGGATAAGCTTATCTAATTGCGAAATGGGCCAATATGTGACATTAGGCCCGTTTGTGATTACACGTTCACTCTGGTATCGAGGAATATATGATTGGACTTTACGAGGATGACACATTTATGTCTCGTGTTCAATAAGGACACATGGACGAAAGGACATCGACTTCCACGATAATCATTATCGCGATAAGATTAAAATCGAATCACCGATATTTCCGTTAATTAGGTAGCAATGATGCATTTCTAGATGCCACTCATTGTTTATAGTATTTAATATTAATTTAATAATTAATATTATTTTAATAATTAATATTAGTGCCAATTTAGTAGGAACCTCTTTGGGTCACACGATAGAAACGATTTAATCGGAATCAGATTATTTAATTAAGTAATGATTTAATTAAATAAGAATGAAATAGGCTCATAATGTATGAAGCCCACTAGGGCAATAGAAAGAAAGCAAGGAAAGCGCATAAAAATACATGCTCTACACCCCAATCCCAACTAGCGAGATGCATTTCGATGCCCCCTTCCTGTATCCGTCAACTAGCGAGATGCATTTCGATGCATCCATTCGTGTGGACTAAGTAGGGACACTACAAAATTGTGGTGTTAGTGATCAATCTCATCCACGCTTCAAGAGGAAAAGGCTTCAAACAATAATCTTACTTGTGATTCATGAGCAATATGTGTTCCGTGTTTATAGGATCATCTCTCTTGAGAGAGTGTTTGAAATAAATTTTAAAATATCGGTCTCTGAAATCCCCAACTGTGGTATCGAGCACTAGTCGTTATTGCCTTGAATCCTATGTGCTTGCCTTGTTTAATAACATGATATGAATATGATTCAAGCGATGTATATATGTGTGATTTTTGTTTGTTTTCTCTGTATGGTTTAGACTCGTATTACTTGTGAACCTATAAAAACTTTGCTTTGCGCTTATGACTGAGATCTCATTTTTTGAAAATCATTTTGGTATGCGCATTGTTGTTTGCAGAATTGGTCAACCAATGATATTGCGCCAATCACACCCTTTGCGATTCAATTTTTTCCATATTTGTTCATGCGCATTATGATTTTGCATTGAATACGGGAATATGTTTTGAGTCAATTGGACGATTTGTTTTTCTGGAAAGGTGATGTACATATGCGTAAAAGTGAATCAATGAATTGAAAAATTGTTTTTTAATTGATCAATTGTTTATGAATTGTAAAGCTTATCTGATTGCAGAAATGGGCCAATATGTGAGACTGGGCTGTTTGTGATTACACGTTCACTCTGGTATCGGGGAACATATGATTAGACTAAACGAGGACGACATATTTATCTCTCGTGTTCCATAAGCACAAATGGATGAAGGGATATTGACTTCCACAGTAATCTTGGTCGCGGTAAGGTTAAAATTGGATCACCAGGTATTACAGATTAATTGGGTAGCATTGATGCATTGCTAGATCCTGCTCATTGTTTATAATATTTAATATTAATTTAATATTTAATATTATTTTAGTAAATAATATTATTGTCAAATTATGGGAACCTATAGGGTCACATGATAAAATGGTTTAATAGGAATCAGAATATTTAATGAAGTAATGATTTAATTAAATATGAAGGAAATAGGTTCATACCGTATGAGGCCCATTAGGGAACCAGAAAGAAAGGAAGGGAGCGCATAAGAATACATTCTCTTCGCCCCAACCCCAAGTGAGATAGTCTTGTTCTTTTGTGCACTTCATGAAGCAGTCAACTAGCGGGCCATCCATTCGTGTGGGCTAAGTAGGGACACTACGAGATCGTGGTGTTAGTGATCAATCTCCTCCCCACTTCAAGAGGTAAACTTTACTGGCAATATTCCTATTTGTTATTCATGATCAATGTGTGATCCGTGTTTACGGGGATCTTTACTCTTGAGAGAGTTTTTTAAATAAATTTTAAAATGTCGATCTCTCAAGTCCCCAACAGTGGTATCAGAGCATTGGTCGTTATTGCCTTGAATCCTATGCGCTTGCCTTATTTAATAACATGATTTGATTATGATTCAAATGATGTGTATATGCGTGATTGTTGTTTGTTTTCTCCATATGGTTTCAACTCGTATTAATCATGAACCTATAAAATAATTTGATTTTGCGCCTGAGATGGAGAACTCATGTTTTTCCGAAAACGTTTTGGTATGCCCAATGTTGTGTGCACTGAATTGGTCAACCAATGACATTGTGCAGATCTCACCCTTTTTGCTACTCAATTGTTCTCCAGCAAAAGTCCATGCACATTATGATTTTTTGTTGAAACCGTGAACATGTTGTTTTTAGTCAATTGGACGATTTGTTTTCCGAAAAGGTATTGTTCATATGCGTAAAAGTGAATCGGTGAGTTGAAAAATTGTTTTTTAATTGGTCAATTATTTGGGAATTGGATAGCTTATCTAATTGCAGAAATGGGCCAATATGTGACATTAGGCCCGTTTGTGATTACACGTTCACTCTGGTATCGAGGAATATATGATTGGACTTTACGAGGATGACACATTTATGTCTCGTGTTCAATAAGGACACATGGACGAAAGGACATCGACTTCACAGTAATCATTATCGCGATAAGATTAAAATCGAATCACCGATATTTCCCGTTAATTAGGTAGCAATGATGCATTTCTAGATGCCACTCATTGTTTATAGTATTTAATATTAATTTAATAATTAATATTA
Source organism: Calophaca sinica (assembly GCA_037113605.1). Classification (NCBI taxonomy): domain Eukaryota; kingdom Viridiplantae; phylum Streptophyta; class Magnoliopsida; order Fabales; family Fabaceae; genus Calophaca; species Calophaca sinica. Next base: position 83,948,496 of record CM073731.1, read on the forward strand.
TTTTAATAATTAATATTAGTGCCAATTTAGTGGGAACCTATTGGGTCACACGATAGAAACGATTTAATCGGAATCAGATTATTTAATTAAGTAATGATTTAATTAAATATGAATGAAATAGGCTCATAATGTATGAAGCCCACTAGGGCAATAGAAAGAAAGCAAGGAAGCGCATAAAAATACATGCTCTACACCCCAATCCCAACTAGCGAGATGCATTTCGATGCCCCCTTCCTGTATCCGTCAACTAGCGAGATGCATTTCGATGCATCCATTCGTGTGGACTAAGTAGGGACACTACAAAATTGTGGTGTTAGTGATCAATCTCATCCACGCTTCAAGAGGAAAAGGCTTCAAACAATAATCTTACTTGTGATTCATGAGCAATATGTGTTCCGTGTTTATAGGATCATCTCTCTTGAGAGAGTGTTTGAAATAAATTTTAAAATATCGGTCTCTGAAATCCCCACCTGTGGTATCAGAGCACTAGTCGTTATTGCCTTGAATCCTATGTGCTTGCCTTGTTTAATAACATGATATGAATATGATTCAAACGATGTATATATGTGTGATTTTTGTTTGTTTTCTCTGTATGGTTTCGACTCGTATTACTTGTGAACCTATAAAAAACTTTGCTTTTGCGCTTATGACTGAGATCTCATTTTTTTCGAAAATCATTTTGGTATGCGCACTGTTGTTTGCACAGAATTGGTCAACCAATGATATTGCGCCAATCACACCCTTTGCGATTCAATTTTTTCCATAACTGTTCATGCGCATTATGATTTTGCATTGACTACGCGAATATGTTTTGAGTCAATTGGACGATTTGTTTTTCTGGAAAGGTGATGTACATATGCGTAAAAGTGAATCAATGGATTGAAAAATTGTTTTTTAATTGATCAATTGTTTATGAATAGTAAAGCTAATCTGATTGCAAAAATGGGCCAATATGTGAGACTGGGCTGTTTGTGATTACACGTTCACTCTGGTATCGGGGAACATATGATTAGACTAAACGAGGACGACATATTTATCTCTCGTGTTCCATAAGCACAAATGGATGAAGGGATATTGACTTCACAGTAATCTTGGTCGCGGTAAGGTTAAAATTGGATCACCGGTATTACCGTTAATTGGGTAGCAATGATGCATTGCTAGATACTGCTCATTGTTTATAATATTTAATATTAATTTAATATTTAATATTATTTTAGTAAATAATATTATTGTCAAATTATGGGAACCTATAGGGTCACATGATAAAATGGTTTAATAGGAATCAGAATATTTAATGAAGTAATGATTTAATTAAATATGAAGGAAATAGGTTCATACCGTATGAGGCCCATTAGGGAACCAGAAAGAAAGGAAGGGAGCGCATAAGAATACATTCTCTTCGCTGACCCCAAGTGAGATAGTCTTGTTCTTTTGTGCACCTTCATGCAGTAGTCAACTAGCGGGCCATCCATTCGTGTGGGCTAAGTAGGGACACTACGAGATCGTGGTGTTAGTGATCAATCTCCTCCCCACTTCAAGAGGTAAACTTTCTTGGCAATATTCCTATTTGTTATTCATGATCAATGTGTGATCCGTGTTTACTGAGGATCTTTACTCTTGAGAGAGTTTTTTAAATAAATTTTAAAATGTCGATCTCTCAAGTCCCCAACAGTGGTATCAGAGCATTGGTCGTTATTGCCTTGGAAGCTTGCCTTATTTAATAACATGATTTGATTATGATTCAAATGATGTGTATATGCGTGATTGTTGTTTGTTTTCTCCATATGGTTTCAACTCGTATTAATCATGAACCTATAAAATAATTTGATTTTGCTTTGAGATGGAGAACTCATGTTTTTCCAGCGTTTTGGTATGCCCAATGTTGTGTGCACTGAATTGGTCAACCAATGACATTGTGCAGATCTCACCCTTTTTGCTACTCAATTGTTCTCCATAAGCGTTCATGCACATTATGATTTTTTGTTGAAACCGTGAACATGTTGTTTTTAGTCAATTGGACGATTTGTTTTCCGAAAAGGTATTGTTCATATGCGTAAAAGTGAATCGGTGAGTTGAAAAATTGTTTTTTAATTGGTCAATTATTTGGGAATTGGATAGCTTATCTAATTGCAGAAATGGGCCAATATGTGACATTAGGCCCGTTTGTGATTACACGTTCACTCTGGTATCGAGGAATATATGATTGGACTTTACGAGGATGACACATTTATGTCTCGTGTTCAATAAGGACACATGGACATCGACTTCACAGTAATCATTATCGCGATAAGATTAAAATCGAATCACCGATATTTCCCGTTAATTAGGTAGCAATGATGCATTTCTAGATGCCACTCATTGTTTATAGTATTTAATATTAATTTAATAATTAATATTATTTTAATAATTAATATTAGTGCCAATTTAGTGGGAACCTGCTGGGTCACACGATAGAAACGATTTAATCGGAATCAGATTATTTAATTAAGTAATGATTTAATTAAATATGAATGAAATAGGCTCATAATGTATGAAGCCCACTAGGGCAATAGAAAGAAAGCAAGGAAGCGCATAAAAATACATGCTCTACACCCCAATCCCAACTAGCGAGATGCATTTCGATGCCCCCTTCCTGTATCCGTCAACTAGCGAGATGCATTTCGATGCATCCATTCGTGTGGACTAAGTAGGGACACTACAAAATTGTGGTGTTAGTGATCAATCTCATCCACGCTTCAAGAGGAAAAGGCTTCAAACAATAATCTTACTTGTGATTCATGAGCAATATGTGTTCCTGTTTATAGGATCATCTCTCTTGAGAGAGTGTTTGAAATAAATTTTAAAATATCGGTCTCTGAAATCCCCACCTGGTATCGAGCACTAGTCGTTATTGCCTTGAATCCTATGTGCTTGCCTTGTTTAATAACATGATATGAATATGATTCAAGCGATGTATATATGTGTGATTTTTGTTTGTTTTCTCTGTATGGTTTAGACTCGTATTACTTGTGAACCTATAAAAACTTTGCTTTTGCGCTTATGGTGAGATCTCATTTTTTGAAAATCATTTTGGTATGCATTGTTGTTTGCACTGAATTGGTCAACCAATGATATTGCGCCAATCACACCCTTTGCGATTCAATTTTTTCCCATATTTGTTCATGCGCATTATGATTTTGCATTGAATACGGGAATATGTTTTGAGTCAATTGGACGATTTGTTTTCTGGAAAGGTGATGTACATATGCGTAAAGTGAATCAGTGAATTGAAAAATTGTTTTTTAATTGATCAATTGTTTATAAATTGGAAAGCTTATCTGATTGCAGAAATGGCCCAATATGTGATATTGGGCCCGTTTGTGATTACACGTTCACTCTGGTATCGGGGAACATATGATTAGACTAAACGAGGACGACATACTTATCTCTCGTGTTCCATAAGGACACATGAACGAAGGGATATTGACTTCACAGTAATCTTGGTCGCAGTAAGGTTAAAATCGGATCACCGATTTTTTCGTTAATTGGGTAGTAATTATGCATTGCTAGATGCCGCTCATTGTTTATAATATTTAATATTAATTTAATATTAAATATTATTTTAGTAAATAATATTATTGTCAAATTATGGGAACCTATAGGGTCACATGATAAAATGGTTTAATAGGAATCAGAATATTTAATGAAGTAATGATTTAATTAAATATGAAGGAAATAGGTTCATACCGTATGAGGCCCATTAGGGAACCAGAAAGAAAGGAAGGGAGCGCATAAGAATACATTCTCTTCGCCCCAACCCCAAGTGAGATAGTCTTGTTCTTTTGTGCTTGCTTCATGCAGCCGTCAACTAGCGGGCCATCCATTCGTGTGGGCTAAGTAGGGACACTACGAGATCGTGGTGTTAGTGATCAATCTCCTCCCCACTTCAAGAGGTAAACTTTACTGGCAATATTCCTATTTGTTATTCATGATCAATGTGTGATCCGTGTTTACGGGGATCTTTACTCTTGAGAGAGTTTTTTAAATAAATTTTAAAATGTCGATCTCTCAAGTCCCCAACAGTGGTATCAGAGCATTGGTCGTTATTGCCTTGGAAGCTTGCCTTATTTAATAACATGATTTGATTATGATTCAAATGATGTGTATATGCGTGATTGTTGTTTGTTTTCTCCATATGGTTTCAACTCGTATTAATCATGAACCTATAAAATAATTTGATTTTGCGCCTGAGATGGAGAACTCATGTTTTTCAGCGTTTTGGTATGCCCAATGTTGTGTGCACTGAATTGGTCAACCAATGACATTGTGCAGATCTCACCCTTTTTGCTACTCAATTGTTCTCCATAAGCGTTCATGCACATTATGATTTTTGTTGAAACCGTGAACATGTTGTTTTTAGTCAATTGGGCGATTTGTTTTCGAAAAGGTATTGTTCATATGCGTAAAGTGAATCGGTGAGTTGAAAAATTGTTTTTAATTGGTCAATTATTTGGGAATTGGATAAGCTTATCTAATTGCAGAAATGGGCCAATATGTGACATTAGGCCCGTTTGTGATTACACGTTCACTCTGGTATCGAGGAATATATGATTGGACTTTACGAGGATGACACATTTATGTCTCGTGTTCAATAAGGACACATGGACGAAAGGACATCGACTTCACAGTAATCATTATCGCGATAAGATTAAAATCGAATCACCGATATTTCCCGTTAATTAGGTAGCAATGATGCATTTCTAGATGCCACTCATTGTTTATAGTATTTAATATTAATTTAATAATTAATATTATTTTAATAATTAATATTAGTGCCAATTTAGTGGGAGCCTGGTGGGTCACACGATAGAAACGATTTAATCGGAATCAGATTATTTAATTAAGTAATGATTTAATTAAATATGAATGAAATAGGCTCATAATGTATGAAGCCCACTAGGGCAATAGAAAGAAAGCAAGGAAGCGCATAAAAATACATGCTCTACACCCCAATCCCAACTAGCGAGATGCATTTCGATGCCCCCTTCCTGTATCCGTCAACTAGCGAGATGCATTTCGATGCATCCATTCGTGTGGACTAAGTAGGGACACTACAAAATTGTGGTGTTAGTGATCAATCTCATCCACGCTTCAAGAGGAAAATGCTTCAAACAATAATCTTACTTGTGATTCATGAGCAATATGTGTTCCGTGTTTATAGGATCATCTCTCTTGAGAGAGTGTTTGAAATAAATTTTAAAATATCGGTCTCTGAAATCCCCAACTGTGGTATCAGAGCACTAGTCGTTATTGCCTTGAATCCTATGTGCTTGCCTTGTTTAATAACATGATATGAATATGATTCAAACGATGTATATATGTGTGATTTTTGTTTGTTTTCTCTGTATGGTTTCGACTCGTATTACTTGTGAACCTATAAAAAACTTTGCTTTTGCGCTTATGACTGAGATCTCATTTTTTTCGAAAATCATTTTGGTATGCGCACTGTTGTTTGCACAGAATTGGTCAACCAATGATATTGCGCCAATCACACCCTTTTTGCGATTCAATTTTTTTCCCGCAACTGTTCATGCGCATTATGATTTTGCATTGAATACGGGAATATGTTTTGAGTCAATTGGACGATTTGTTTTTCTGGAAAGGTGATGTACATATGCGTAAAAGTGAATCAGTGAATTGAAAAATTGTTTTTTAATTGATCAATTGTTTATGAATTGTAAAGCTTATCTGATTGCAGAAATGGGCCAATATGTGAGACTGGGCTGTTTGTGATTACACGTTCACTCTGGTATCGGGGAACATATGATTAGACTAAACGAGGACGACATATTTATCTCTCGTGTTCCATAAGCACAAATGGATGAAGGGATATTGACTTCACAGTAATCTTGGTCGCGGTAAGGTTAAAATTGGATCACCGATTTTTTCGTTAATTGGGTAGTAATTATGCATTGCTAGATGCCGCTCATTGTTTATAATATTTAATATTAATTTAATATTAAATATTATTTTAGTAAATAATATTATTGTCAAATTATGGGAACCTATAGGGTCACATGATAGAATCATTTAATCAGAATCAGAATCATAATATTTAATGAAGTAATGATTTAATTAAATATGAAGGAAATAGGTTCATACCATATGAGGCCCATTAGGGAACCAGGAAAGAAAGGAAGGAGCGCATAAGAATACATTCTCTTCGCCCAACCCCAAGTGAGATAGTCTTGTTCTTTTGTGCCTCCTTCATGCAGCCGTCAACTAGCGAGCCATCCATTCTTGTGGGCTAAGTAGGGACACTACGAGATCGTGGTGTTAGTGATCAATCTCCTCCCACTTCAAGAGGTAAACGCTACAAACAATAGTCTTATTTGTGATTCAAGAGCAATGTGTGATCCGTGTTTACGGGGATGGCACATTTATGTCTCGTGTTCAAGAAGGACACATGGACGAAGGAACATTGACTTCACACTAATCTTGGTCGCAGTAAGGTTATAATCGGATCTCCAGTTTTTCCCTTTGATTAGGTAGCATTGATGTATTACTAGATATCGCTCATTGTTTTTACTATTTAATATTAATTTAATAATGAATATTATGTTAATAATTAATATTATTTTAATAATTAATATTATTGTCAACTTAGGGGGAACCTATAGGGTCACACGATAGAACGATTTAATCGGAATCAGATTACTTAATTAAGTAATGATTTAATTAAATATTAAGGAAATGAGCTCGTAATGTATGAGGCCCATTAGGGCAACAGAAAGAAAGGAAGGGAGCGCATAAGAAAACATGCTCTGCGCCCAATCCCAAGTGAGATAGTCTTGTTCTTCTGTGCTTCATTCTTGTAGCTATTAACTTGCGAACGGATTTCGAGCCATCCATTCGTGTGGACTAAGTAGGGACACTACGAGATCATGGTGTTAGTGATCAATCTCCCCCATGGTTCAAGAGGTAAACGCTACAAACAATAGTCTTATTTGTGATTCAAGAGCAATGCATGATCTGTGTCTACGGGGATCTTTTCTCTTAAGAGAGATTTTGAAATAAAATTTAAAATGTCGGTCTCTCAAATCCCCAACAGTGGTATCAGAGCATTGGTCGTTATTGCCTTGAATCCTATGCGCTTGCATTGTTTAATAACATGATTTGATTATGATTCAAAAGATGTATATATGTGTGATTGTTGTTTGTTTTCTCTGTATGGTTTCGACTCTATTACTCGTGAACCTATAAAAAACTTTGATTTTGTGCCTATGACTTAGAGTTCATGTTTTTCAAAAAACGTTTTGGTATGCGCATTGTTGCTTGCACAGAATTGGTCAACCAAATTGTAACGCCTCAAATCCCTTAAGTTTAGTGTGGGATTTGAAGGTTTATGAAATGGATTTTTAGGGATATGTGATTATGTAAATCTTTCCTAACTTGCATTCGATTGTATTCTTAGTGAACATGATTGCATATTTTTGATAATGTTTCATTGTTGTTCTTGAGATGTTAAATATGTTTTATTTGACCTTAGAATGATTAGAAGTATTGAGTATGGATTGATTGAAGATGGTTTAGGGAGAAAATTTCAAGAATTGTTGTCAAATTCTGTTTTTTCTGCATTTTGTACTGCATGAATCAATTCATAAGAGCCTAAATTGATTCACAAAGGGTTCCAAGCCATCCTGATGCTTCTGTGAATCGAATTGGGAAGCAGTGAATCGAATCGTGAATCGATTCCTGAAAGGCACTGCTGCATTCTTGACTACATGAATCGATTCACACTTAATTGTGAATCGATTCACAGACAGAAAAATGCACAAAATGCTGCAGAAACAATCAGAACAGAAAAAGAAAGGGAAAAGGGGAGAAAAGATGAGAAAGGAGAAGGAGAAAAGGGAGGAAAGTTAGGGTTTTCATGGGATTTGGGAGATTCTTGTGGGATCTCTCCAATTCCTTGCTTGAAGAGGAAGATTGAAGATTATAGATCAAGATTTAGGAAAAACGTGGAGAAGATCAAGAAGGGCAAAGCTCCACCATTTTAGCTCAAGATTTTGAAGAGTACTAGTTAGTTCTTCCTCTTTTAGATGTTAAGCACCCATAAGTCCCATATTAGGTTTTCTCTTTTCTTATGTGTTGAATGAATACTTGATTTGTTGTTAGGTTTTTGGAAAATAATGTAAAAAGGGGATTGGGTCTCATGATTGTTGATGATTTTTGTATGAGCTTGTTGTTGTCTTAGTCATGAGATTGTAAATGATGTATGTGTTAAGAATGTGGTGTCCATTTGCTTGTCAAGCTTAAACCCTTGATTTTGTTTAACTTCATTGGTGATGGTTTGTATGAGTAATTGTTGCACAAGATCAAGATTTCTTACTTGTCTATTTACTTCATTGTAAACATGCATTTATGATGAAAAAGTTATGATCAAGCCTATTAAAAAGGACTTAATGCAAGATTCCTCATAATAGGATATGACGGAATGGCTATGTACTCGTGGGATGCCACTTGTGGGTCATAGACGTATTCCTGCTATACCGAAGACTATGTTGACAGGGGTTTATGGACCTAAGCATACGACACAACCCAAAACGTAGTGTCCCGGTCAGATAATGATCTGAACATATGGGATTATGTTAGCCGTGCTATATGCATATGAAAGAAGAACCATTTGCTTTTATGCTAAGTTGCGATGCATTTATGCCTCATGTATTTTCTTGGAACTGGAATGATTCAAAGAGAGATGGTGAGGAGTCCGGGTGGGACTCACTGAGATTCTTATCTCACCCTTTTCCTTTAATGTTTCAGATAAGCAGGGTACTCAAGAGGACTGAAGAGATCTGGGAGGCCAAGATCTTTTGTTTTGTATTTTGGATTATGTAACTAGTTCTAAGTAATTTGATGCAAAAGACTAGTATTTTGTATTAGATATCTTAGATAGTTATGTTCATTTGAAATATGATGTATTTTTCCTTTGTGGAAGTAGGAACCTTGTGAATTTAGACTTGGTCTAAGTTTTAAATTCTCTTGGAAATCTCTGTATCAAATGCTTAATATCTTACTTTCAATTGAATTGAATGTATGGGTGTTACATTATGGTATCAGAGCAGTCCAATCCTTTGGACTGTGATTAGGTGGATTAGTAGAATTAGGTCTTGATGATTGACTAGCTAGACTTTTTAAGTACCTTGTTATAGAATGTTAAGCCTGTCAACTTATTAATGTTTTGTACATTGTATGCAGTACTATGGCTAGTGGATCTCGAGGCGGTGGAAGGACAAGACGAATAAGATAGCCACCACCCCAAGATGTTCCTTGGAATGTAATGGCGAATGCTTTATGGGAGCAAGCTCAAGCTTCAAATGCTATGAGAGACCAAGCCCAGGCAATAAATGCCTTACTCAACCAAATTCTCCAAGGAGGATTCGGGCCAGCCAGTAATGCGGCACCACCGGAGCACTCTAACCACTCATTCTCCAAGTTCCGGAAGAATAGTCCTCCCCCTTTTAAAGGTGGTTCAGATCCGGCTGAAGCACAATTCTGGCTGCAAGAAATGGAAAAGATCTTCATTGTGGTTGCCTGCACTAAAGAACATAAAGTGGTTTTTGCCTCACACTGTTTGAAGGAAAAGGCAGAGATATGGTGGAGAAGAGCTAGGGCTCACATGACCCCTCTTGAGGACTCTCTGGATTGGACAAACTTTCAGAGGGTGTTTTTGGAGAAATACTTTCCAAGGAGTATGAGAAGGCAAAAAGAGCAAAAGTTTGCTCACCTGACACAGGGAAATATGTCAGTAGGGGAGTATGTAGCCAAATTCGAAGAATTGGCCAAATATTCCACCTACTGATGGCCTCCTTGTTGTAGAAATTGGCCATTTGTTTGATTTTCAATATAGAATCTGGTTGTGACTTATGTTTTTGTATTTTTCATATAAGTGAATGAATATGGGGAATGGTTGATAGGAATTTCGTGGTTTTGGTGGTAGTGAAAGAAGGGAACAGATTGAGAAAATCTCAATAAAAGAAAAGAACAAAAAATGCAAGGAACAATCAAAGGTGAAGAAGATGGATGAATGGGAGGCAGGGGCGCCACCTTAGTCTAATCCAAGACAAGGATAAGCCTATGAATGTGAGGATCACCACAAGAAGAGAGTTTCTTGATAAGATCAATAAAACTGGTCCAATCCAGAACCAAAGAGTATGAACTCAATTTTTTGCCGAAATCTTTGTTGCCCTTCTAATGAGGCTTGCACTCCCTATATGTAATGAGGGATGCTCTTGCAGTTACAAAAAAGAAGAGACAAAGTCTTTTACAAGGAATCCTAGGCTAACATAATTAGTGTAATAAAAGGAAATTACAAACAAAGTATTTGTTGCTGTCTCATAGTCTAAGTGGCGCCAATGAAAGGTAAGGGGACAGCTTCACATTTGTTGATTGCTCTTCATGACTAGGTAGGTTTCACAACCACACATTGAATACAATTAAATGGGTGGTTGTTACGCTTTTATTGTGCTGTTGGAGCATTATCTCTTTGTCTTGTGTAACTCCTTTTTGCCTTGATTGCTTTGAATTCCTTTGTCTTTCTTTGGCAGCAAGATTATTGACTCATTCAAACTACACAAAGAGTTGTTGAGGACAAGCAAAAGCTTAAGTGTGAGGATATGTTAAAACTGCCCTTAGATGAATGCAATGGTCCTCTAAATTTTTGCTATATATCAAGATATCATCAAAATATACAACAACAAATTTACCCAAAAATTCCCTTAAAACATGGTTCATTAATCTCATGAAAGTGCTAGGTGCATTAGTTAACCCAAAAGGCATAACTAACCACTCATATAAACCATATTTAGATTTGAAAGCAGTTTTCCATTCATCCCCTTCCCTTATTCTAATTTGATGGTATCCACTTTTCAAATCAATTTTGGAAAACAAGCATGCACCAAACAGTTCATCAAGCAAGTCATCTAACCTAGGTATTGGATGCCTATACTTAACAGTAATATTATTAACAGCCCTACAATCAGTGCACATTCTCCAACTACCATCTTTCTTAGGGACTAAAATAACAAGGACAGCACATGGACTTAAACTTTCTCTTACCCAACCTTTACTTACCAATTCAGCCACTTGCTTTTGTATCTCTTGCGTTTGTTGTGGGTACCGGCTTTTGACCAAGAGACTGAATACCCGATAGATAGAGCTGCAAGGTAACGCACTACTGAAATGAATTATGGCAAACCTTAGTTACCTTACTGAAATTTACATAGGGGGCTCGGATCATTCCCACCCACTTGATTCGCCTAAATCCACCCAAGGCGGACCTTTGGATAGACAATTAAGGCCTTAGGCTGGCCTATTAGGCAAAGTGGCGCCTGGGATGAGGTCAATGTGGTTCTCAATCCCTCTCAAAGGTGGCAGCCCACTTGGTACCTCCTTAGGAAACAAATCCTCAAACTCCTGCAAAAGAAAATTTATGCAATTTGGCAATTCTTGAGTGTTAGGTAAATTTTCCAGCAAGGCCACCTCTTTGCTAAAGAGCAAATATAGGGGCTGATTTGAAAAAATAGCTTTTTTAACCTCTCCTTTTGTCGCCATCAAATTTTCTTTCTTTTTTTCATCAATCTTTTTTTTGTCACTTTTTTTTCTCTCTTTTTCTTTGGCGATCTTTTCTTTTTCTTTTTCTTCTTTTTCTTTTCCTTTTTCTTTTTCACATTTTTCTCTCAATTTTTTTTGATCATCTCTCACCTCACTTGGGCTCAAAGGAGCCAATACAATTCGTTTTCCATGATGAACAAAAAAATACTTATTGGTATGCCCTTCATGGCTTGCCTTTTTGTCAAATTGCCAAGGCCTTCCCAACAAGACATGGCTGGCCTCCATAGGAACTACATCACAAACAGTCACATCTTCATATTTTCCAATTGAAAAAGAAATTTCTACTTGTTCATCAACAATCATCTCAACATCATTAACAAGCCATTGAAGCTTATATGGCTTGGGATGTGGTTGATTTTCTAGTTGGAGTTTGGAAACTAACCTTGTGCTAGCAACATTTGTACAACTCCCACCATCAATAATAAGGGAACATACCTTGCCTTGTATGAGACACCTTGAGTGAAATATGTTCTCCCTTTGAGTCGCATCTTCCTCCTTTACCACGGCTTCCAACAACCTTTTCATCATAAGTAATTCTCCGCTAGGTATTTGGGCCTCCTCCTCATCACAATCCTCTTCATACTCTTCAGCCCCTTCATCTTCCTCCTCACCTCTACAATCATAATTCTCTTGGTAGGACATTGAGATGCAATGTGTCTTAAGCCTTGGCACTTGAAACACTTAACAGTCCGGTTAGTTGAAATAACTTGAGAAGGACTAGTTGTAGTGTTTTTACCTTTTGTGTCAGCCGCGGCTTCTTTGGATGATGAAGTACCTTCGTTCTTTATATTGCTCTTCCAATTTTGAGGATTGGAAGTGGTAGTGCTTCTTCTTATTTGGCCCTTCCTCTTGAATTGTTGTTCTACCTTTATGGCTTGATGTACCAAATCGTCTAATTGAACATAATGTTGCAGTTCCACTATGTCACTTATATCACGATTTAGGCCATGCAAGAATCTGGCCATGGTTGCTTCATCGTCTTCCTCCACATTTGCTCTAATTTTTGCCACCTCCATCTCCTTGTAGTACTCATCAACACTTTTGTTGCCTTGGGTGAGTCGCTGTAATTTGTTGTGCAACTCTCTGTTGTAGTAAGATGGGATGAATCTCCTTCTCATGAGCCTTTTCATCTCCTCCCATGTGGCAATGACTGGCTCATTGTGCCTTCTCCTCTCCTTTGCCAATTGGTCCCACCACACCAAGGCGTAATCTGTAAATTCAATAGAAGCAACCTACACCTTTTGAAGATCAATGTAATTGTTACAGGAAAAAATTTGTTCAATTTTAGTTTCCCACTCCAAATACGTCTCCGGGTCATTTTTCCCAACAAATTGTGGTACTTTTATTTTTATACCACCCAACCTATCTTCTCTAGGTTCATCATGTCTCCTTCTCCTCCGACCCTCCTCATCACTGCTATTTTGTCTGTTTTCTAATTGGTCAATTCTTTCATTTATGCCTTCCACTTCCTCTTTCAAAAGTTCTCCCATTTTTGCCGTGAGGGCATCTAGTAGTAATCGATTTTGAGGATCCATAACTCTGTCAGTTCTTTAGAGAAACCAGCAAATGATCAATACTAGAAACCAATTCAAATAATAATCCACACACACAACAGCTTGGAATTGAACACAAATTTTGTGAGACTAGAACAAGAAAGAACTCACTCAAAAGAAAGAAAGAAATTTCAGAGTATTTGTGAGACTAGAACAAGAAAGAATTCACTCAAAAGAAAGAAATAAAATTCAGAGTATTATAGTAAGGAAGAAACACAACCAGATTTTTTTTTTTTGAATTTTTGCAATATTTTTTTTTAAGAAATCAGAACTCAAAGATAAGAAGAGAAGAGAAACCTGGGATTCTTTTGAATCAAGGTCGAAACCTTGCTCTGATTACCAAATGATGGCCTCCTTGTTGTAGAAATTGGCCATTTGTTTGATTTTCAATATAGAATCTGGTTGTGACTTATGTTTTTGTATTTTTGATATAAGTGAATGAAATATGGGGAATGGTTGATAGGAATTTCGTGGTTTTGGTGGTAGTGAAAGAAGGGAACAGATTGAGAAAACCTCAATAAAAGAAAAGAACAAAAAATGCAAGGAACAATCAAAGGTGAAGAAGATGGATGAATGGGAGGCAGGGGCGCCACCTTAGTCTAATCCAAGACAAGGATAAGCCTATGAATGTGAGGATCACCACAAGAAGAGAGTTTCTTGATAAGATCAATAAAACTGGTCCAATCCAGAACCAAAGAGTATGAACTCAATTTTTGCTGAAATCTTTGTTGCCCTTCTAATGAGGCTTGCGCTCCCTATATGTAATGAGGGATGCTCTTGCAGTTACAAAAAAGAAGAGACAAAGTCTTTTACAAGGAATCCTAGGCTAACATAATTAGTGTAATAAAAGGAAATTACAAACAAAGTATTTGTTGCTGTCTCATAGTCTAAGTGGCGCCAATGAAAGGTAAGGGGACAGCTTCACATTTGTTGATTGCTCTTCATGACTAGGTAGGTTTCACAACCACACATTGAATACAATTAAATGGGTGGTTGTTACGCTTTTATTGTGCTGTTGGAGCATTATCTCTTTGTCTTGTGTAACTCCTTTTTGCCTTGATTGCTTTGAATTCCTTTGTCTTTCTTTGGCAGCAAGATTATTGACTCATTCAAACTACACAAAGAGTTGTTGAGAGGTGTGGGACCCCCTACTCTTTGCGCCACACAGCCACTTGAAGTGGATTAAACACACAAAAAGAAATTAAATAACTTAGTGCCTTGGCCCCAAATAAATCAATTGGTCTTTAATTAAAATAAAATGACTTGGCTGCCTTTGTTATGCATGTTGCGCCTCCTCCATGGCTTGTATGACAAGCATGGTTTTTGGTGCAATTACATCTTTGCCTTTGTTTGTCATTGTCTTAGTCATGAATTGGACTAAGTTTTCTTGGACCCTCCTTGACATTGCCCTAGTCATTGGTCCTCCTAAGCTTTGAATGGCTTCTTGGTGCTCCTTGTCCTCATCACCTACCTTCAACATACACAAGATGACGAGTGGAAGGCGCACCAGTTTGAACAAGGCTTAAAATCGAAATTGAGAGATGCCATGTGTCAGTTTGAGGAAGCTGATTATGCAAACCTTGTGGGAAAGTGTAGAATCTTTGAGAGGCACAGGTGGCCTTGGAAGCGGATCGTCGTGATAGGATCCAAAGGAGGACGGATGACAAAAATGCTCAACATATGAGACCTAAAGAAAAGTTAAACAAAGGAAAAAAATTACAGACTCAGGAGATTAGACCATATCATGACTGTTCCAGATGTGGTAAGAGACATCAGGGGGAGTATTGCGGCTCAGGTAAGTGCACCTGATCGTAACTCATAATAAAGTGAAGTATATTTTAAGACTCTGAATGTCGAACCCATAGAGAATGTGCGAGTACTAAATTAAAAGAGATCCTTATTATTTAGACGAACAAAAGCAATGGTTTTAAGAACAAAACGATTAAACTATAAAAAAAGAAACAAAGCAATGTCACAAGAATGGAATAGAGATCAATTAGGAAAAGCCTTGGGTAACCGGGTTCACTAATACTAGATCCTGAATCTATTTCCTTGCTATTATGAATTGTATTTCCTTATCAAAAGCCAACCACTCACTCTAAATTACTAAGAGCTCCTAGCTTGTAATAGCCTTCCTCCTAACTAATTACTCCGTTTAGTCCAAGAACGTAATTAAAGGAAAGAGTATTAAGAACAGGTGAGTTTGTTAATCTAATAACCGAATGGAAACAAGCAATAACCTATCCGGGCATATAAAGCGAGTTCTGTTGATCCTAGAGTTCCATTAATTAATTGCAATAGTCGCCTTCTATTAATTAATTTATTAAGGATTAGCTACTTCCTATGAGATTAAGCAAGCTAAGATCAACACATACATAAGGATAATAAGGAATTCAAAATAGCAATTAAATAAATATCAAGAACATCGTAAAAGATCCCCCATCACCCCTAGTGATGGAGTTAGCCACTCATAACAAACATCTAAACAAGAAATCCTAAAAGAAAAGAAAAGAAGAGAGACAAGAGATAAGAGCAAAAGACCCTCACTCGAAGAGAATGAATTCTCCCCCAGAGACTGAGTTAGTTCTCAAAAGGGGTGAGAATGCCTATTTATAGGCTTTGAGGCACATTAGGTCAACTTGCTTCAAATCTATGCGTTCTGGGCTTGGGTACGGCCGTACTGCATTTACACACGACCGTATCGGGCTTGCGTTGTGACGCTGACCCGTACCTCTGCACTGGATGCGGCCTGACTGCAATTATGTACGGTCGTACTTCCTTTGTTACGGCCGTATTGGACTTCTTCTTCGGCGCCAGGCCGTATTGACCATGCGGTACACCCCTACTGGTGTGCTTGAATAGGTACGGTTGTACTGAAGAGATGTCAGGTCGTACCGCTTGTCCAGAAACGCTAAAAATCTCCAAAACTCACCAGAATCTTCCCAAAATTACTTCTTTTGCTTTCCATGTTGCCTTTATTACTTGTCTGCATAAATAAGGAAATAGTGAGCATATTTTATCTAACAAGGAACAAAATCATAATATTTTATACTCAAAATATCCCAAAATAATAGACAAAATGGTGTGTTAACATATCCTCACACTTAAGCTTTTGCTTGTCCTCAAGCAAACTACTTGGATAATTATAAGAAAAATTGAATTCACTGACTAGGGGCATAAACGAGATACGAGACAACAAAGTAATATCATAAGAAGTGCTAAGTATTAGAATACCCAATTAGAGATGCAAGTTCAACAAGTTCACTAAGTCTGTGATTTATAAGTCACTCTTCTCACCACTCTCAAAGTGTTTAAAGGTGTAGTCATTAACGCTCAAATTTTTCCAAAGAAGTGACATTACCATTGGCTTGTACATTGACCAAAACTCTACTATTAAAAATCCACTTATCATGCAAAAAAGGAAAAAGGGTCTTTCATGGGTTGTAATGAGGCCAAGGTAATAATGTTAGGTGGGATAAAAAAAAAGAAAAAGTCATGCAAAGGGTCAGAAACAAAACAAGCAAACAAGTAACCTTTTTCTTTTTTACTTTAAAGAGCAGGCAAGAATCCTTCTAATATTTATCATTTTTCTCTTTTTATACCTTGAAGTCAATAACTCGTTTTTTTTCTATTCTTTTTCTTTTTCTTGACTTTCCTCCTTTTATGCTTTTATGTAACAAATAAACAATTTAATAATTCTAGGAAGGGAAAATATTTCCTAAGCCTTCCTTTTATAAGCTTTCCTGAGGGATTTCTAACATTATCCTTTTGATTTTTGCCACTAATTGCTCTAACAAAAGTATTTTCCAAGGTTACCTCAATAAAAATAATAATCAATAACAATGAAAGGGTACCAAAGAAATATAATAATAAGCACAAATATGGGCAACTAGTGGTAAAATATTTGTAACAAAATTAAAGTAGGCATGAAAAATTCCTAAAATTTCCCCTACCAATTTCACATGAAAATATATTTTTATTCGCTTTGTAATGGTCTCAGCACAAGTTCTAGAATGCACAACATGGAAAAATATCACTCAATCAATGAAAAGAGGTAAAAATTAAGAAGTGACCTCTTATTTAGGCTCAAATCTCACATTTAATGGTTTACACAGATAAGTTGAAACTCATAAAAACTTCAATGCTAATTATCAGCAAATTCTAAAACTAGCAACAATTTCATTTCAATCACAAGTTGTCAGAAAATTTTAAAAAGTAGCCCCTAAATCAGAAAAATATCAAATTTTCCATAATTTAATAGTTATAAGCATAGCCAAGTAATTGTAATTATAGTTCCCTCCCCACACTTACTTTTAGCAGTGTCCTCACTGCTGCCAGTTATAAAATAAGCAATAAAAATTTAGACAGTTAAAATATATGCTAAAAATAAATTAAGGTGGAAAGGTACTCCCCTCTGATAATTTCACGAGCAAATTGCGGGGGTGATTCAATTAATGTGCTGCCTTACTAAGGCCTCTAGAGAAAATGTTAATCAAAATAAACTATTAAAAATATAAAAATAAATAGAAAGAAATTAAATAACATAAAATTAAATAGCACAGGTTGCCACCTGCAAAGCGCTTGTTTAACGTCGTGAGCCTGACGGTTTGTTTAAAAGTGGTCAACCAGGCAGCTCTCGAAGAGTGAATTTTGCAATCATTGCATTTTCTCTTCTCCACCTTTTAACCATATGGTTCAAGTTGTTCTTTCTTTGCCAAGTGGTGGATTGACTTCAAAATATTGTGAAATTTTTGTTTCCCCATCACCCACCACTATAACAGGATCCTGCAAAACAAGATATTTTTCTAGATGGTCCTGCATTCTTAAATCATTAGAATTATCAGTAATAACCGCATTAGTGAAATAGGAAGAAATAAAAGGAAAGAGGTTATTGTTAGAATCTAAAACCTTCAAAACATCCCCTTCCGCTTTAAGGTTACCTTTCCCTTATGAACCTCAATGACACTATCACCAATGACTAGAATAATTTGCCCCAAAATTGGGACTTTCTTTTTTTTCTCAAAATTAAGAATCATGGGGTCTTCCTCGTCCTCTTCACGAATGCACCCTTTAGTAGGAGCTTCAATCTTTTTTGGGATTGATTATTCTTCATACTTAGGCTCATACTTAAGCTCTTCAATCAACTCCTCAACATTATCAAGAATGATGACTTCACATTAATCTTTCAGATTAGGCTCAATTTGACTAGGCAAAGTACCTTGTTCCTTCTAAGTCATCATTGTTGCTGGAGCATAGTCCTGACTCTCCACAGATTCAATATGAGTTTCATCAAATGGGTCACCAGGTTTTTTCCCAAATTTAGCCAAAATCTCCTCCATGGTTAGTTCTTTATTTAGCTCTTCATCACTCTCATGGACGGTGACTTCGTATTCCACCTTGGGGTTGGGCTCAACTTGAGTGGGCGGCAATTCTAAAGCTTGTTGAGTCATTAATGCTACCAAAGTAGAAAACTGACTTCTCAAACATTTTTGTTCTTCTCTATTTTGATTCATTGTTCTTTCTAAAGACTTGAATCTTTCATCAAATTTTCTTTTTGCCTCCTCAAGTTCTAGTTCTTGCTCCTCAAGCATGTAATTTATCAAGGCAGAGACTTGTTCTTGTAAGGCTTTTTTATCCTCTGTATTGGTGATTAATATCTTCTCCAAAGAATTGTATCCTTCATCAAATTTTCTCTTTGCCTCCTCAAATTCTGGTTCTTGCTTCTCAAGTTCTGGTTCTTGCTCCTGAGATGGCCAATAAAAATCTTCTTTTTGATTCTGACTTCTCCAAGAGTTATTCATATAATCTGCCTTGTATTCAACCCAAGAGTTATATGCTGAACAGTCTTGCCATTTGTGTCCTACAACACCACAATACACACAATAAAAGGAAAGAACCCAACAGTTGTCTGCATGTGCTTCAAAATAACCACAATAATCACAACCAAGAAAAGAACCCATGAGATTTTTATTTTATTTTTTTATAACAAAATAGGGTAAGTTAGAACAAAATAGAAATAAAATATCAAACTAAAATAAAAGAGAATCAAACAAAATACGGAAAGTTGGAATAGGATAGAAGTACAGTCAAATAAAATCAAAACAAAATAAAATAAGATAATATTATCCTTATCCAATCCTTATCAAATCTTTTCTTAAATTAAATTCAAATTATATCTATATCTAATCTCAGAATCAAAATAAGATAAGAAAAAGCAAGATCAGGATAAATATATAAGAAAGAGGGAAATCCATTTGGATTTTTGATATCAAATTTAAACAAAACAAAATAGAATAAGATAAAACAAAATAAGATAAGATCTAAACAAATGGATAAAGAGATAAAATGAAACAACCGAACAAAAATTTATAATCTAGATAAAGAGATAAAAGAAAAATCTTTTTGGATTTTTGAATGTAAATCTAGATCTTTAATCTAAACAACCAAAAATAAAACAAATAACTCTATCTACTATTTTTTTTATGATAATAATCACTAATAATAACTAAAAGCAATAATAACAAAAAAAAACAACAATAGTAACAATTAACAACAACGATGATGATAATAATAATAATAATAATAATAATAAATGTCAAAACTAACAAGAATCCTGTTGGCTTAATATCGCTTAAACACTCCACGACAATGGCGCCAAAAACTTGTCGCGGCTTAGGCAAGTGCACCTGATCGTAACTCGTAATAAAGTGGAGTATTTTTAAGACTCCGAATGTCGAACCCACGGAGAATGCACAAGTACTAAATTAATAGAGATCATTATTATTTAGACGAACGAAAGTGATGGTTTTAGGAACGAAACGATTAAACTATAAATAAAGAAACAAAGCAATGTCACAAGTATGAAATAGAGATCAATTAGGAAAAGCCTAGGGGAACCAGGTTCACTAATACTAGATCCCGAATCTATTTCCTTACTATTATGAATTGTATTAAGTCATAGTGTGGGATTTTGTAACATCCCAATTTTTAAGAAAAATAAGTCATAGAGATTGATCACCTAAATGATTTACTGAGAGTACGAGGAACTATTTTGAGTTATTTTGAATAATTTATTTATAAAAATAATTATTATTCATGATGTCAATTCAAATTAATTGACAGCGTAGACGTATGCTGCTTTAAGGTGAATTCATCAATTATACTTATTATAAGTTTTCTGCGTGACGCGATAACGCGTATTTTGTGCTGACTGAGAAATTGATTGAATTAAATCAAGATGAAATTAAATTTAAGGATTAATATTTAATATTAATTCATGGTTCGAAAATCGTCGGAAAACTCTAACGAAGTTTCGTCGCGTTTCGAATCGCCGGGTAAATTTTATCCGCATTAAAATTTTAAACGAACTCCGATTTCGATGAAAAACGAATCGTAACTCGTTATGATTATTTTTGAGTGTTTGAGATTGTTTTTATTATTTATGGTAAATTATTATCACGCGGTGAATTAATTTCTAAGTAAATTAATTTTCGTGAATTAATCGGCAAAGAATTAATCGGTAACGCGATTACTCGACGCCGTGTTTAAGTACGCTTTAGACTCTAGGATTAGAGGGTAATGATGAGAGATGAGAGATTAGATGGGTAACTAGATTAGGATCTTGCTTTAAGTGTCTAGTGATTAATTAGTTAGTTCCTAATCTTACGATTTCCTACACTCACTTTCTTTTAAATCACAACTTTTAAATCATGACTCGTGGTGCACTAGCATCCACTTAGGAGCACCTAAATTCCACCCAAAATTCCACCTTCCTTCCTTTTTATTCCCAGCGTGAACTACCCTCCCTTTCTAAGTGTACCTACTTACTCATTTCAAACCATGATGGACCATGATGGACCACTACTTACTTAAGTGTACCTAATACCTATCCAAACCATCACTTCTTTCTTTTTTCTCCCATCAGGCGTGATCCCCTTCCTCATTTCACTCTTCATTTTCCTTTTCTTGTTCTCCTTGAGAGAGAAAGCTTGAGAAGCAACCATGGCTTCCACTTCCTTTTCCTTCTTGGCGTGAATAACCTCCCTTTTTCCAACATCCACCACTTGTAGCTTCTTCTTCTTCTTGCCACCGTCCTCACAACATTGCAAGTAAGAAAGAAATAAACTCTTCCTTCCCTATTTTTCAGCTCATGACCGTGGCCCCTTTTCTAGTCTTAGGAATTGATTTCCTTGCTTTCTCTTGTTTTAATGCTTCATGTCTTGGTTGATGGTGATCATGGAAGAAATGACCCAATTTTTCCCCAATTTCCTTGAACCCTAGGCACAAGACCTAGAGGAAAGGGGCTTGGTGATTAACATGTGAATCATTCCAATTGGGTTGTGTTTATTGTTTCTTGCTAATTGTTATTTCTATTGTAGTTGTTAGATTTTGATTGGAACCAAAGGAGTAGTGATTTTGGGTGAAACATTTGATTTTTGAAAAGAAGCATGATTTGTACTTAGACTTGAATAAGGCTTTCGTTTTGTAAAAAGAAATGAGGTGTTAAGTGGTGTTATTTTGATTTAGTGGAAGTTGCAAAAAAAAATTTTTGGAAAAAAGAGGGCGTGGCCGCGAGCCCCTTAGGGGTAGAGGTGGTTCCTTTTTGTTTCAATTTTTTGATTAAATGGGTGTTGTGATATTTGATCATGATCAATGAGAGAAATGAGCACGTCAATCCCCAAATCTTTGGAACAAAAATTAGTTGTTGTTCTATGCTTAGTAGATATTGTTGTTGCTATTTTAATTTCTAGTTATGAATTCGGACTTGGATTGAGTAATTTGTATGAAAAATCCTTGATTCTTGAAGATGGGATTGACCATGAATTAGGCTTGTGTTTTGGAAATTAATTGTTGTTTTGTGAAAAGAATTTCATATGAAATGATATTGTTAAATTGGTTTGGAAGTTTTACAAAATTGTCTCCTATTTTTGGGTGTTGGCCGCAAACTCCTAGAGGGTTTGGAGGAGGAGATATTGATGTTTTTGGTTGATATTAGATGTATAGAATTGTTGTTTAAGTTTAGAAAATTATGGAAAAGGTTTGGTTGATATTGAAACTGTTTTGACCTTTAAGGCTATGAAACACTAAGGTGAAAAGGACTCCTTGAGATCCTAAAGACCAAGTTGAGCCTTGATTTAAGTTTTTGAGAAAATGAAGTTGATTGTAGTATTGTTTCATATTTTAAGTTTGAAAGAAAAAGAGTATTAGTTTTAAAACCTTAGTCTTTTAATTGTTTATTAATTTTTCAAGTGCATGTGACTCTTTAAAAGCATGTATTTCAAATTGGGCATTTAAAAGAGTTGGTTAGGAAAGTGTAACGACCCGTTTCCGGACCGCTACTAAGCTAGAATAATTCTGAATGCAAGTAGATTTTCGAAATAGTACTCTTCGTGTCTTTTGGAAAATGCGGTAAATTTTTTTTTCCTTTTTGTAAACAAGCGTCTTTTGTAACACGCCTTCAGAGTACGAACAATGTTTTCGAAACATGATGGAATTATAAATGCAATTGACTACTGCAACTAAATAAAGACATACACACATGCTACCAAAAGATAATCAATTGAAGAGTTTTACACACCGGAAGCAGTAAATGAATATGCATAAGCAAGAATATACCCTAAGTATGAAAACCCTACAATGTTACTACATGAGGTACTCTCGGCAGTTACCCATGCAGGGGGCTGCTCCAAAAGCAAAACTTTAACACCTAAATAACAACTGTCACAAAGCCAAACAAAATGACAGACTGGTCACCAACCCAAAACCATAAATAAAATAGTTAAACATTCTTAACTACACAACTACACCAATATCCTGGCAGTCCTCCTCCGTCTGGTCATTCGCATCCTCGTCAGTTCCTCCACGCGAAGGTCCCCAACACGCCTTCTATACAAACATATCGGCCGAGAGTGGGGGTTTAACTCCAAGCCGAGGGAATCTCCATGCTCGGGTAGTCAGAAGCCACCTTCGGTGATGTCGTCGTCGCCGGAATCTCCACCACGTCCGTCATCGCCTGGGTTACCATCATTAATTGAAGGAACCACTGGCAAGGGTCAACTTCTCATCGCAACAAGATATAGCAAATCACAAAGCGATAAACAAACAACAGCATACACATTTCTCAAGGCGCAACTCCAGACTCTCTCACGACTCATCTCACGACTCATTCTCTCTCGACACTTCGACAACTTCCGGAACAACGAACAACGCCCTTGAATTCCGGCCTTAGCCTTGAGCTCTTCCACTACTCTAGGAGATTCAAGTCGAAGTTACCCAACGCCACGACAGTGGACCACGCCCCTGAACATCCAGCCGAAGCTTTGAGCTCTTCCACTACTCTAGGATATTCGGGTCGAAGTCACCCACTACACGACAATGGACAACGTCCTTGAACATCCAGCCGAAGCCTTGAGCTACTCCACTACTCTAGGATATTCAAGTCGAAGTCAGCCACTACGACAATGGACGACGCCTTGAACATCCAGCCGAAGCCTTGAGCTATTCCACTACTCTAGGATATTCAAGTCGAAGTTCGAAAACGACACGACTAGCTCTCACACTCGATGAACAGTTCGCCGCTTACGATAGTCAAAGAGTGGTACGCAAACTTATTCGACCGCTTAAAAAATAAAGAGAGCATGCTTAATATGAAGAAACGCAATTCGACAATTTAAACAATAAAGCAATTCGCATGAAGAAATACAATTCAACAGCAATACACAATTCGCTGCATAAATTCAACCTCATATTAAATCAATGCATAACCCAAACATAACAACAAATATCTCAAGCTCGACACGCAAATCAAGGCATCCATCCCTCTTGATGACTATCCAATTTGCATGGTTATCAACCCTTGTGTAATTTAGTTGCAATTCACAAGATTATATTGGAGAAGATAAATTAGACAATGAATTGTAAATTGCAAGAATTTAAATAAACAAGGAAATGCAAAGGCTGAATAGAAAAGAACCAGAATTAAGGAAACTAGAACAAAGAAGAAATGAAAAAGATGGAGTAGACAGAAATGGGGATGGCGCCACACTCTTGCTTCTATGGGAAAGAAGAAGAGATGATAAGCCTTAGGGAATGATCGCCACAAGAAAACTTGGTTTCTTGATAAGATCAAAAGGGCAGGTCCAATGAAGAACCCAAGAGAGACATACTCTCAACAATACACAAGGTATCAACTTTCTGAAAATTCCAAGCTAACCATTTTATTGATTTTGGGTGAAATATATATAGAGGTAAGGACCCTCTCTACTGAATTACAATGATGGGGCCAAGCCACTTAATTAGCATTACTCTTGATGGTAATTGTAACCTCCCTATTTATGACTTTGTGGACTCTTAATGGGATAGTGGTTACAAGTTCTCAAAACTGATGCTTCAGCAAGGCATCTCAAAAGGCATCAAAGAAATGCTTCTTCTAACTCCAAATAAGTGCTCTTGCACCCCCCTTGCAGCTCCATTTCGTCCTCCCCCATATTTCAGCCCAAACATCACTCAAACCAACAAAAACAACAAAAATAACTCAACATTTGGGCTTGGGCAGCACATACCACATGTAACAGCCCTTGCTCCATTCAAAATAAACACACATGAAAAATAAACTTAAGTGTTGGGCCTAATTAATTAAAAGTTCTGCACCAACACATTTTATTACAACTTATTTAAAATAGACAAGTAAAAATGCGCATGTCATGCGCCCAGCCCTTTTTCATGTAGACTCAAGTAGTTGACCAATTTGGGCTCTATTCCTTCTTGTTTTGGCCTTGCTCCCATTATAGTTGCCACCATTTGGTTTAAGGCCTCCTTAGCTTTCTTGGCACGTGCCCTTGTCATTGGTCCTCCTAGTCCTTGTAGTGCTTCACTAGTGTCCTTGCTTATTATGTCCTCATCACCTCTGCAACTCGATGGAGTTGCCAGAGAGGTACAAACAAGTGTGGGGGGTTGGGTTCAAGAGACCAACCGCAAAGGGTTCACCCACGATGACTCGGAAAATGTTCGACCGCACAACAATCAAATAAACGAAGGGGTTCGAAGACCCTAACCTTGAACTCGGAGAGTTCTCAGACTTCTTCGCATTTAATAAAGCAATTAAATAACGGAAGCCTAAAAATATCTAAAGTTGCCCTTACCACTTGTCGTCACTAACGTCGCTCCAACGTCCTTAAGTCTGCGTCGCTCATATTCCTCGATTTCCACTTTTACCCATACGATCTCGGGTCACTCGAGCCTAACATCACAACGAACTTAGCAAAATCTATAATTCTAACTAAACTTAAGCTCTCAACTTAGCCCTTATTCTAACCAAATTCATTCAAGGATTTTAAATAATTAGCTACTTGAAAGATAACTTATCACATAACAACTTATAAACCTTAACTTACTTGAAAGAAATAAAGTTTTTGAACTAAAAGCCTTTCTTGAAAATTAACTAACACCTAACACTTAACTTAAGAAGATGCTAACTTTTAAAGAAATCTTTTTTTTTTCTTGAAACCTTAAGTTTAACACGTATCAATAAACCACTTGCATAAATTTTCAAAACCTAATACATAATCACACAAGCATTTATACATGTTAACAAAAGCATCTTCCTACCCAAAATCCTCTAGGCCTTGCGGCCATCTCCTCTATTTTTCCAAAATGTTTGGTAAAATCTTCTTTCTACAACTAAACAAATCCAAAACCATTTTAATCATGTTACAAACATTCATACACCTAGCATTTCTACTACAACCCACCAATCACAACTCACAACTCCAAATTAACTAAGTTTTCATAATTAGTTTTCAAAGCATCTTCAAGACAACTAGGCAATCACCCAAAATCTTACATAATTAAGTCATAAAATAAAAGCCAATCAAAACAAAGGTTTCTAAAAATCTTTGCCAACATTCTTTTCCAAAATTTAAAAGAATCACCACTAATTAATTTCATCAAATTAAAAATCATTTCACCAAAGTCAATAACCATTTCTAGTCATTTACTTACTCCAAGACATCAAATTATCAAACACATTTCAAGACACATTCTAAAACAAATCCCAAACTCCAATTGCCATGCATATACTTAAATCAAGCATTAAACTATTTCCTATTCAACTTACTCAAAAGGTGCAGAATTTGGCAATTTTTACGCTATTTAAAATAGCAATTTTTTCTACTACATCAAACGAACTCCGTTTCTTATGAAATTTTTTATGCAAGTCCTTGACATACATATACTCATCAACATATTTTTATTTGGGTAAAAATCATTACCAATAAGTGCAGAAAAATCATTTGATTTTCGGATTTAGGACACAAATTCTTCAATAAAACTGTTTTGGGTTCATAATGTCCTAGAGGTCTCAAATCTTATCCAAAAATTACAAAATTTAATATGGGAGATCCCAACACACATATGAATCATCTCCAAGTGGTCCCATGTCAAAATCATAATTCATTAATTTCCAGTAATTCAAAGAGTAACAGGTTGTTTTCATGGAAGATATCTATCTAATCACCTAAAATTCTAAACCTTTCAAGAGTAAGTTTTTCCCCAAAATTTATTTCAATCCAACCAATCCCAATTTCAAGAATCCTAAGACACTTACAACATTGCCATCATCATGCCAAGAATTTAAAGAACCAATTGATCCATTCCTACACACCATTCTATCCTCCAAGAATCAAATTTTTTGCATAAACATAAACTATGCCTATGCTACTTCATGCATATCTATTTAACAACTTTAAAATTAATCTAAACATATTATCTAATACTTAAACACATAATATAACATCAAAACCTCATGTTTCTTATAGTTCAAGAATAGGAAAAATTTCAAAAATCATAAGTTACACATGCTCATTAAAACTATAACTCTAGTAGGCATCATACAACTTCCAATAGCAATTAAATTAACCCAAACATGTTATTCAACAACTAGGAACATGATCCAATAATTAAAACTCACATTTTTATCACTTCAAGAATAGGTGTTCTTCATAAAAATTACCTAATCATGCTTCAATCACTAAACTATCAACTACAACATAAGGAATATCACTTAGCAAATTAGAAACAACAATTGATTACATGTCTTGACCATCAAAACCAACATTTTCACCACTTTAAGAATGAGTTCAAACCCTAAACAATTAATTAAACATGCTAGTTCCAAAACTATTGCTCAAAATAACAACAACACAAATGCAACTCAAACAAACAATCAACAACTTCAAAGAAGCTAGAATCATTCACTAATTTCATGGATTCACTAAGGATTACATCATTCCCTCTTTTTCCCCTTAGGGTCTCACCCTAGGGTTCCAAGATTAGGGGATTTGGATGTTCACTTCCCCCATTGATCATAATCCATCATAAAACAACACAATACAAGCAAGAAATCAAGACTAGAAATCACAAAACACAAGAACAAGACAAAGGGGGAGGGGGCGCTGTTTTTTGTGCAGAAAAATGGGTAGAAAAATTCTGTTTTCTCCTTACTTGGATGGCTAGGAATGAAGAACTAGATGTAGTTGAAGCTCACGAACAAGGTTGATGAAGGATGGAAGTTGAAAGTGCAAGAAAATGCGGGTTGAAGGCTATGGAGCTTGGAGAGCTCTTTCTCACTCTAAGAAGGAAGAAGAAGAAGATGGAATGGGTTTAGAGAGAGGGTATCACGATGGGTGGGCTGATTAGGGGTCTCCATTTCTTTTTATTACACTTAAAACAATTAAAACAAGCATTTAACAATATAACTCAAAAATAGAAAAGACTTAATAGCTTAAGAACTAATAATGGAGTAGAATTAAAAACGAAAAGATAAAGGGGAGGGGAGGGTCACGCAGTATGGGCTGATTGAGGGGGGTCCTCTCCTTTCATTCTACTTAAAAAAATTAAAACTAGTTAATTAGGAGATATTTTAGTGAAAAGGTAATTTATTCTAAATTAATCACACACAAAGTGATACCTATCACCTATATTAGATGCTAAACACATCAATAAGTCCTACCCATCTAATCTCACATCTCTCAAGATTACCCACTAATTCTAGAGTCTAGAGGTTGTTAAAACACGGCGTCGAAAAACCCGCGTTACCGATAAAC
Organism: Calophaca sinica; assembly: GCA_037113605.1. Lineage (NCBI taxonomy): Eukaryota > Viridiplantae > Streptophyta > Magnoliopsida > Fabales > Fabaceae > Calophaca > Calophaca sinica. The sequence goes on from CM073731.1 coordinate 83,976,802, forward strand.
TCGCGAAAATTAATTTAGCGAGAAATTAATTCATCGCGTGATAATATTTAATTATAAATAATAAAAATCATGTCAAATACTCAAAAATAGTCTCAACAAGTTACGATTCGATTTTCATCGAAATCGGAGTTCATTTAGAATTTTATCTACGGCGAAACTGCCCGGCGATTCGAAACGCGACGAAACTTCGTTAGAATTTTTCGACGATATTCGAACCATGAATTAATATAAAATATTAACTCTCAAATATAATTTGATCTTGATTTAATTAATACACTTTCTTAGAGAACAAGAAATTGCTTTATTATAGCGTAAATACGAAAAAATACACTAAATAGCGCTAATTAACGCATCGAAAAAAATACGCGTGTTACAAAAAGGGTTAAGTTTGAGTACCTAAGGTTGTAGAACTAATTTTTAGAGCTATGCTAAGTTTGCTTCGTGTAATAGGTTTGAGTGATCCGGGACCGTGCGGCATAGACTTGAGGAGCACTTAGACGTGTGGCTTGGAGTTCGGCAAGGGCAACTCTTAGACATGGATAAATTTTATTCTTTAATTTCAAGTCTTAAAGCGAAAAAGTCTGAGAACCTTAGGGCTCGAAGTGAGGGTCTCATACCCCTTCGACTTTTTAGTTCTTAAAACTTTATTTATGATTATTTGGTGGGCTTGTCTGTAAGTGGTTGGTAGCTGTCCCCAACCCCCCAAACTTGTTTGCTTGCCTCTCTGTTAACTCCACTGAGTTGCAGAGGGATGAATTGTGTTCTGATTGTTTACGATATGACTTGGTTGGATTGACTTGCTATGTATTGTTGAACTGAGTTGTATCGTGATGAGCTTCTGATTGAATATCCATTTAATTATGCTTCTTTGAATTATCATATGAGTTGATTTATTCATTGGGGGGTGAAAGTGTCGTCGTGACGTTTTTGAGCTTCGACCCGATTAACCTAGGGTGCTAGGATCTCCGAAAATCCTCCGGCTGGTTTTTCGGCAGCTTAGCTAGAAGTCGTAGCGTCAAGGAACTTGATCTGAATATCCTAGGGTGGTCATGGAGCCCAAGGCTAATGGCTAGAATTCAGCAGCTTGTTCGACGTTACTTTCTGGAAAATTGTTGAAAGTGTCGCGAGAGAGAGTCTTGAGTTGCGTTTTGGGAATTTATGCATTTTGTTATCTCGTGTGTTATGTTTGTTGATTTATTTGTGTCGAAGCATGTGAGTTCCATAATGTCTATGTAATATGCTTTGTTGTCAAATATGTTGTTGTATTTGTACGTATCTTTTTGTAAGAAGTTGACCCTTGCCAGTGGTTCTTTCAATTGATGAATGTAACCCAGATGGCGGAGCGCACGAAGGATCCGGAACTGCAGGAGGGAGTAGCTGAAGGTGGTCCTCCAGCCTTCTGCCTGTGTTACGTTGTGGTAACTTACTAGTAGTCTAGTAAGGGGCGTAGCGTGTCGACCAGCTATAGGATATTTGTCATTTATGTCGGTGTTGTAATAATTGTAATTTCAGTTGCAGAACTTGGAGTGTCATATGTGAAACACTTGAATGAACTATGAGTGTGATTCCAGTGGTTCTATTTTAGGGTCTTGATTTATTTACTTTACCACCATGTTCCGGAAGTCGCTGTGATACTTTGACCATTCTCTCTTAAGGAGTTGTTTTAAAAAAAAAAATAGAACCACATTTTTGGGAAACGTGCAAAGCAGAGTATTCCGCCCTTCAGAAATATGTCAACGTTGTCAGAATATTAGTTTAGTAGCGCTCTGAAAACGGGGTGTTACAGATTTGAAGGTTTATGAAATGGATTTTTAGGGATAAGTGATTATGTAAATCTTTCCTAACTTGCATTTGATTGTATTCTTGGTGAACATGATTGCATATTGTTGATAATGTTTCATTGTTGGAAGTATTGAGTATGGATTGATTGAAGATGGTTTAGGGAGAAAATTTCAAGAATTGCTATCAAACTTTGTTTTTTCTGCATTTTGTACTCCATGAATCGATTCATGAGAGCCTGAATCGATTCACAAAGGGTTCCAGGCCATCCTGATGCTTCTGTGAATCGAATTGGGAAGCAGTAAATTGAATCATGAATCGACTCATGAAAGGCGTTGCTGCATTCTTGACTGCGTGAATCAATTCACACTTAACTATGAATCGATTCATAGACAGAAAAATGCACAAAATGTCACATAAACGATCAGAACACAAAAAGAATGGAAAAAGGGGAGAAAAGAAGAGAAAGGAGAAGGAGAAAAGGGAGGAAGTTAGGGTTTTCATGGGATTTGGGAGATTCTTGTGAGATCTCCCCAATTCCTTGCTTGAAGAGGAAGATTGAAGGTTGTAGATCAAGATTTGGGAAAAACTTGGAGTTCCCTAAAAAGTGGAGAAGATCAAGAAGGGCAAAGCTCCACCATTTTAGCTCAAGATTTTGAAGAGTATTAGTGAGTTCTTCCTCTTTTAGGTGTTGGGCATCCATAAGTCCCACATTAGGTTTTCTCTTTTCTTATATGTTGAATGAATACTTGATTTGTTGTTAAGGTTTTTTGAAAATTATGTAAAAAGGGGATTGGGTCTCATGATTGTTGATGATTTCTTAGTCATGAGATTGTAAATGATGTATGTGTTAAGAATGTGGTGTCCATTTCCTTGTCAAGCTTAAACCCTTGATTTTGTTAAACTTCATTGGTGATGGTTTGTATGAGTAATTGTTGCACAAGATTAAGATTTCTTACCTGTCTATTTACTTCTTTGTAAACATTCAATTATGATGAAAAAGTAATGATTTAGCCTATTAAAAAGGACTTAATGCAAGATTCGTTATAAGAGGATATGATGGAATGGCTATGTACTCGTGGGACCTACTTGTGGGTCAAAGACGTATGACTGCCATACCGTAGACTACGTTGACCGGGGTCTATGGACCTAAGCATACAACACAACCTGGAATGTAGTGTCCCGGTCAGATAACGATCTGACCATATGGGATTATGTCAGCCGTGCTATGTGCATATGAAAGAAGAACTATTTGCTTTTATGCTAAGTTGCGATGCATTTATGCCTCATGTATTTTCTTGGAATTGGATTGATTCAAAGAGAGATAGTGAGGAGTCTGGGAGGGACTCACTGAGATTTTTATCTCACCCTTTTCCTTTAATGTTTTAGATAAGCAGAGTAATCAAGAGGACTGAAGAGATCTGGGATGCCAAGATCTTTTGTTTTGTTATTTTGGATTATGTAACTAGTTCTAAGTAATTTGATGCAAAAGACTAGTATTTTGTGTTAGATATCTTAGATAGTTATGTTCATTTGAAATATGATGTATTTTTCCTATGTGGGAGTAGGAACCTTGTGAATTTAGAATTGGTCTAAGTTTTAAATTCTCTTGCAAATCTATGTATCAAATGCTTAATATCTTACTTTCAATTGAATTGAACGTATCAGTGTTACATAAATGACATTGCGCAGATCACATCCTTTTTGTGATTAAATTTTTTTCCGGCAACTGTTCATGCGCATTATAATTTTGCATTGAAACCGTAAACATGTTGTTTTGAGTCAATTGGACGATTTGTTTTCCCGAAAGTTGTTGTTCATAAGCATATTTTTTAATTGATCAATTGTTTGTGAATTGGAAACCTTATCTGATTGAAGAAATGGACCAATATGTGATATTGGACCCGTTCGTGATTACACATTCGCTCTGGTGTCGAGGTATATATGATTGGACTTAACGAGGATGACATATTTTTCTCTCGTCTTCAATAAGGACACATGGATGAATAGCAATAAATCATTGCTAGATGCCGCTCATTAGTTGTAGTATTTAATATTAATTTAATATTTAATATTATTTTAATAATTAATATTATTGTCAACTTAGTGGGAACCTATATGGTCACGCGATAGAATAGTATAATCGGAATCAGATTCTTTAATTAGGTAATGATTAAATTGAATATGAAGGAAACGGGCTCATAACGTATGAGGCCCATTAGGGCAACAAAAAGAAAGGAAGGGAGCACATAAGAATACATGCTCTTCGCCCCAACCCCAAGTGAGATAGTCTTGTTCTTCTGTGCCTCCTTCTTACTAGCGAGACACATTTCGAGGCTTCCATTCGTGTGAACTATTTAGGGACACTACGAGATCGTGGTGTTAGTGATCAATCTCCTCTACGCTTCAAGAGGTAAACGCTACAAACAATAATCTTATTTGTGATTCATGAGCAATGCATGATCCGTGTTTACAAGGATCTTTTCTCTTGAGAGAGTTTTTGAATTAAATTTTAAAATATTGGTCTTCAAATCCCCAATAGTGGTATCAGAGTATTGATCGTTATTACTTCGAATCCTATTTGCTTGCCTTGTTTAATAACATGATTTGAATATGATCCAAACGATTTATATATGTGTGATTGTTGTTTGGTTTCTCCATATGGTTTCGACTCGTATTAATCGTGAATCTAGAAAATACTTTGATTTTGTTCCTATGACAGAGAGCTCATGTTTTTCGGAAACCGTTTTGGTATGCGCACTGTTGATTGCACTGAATTGGTCAACCAATGACATTGCGCAGGTCACACCCTTTTTGCGATTCAATTTTTTTTCGCAACTGTTCAAGCGCATTACAATATTGCGTTGAACCTTGAACATGTTGTTTTGAGTCAATGGGATGATTTGTTTTCCCGAAAGGTGTTGTTCATATGTGTTAAAGTGAATTAGTGAATTGAAAAATTATTTTTTAATTGGTCAATTGTTTGTGAATTTAAAAGCTTATCTAATTGCAAACATGGGCCACTAGGTGATATTGGGCCCGTTTATCATTACACGTTCACTCTGGTGTCGAGGATCATATGATTGGACTTAACGAAGATAACACATTTATGACTCGTGTTCAATAAGGACACATGGACGAAGGGACACCAACTTCATAGTAATCTTGGTCGCGACAAGGTTAAAATCGAATTACCGGTTTTTCCCGTTAATTCGGTAACAATGATTGTAATCATTGTTAGATGCCGCTCATTATTTATAGTATTTACTATTATTTTAATAATTAATATTATTGCTAGCTTAGTAGGAACCAATAGGGTCACACGATAGAACGGTTTAACCGGAATGAGATTATTTAGTTAAGTGATGATTTAATTAAATATGAAGGAAACAGGCTCATAATGTATGCGGACCATTAGGGCAACAGAAAGAAAGGAAGGGAGCATATAAGAATATATGCTCAGCACCCTAATTCCAAGTGATATAGTCTTGTTCTTCTGTGCCTCCTTCCTATGGTCGTCAACTAGCGAGCCATCCATTCGTGTGGACTAATTAGGGACGCTACGAGATCGTGGTGTTAGTGATCAATCTCCCCCACGCTTCAAGAGGTAAACATTGCAAACAATTGTCTTATTTGTGATTCATGAGCAATGTGTGATCTGTGTTTACAGGGATCTTTGCTCTTTAGAGAGTTTTTGAAATAAATTTTAAAATGTCGATGTCTCAAATCCCCAACAGTGGTATCAGAGCATTGGTCGCTATTGCCTTGAATCCTATGTGCTTGCCTTGTGTAATAACGTGATTTGAATATGATTCAAACGATGTATACATTTGTGATTGTTGTTTGTTTCCTCCATGCGATTTCGACTCGTATTAATCGTGAACCTAGAAGATATTTTTATTTTGCGCCTATGATGGTGCACTCATGTTTTTTGAAAAACATTTTGGTATGCGTACAATTGTTTGCAATGAATAGATCAACCGAAGACATTGCGCAGATCACACCCTTTTTGCGATTTAATTGTTTTCCCGTAATTGTTCATGTACATTATGATTTTATGTTGAAACCGTGAAAATGTTGTTTTAAGTCAATTGACGATTTGTTTTCCCGAAAGTTGTTGTTCATATGCGTAAAAGTGAATCGGTGAGTTGAAAAATTGTTTTCTAATTGATCAATTGTTTATGAATTGGAAAGCTTATCAGATTGTAGAAATGGGCCAATATGTGATATTGGGCCCATTTGTGATTATACATTCACTCTAGTATCAACAAACATATGATTGGACTTAACAAGGATGACACATTTATGTCTCGTGTTTAATAAGGATACATAGATGAAGGGAAATCGACTTCACAGCAATCATTGTCGCGGTAAGGTTAAAACCGGATCACCGGTTTTTACTGTTAATTGGGTAGCAATGATGCATTGCTAGATGCCGCTCATTCAGTGATGCATTACTAGATGCCGCTCATTGTTTATAGTATTTAATATTAATTTAATAATTAATGTTATTTAATAATTAATATTATTTTAATAATTAATATTATTGTCAACTTAGTGGGAACCTATAGGGTCACACGATTGAAAGGTTTAATCGGAATCTGATTATTTAATTAAGTAATGATTTAATTAAATATGAAGGAAACGAGCTCATAATGTATAAGGCCCATTAGGGCAACAAATAAAAAGGAAGGGAGAGCATAAGAATACATGCTCTGCCCCCCAATCCCAAGTGAGATAGTCTTGTTCTTCTGTGCCTCCTTCCTGTAGCCGTCAATAAGCGAAACGGATTTCGTGGCATCCATTCGTGTGGACTAAGTAGGGAGGCTACGATATCATGGTGTTAGTGATCAATCTCCTCCCCGCTTCAAGAGGTAAACAGTACAAACATTAATTGTAACACCTGAGGACGAGATCAACATCGTATAGGACGACGTATCGAGACCTCGACCAAGACCTTGTGTCGAGATCCCGTGACTAGATCGTTTGCCGAGATCTTTTGTCGAGCTGATGAGACCACGTGCACTAGGCCGGTGAGGAGGTCGGGTGTCGAGTTGATGAAGTCGCGTCGGCTGATGAGGACGCAAGTCGCGCTGAGGAGACCGCGTCCACGACCTCGTGTTAGAACCTTGTCCGTTTGCACGAGTCCTCTTGTCGACATCGTGTCGAGATGATACCTCGTATTATTTCGAACGTTACTCAGCGTTATTATTATATTGTTTGTAATTAGTACATTGTCGGCTTGTCGTTGACCGGCGAGTAGAGGGTAATCGTGAGAGGAACGAGCTAGCGGGTAGATGATTGATGGGATTGGCATCTTTTAGCTGGAGTTACGTTTTTACCCCTATCTCGCCAGCTGTATACCACGACCGTTTCACTCATTTCTCTTTTCTTCTTTCTTCTTCCTTCCTACGCTCTGTGTTTCGTTGTTTTCCTTAAAAATCTTCATCGACTAAACCGTGAGTTCCAAATGAGATTCTGCACAAGCTTTCTTCATCAATTTTGTTCATCATCAACTTCTCGACCCATATCTCGTCGATCGAACATCACCGTTGAGGTATGAAGAACAGATTTTCTTTCATCCGTACTCTTGTTTAGCGCTAATTCTTCTTCCATTTTTAACCGCTTTTATGCTTCCAAATCATATCAAATTGATGGGTTTTCTTATTCACGATAATACCTATCTTTTTAACCGATTAATTGGGCTTGTAAAACAAATTTCTTTCTCTGTTTTTCTGCATCGGCAGCGCTGCCGAAACCTCCATTTTTGGTTCGTTCGATTTCTGGTTTTTCGTTTGTTGCTTCTGAATATTGTTGTTGTCGATCTTTCTGTTGAAGCATCAGATAACTTTTCATGAATTTTGATCGAAATCCCTAACTTAGTGTTAGAGGAAAAATATCTTTCAGTTCTGGAGTTTTATATTCTCTGGGTTGTGGTTGAGTTTGGGGAAGAGAGAGTTAGATGTATTAGAACCAGAGATCGATCTGAGTTGTGTTTGTTTTAGGAATTCTGTTTCCCGAGATCGAGTGATTTCCGAATCAAGGTGTACGGGAAAGCTAATCCAAGGACGCAGAGCGTGAGATCCGGATCGAGGATCGTGCGTGTCGAGGTCGACTGAGAAGCGTACGTGTCGAAGTCGTTGTCGAGTTCGTTGAAGACAGCCGTGTCGAGATCGAGTAAGAGAAGTCGTTGTCGAGCTCTTTGAAGACAGCTGTGTCGAGGTCGTTGTCGAGCAGCATTAACTTGGAGTTCGGTAAGGGCGCTTCACATTATTACTTTCGTAGTATGCTAGCGTAAGGGCATTTCAAATTCTATGTGGTTGTGTTATTGTGTATGGATTTACTGATTTGTGTCGAGATGAAATGTTGTGATATGATTGAGTTTTGCATGTATTTAATATGTGATTGAATATATGTCGTGAAGTGTGTATTGCATGTTGAATTGCGTTTCTTCATGTCGAGCTTGCTCTTTTATTTGACATGCGGTTGAATATATTGTGTTTAACTCCTTGAATATCGTATGCGGCGAATTGTTCATCGAGTGAGCGAGCTAGGTGAGTCGTATGACGTTTTTGAGCCGTGACCGGATAATCGAGGGTGCTAGGTCCCCTTTTGTTTACTGGAGATTGACTAGACGTCGCCACGCTCACGGGACCTGAGTTAGTATCCTAGGGAGAGCGAGATCCCAAGGCCGGCTGGACTTTCCGACATACGGTACGGCGTGTGCATTCCGGAAAATTGTCGAGTCGAGAGAAAATGGATTTGTGAGTTGTGTCGAGTTAGAGTGAGATGGTCGAGTCACGTCGGTGATTGTTATACTTTGCTGTTTGCTTATATTTTTATGTCGAGCTTATCTTAACTTGTTGAGAAGTTGACCCTTTCCCGTGGTGCCTTCAATCCATGACGGTTACCCAGGCGATGTCGAGGCGCAGTAACTCGGCGATGAAGACGATGCCGAGGAGGATCTCGGCGAGGACCCGTGACGACCTCTATCTGTCGTGATTGTTGATTTGTTGGATGTTTGTTTTCTGAGGACTGTTCTTGTATTTCTTTTGTGTTCGAGGTCGTGACCAGTTTGGGCAGTGTTGTGTTGTTGCTACAGGGTAGACTGGTGGTCTTACTTTTGGAGCAGCCCCCTGCGTGGGAGTCTGCCGGAAGTACCCCCAGGGTATGATGGCTCTTTTGAAGTTGTCGTACCTTAGGTGTATTTTCTTTGCACATTTGCTACTCTGTATTTGTATACATTATTATTTCGAGTGATATGTATATGTGTATGTTATGCATGTATGTTTTATTTGAATTTAAGTCTTGTGTCTTAGTTGCACCATGTTTCAAAAGTCAGTAATTACTCGATGTGCACGAGTTGGTTTATATAAAAAAATATATATCGTATTTTTAAAAGGCACAAGAGTTTTGTTTTTAAAACTCATCTCATATAGGTTTCTGTTTGAGCTTGGTGTGTTGAGCTCAGTAACTCGAGCTCGGTGTATTAAGCTTCGGTAGCGGTCCGGAAGCAGTCGTTACACTTTGTTGGTATCGAGCAATTCGGTTCTGGCCGAAAGTGTGCATAGGAATTTGGACCGTCACTATGTCGGGTTATGTGTGTTGGGTACCTAGTTGTTTTGTGTTGATTCTTTGTTTGATTAAGTGAAGCACTTATTGCTTGAGAAATTGTTTGAACTGTTTCTTGATTGAAGCGGTGTGTTTTAACACATCCTTGTGTGAGATTCTGACAGGTTTTGAACCTTGTGGAATCTAATGCCACCTCGTAGGAATCGACATCTGCAACCGAGAACGTCGACATGGAGCAGGCTATTCAAGCTATGGCCGAGATGGCGGCAGCCATGGCTCAACAATCACCAGAACTCAACAGGCTAACGCGATGGCTCAATGAGGCAGCGGCGTTAACTCAGAGAACTTGCGCGCAGCAAAGAACGAGCGTAATCTTTGAAGCGAGAGGATTGGCCGACTTCAGGAAGCATGATCCACCAAGTTCTACGGTGAGCCAAATCCGGATAAAGCCGATCTTTGGATGCAAGAGATCGAGAAGATCTTTGAGGCACTTCATTGCGGGACAACGTGAAGGTCGACTATGCCACCTACTTACGCTAGGAGACGCAGAGTATTGGTGGAGAGGAGTGAAGCAACGTTTATAGCGTAACATCGCGAGATGACACGGGAGCTTTTTCGTGAAAGGTTCTTGGACAAGTACTTCCGGATCTTGCACGAGCCGAGAAGGAGCAGGAATTTCTTCAATCAAGCGAAGGCAACTCGGCGACAGTGTCCGAGTATGCGCCAAGTTCGAATCGTTGGCGAGGTATTTCAGTCCATTTCGTGGACCGAGTTGACGAGAGATGGTTGAGTGAGAGATTCCAACGAGGATTGAGATTCGACATTCAAGTCGATGGTGTCGTTGAGGATCGAAATCTTCAAGAGCTGATTGATCGATGTGTCGAAGTAGAAGGAGTGAGGAGCCACAAGAAGAAGACTGTTGTGGGCGGACCGTGAGACCCCAGTGCGGGGCGGATTTGCACGAAGGAAACTACCGCGAAGAGACCTTACGACCAGACCTCGGGGAACGACAATAGGGGACAGATGTCGTCCGATGACCCAAGTACCGAGGAGTGGAGAGTCACCCAGTGTCGAGGTGATTTGCTACCGATGTGGAAAGCGGGGCATTACGCGAGTAATCAGACTCGAGGGAGGAGGTGTGTTTCAATTGCAAGAAGCCAGGACATTTTGCTAAGGATTGTCCTACACCTAAAGCTGAACAAGCGATGCTTGCGGCAAAAGCCAAAGGAAGCGTCAGTGGCTAAAGGCGAGTTTTCTGCATGAGTGGCGAGGAAGCGGTCGGTGATGATCTTATCCAAGGTGAATGTGAGATCAAGGGTAAATCCTTATCCGTTCTTTTTGATTCGTGCAACCCATTCCTTCATTTCTTCGATTGTGTGAACCTTTTGAGCTTGACTGTGATCGCTTTACCGCTTAAATTAGTAGTTACAACCCCAAATGCTAAAACCTTAGTCACAAACACCGCATGTCTTAATTGTGTAGTGATTATTCGAGTAGAAAGTTTGTGGTCAATTTGGTTTGTTTGCCTCTTAAGGGTTTAGATGTTATCCTCGGGATGGATTGGTTGTCACACCACCATGTCCTTTTAATTTGTGCCCGTAAAGCTGTAATTTTTCCGGACCTTGGAATCTCCAATTTTCTTTCTGTAGAACGTATTGGAGTTTCTTTGAAAGAAGGAACTAGGGAATACATGTATCTAGCTAGTTCGGAAGTTTTCCAGCAGATCGGCGTGAAGAATGTTCCGGTGGTGTGTGATTTTGAGGACGTTTTCCGAAGACGTGCCGGGATTACCACCGATGAGAGGTCGAAGTTCTCCATCGACCGATTCCAGGAACAGGACCGATTTCCAAAGCGCGTGCAGATGTCTCCTGCCGAGATGAAAGAGTGAAGTCCCGGATCGAACACTTGGAGTCGAAGCAATTCATACGACCGAGCGTGTCACCGTGGGGAGCTCCAGTGTTATTGGTTAAGAAGAAGGATGGGCGATCAAGGTGTGCGTGGACTATCGCGAACTCAACAAGGTTCTTGTGAAGAACCATTATCCGTTACCACGTATTGACGACTTGATGGACCAACCGTGGAGCAGCGATCTTTCCAAGATAGACTTGAAGTCGGGCTACCATCGATTCGCGTGAAGGAGGAAGATGTCGCCAAAACAGCTTTCAGGACTAGATACGGTCACTACGAGTACTTGGTGATGCCGCTTGGAGTGACGAATCGCCCGGTGTGTTTATGGACTACATGAACAGGATTTTCCATTCGCTTTGGATCAGTTCGTTGTAGTGTTCATCGACGACATATTGATTTACTCGAGGAACCGAGAAGAGCACGCAGAACACCTATGTCGAGTCTGCGGATATTACGAGATAAGCAACTCTATGCCAATCTGGTCAAGTGTGAATTTTGGCTTGAAGAGGTGAATTTTCTTGGTCACGTAATTTCCAGAGAAGGGATAGTCTGTGGATCCAACTAAGATTGGCGGTGATAGCATGGGAACAGTAGAAGGCGGTTCTGAGATCGTGAGTTTTGTCGGCTTAGCAGATATTACCGAAGATTCATTGAAGGTTTCTCGAAGATTGTCGCGCCTCTTTACGGTGACGAGGAAGAATCAACCTTTGCTTGGACCGAGGAATGTGAAGCCGGTTTTCAACGGCAAGGAGCTTTTTGACGGCAAATACCGCTGTGCTGATTTTGCCTCAACCAGAAGAGCCTTTCGAGGTGTATTGTGATGCGTCACACCAGGGATTGGGATGCGTACTGATGCAACATCGGAAGGTGGTCGCATATGCTTCAAGACAGCTCAAGATTCACGAGAGGAACTACCCTACTCACGACTTGGAGCTAGCAGCAGTAGTTTTTGCGCTGAAGATATGGAGGCACTACCTTTACGGGAGCACTCTTACTGTTTTCAGCGATCACAAGAGCTTGAAGTACCTGTTCGACCAGAAGGAGCTCAACATGCGTCAACGTAGATGGACAGAATTTCTCAAGGACTACGACTTTACGTTGGAATACCATCCCGGTAAGGCTAACGTAGTAGCAGATGCGTTGAGCAGGAAGAGCGTTTTAACCTCGGTAATGATGATCAAGGAGTTGGAGATGCTCGAGAAGTTCCGAGATTTGAAGTTGAGTGTCGAAGTTTCACCGGGGAAGCTGAGATTTGGTATGCTTACCATTTCTAACAGATTGTTGGACGAGATCCGAGACCAGCAAGTTCGTGACGAGCTTCTGCAAGAGAAGATTCAGTTGATAGCGCAAGGGAAGGCGACAGAATTTCAGGTCGGAGCGGACGACATCTTGAGGTGCAATGGCCGAGTGTGCGTGCCTAACGTATCCGAGCTGAGGAAGTTGATTCTCGACGAAGCGCATAAGAGCAACTTTAGTATTCATCCCGGAGTTAGGAAGATGTATCAAGACTTGAAGAAGCATTTTTGGTGGTCCGGAATGAAGAAGCAAGTGGCAGAGTACGTAGCTTCATGTTTGGCGTGTCGAAGCCGGCTGTGGAGCACCAACGACCGCAGAATGCTACAATCGCTGACGTACATCAAGATGGAAATGGGACAAGATTTCCATGGATTTCGTTGTAGGTTTGCCGAAGACGCGAAGAAGAATGATTCGATTTGGGTGATCGTTGGACCGATTGACCAAATCTGCTCATTTCTTGCCGGTGAGGTCGACATACAACGTGGAAAAGTCGACCGAGATCTACATCGCGAGATAGTACGACTTCATGGAATACCATCTTCGATCGTGTCGGACCGAGATCCGGTTCACGCCTCATTTTGGAGGGAATTGCAAGGAGCGATGGGGCAGAGCTCGAGCTTAGCTCGGCATATCATCCACACAGGTGGCGGTCGGGAGAACGATCCAATCGCTTGAAGATTTGTTACGAGCTTGTACGTTAGATCACCGAGGAAGTTGGGACGACGTCTTACCATTGGTGGAGTTCACATACAACAACAGCTTCCATGCGAGTATTGGGATGGCACCTTTTGAAGCGCTGTATGGACGGAAATGTCAGACGCCTCTTTGTTGGTACCAGGACGGCGAGCGGACTGTCGTAGGACCAGATATGATCCAGCAGACTACCGAGAAGATCCGTTTGATCAGAGATCGGATGCGAACATCTCAAAGTCGACAGAAGAGTTATGCAGATCAACGACGTCGACCACTCGAGTTCGAGGAAGGAGAACATGTATTTCTTAGAGTCACCCCCACTACTGGAGTTGGTCGAGCGATCAAATCCAAGAAACTTACCCCTAAATTCATTGGACCTTACCAGATTCTTCGTCGTATTGGTCCAGTGGCATATCAGATTGCCTTACCCCCATTCTTGTCGAACATCCACGACGTCTTTCACGTCTCACAATTGCGGAAGTATGTTTCCGACCCTTCTCATGTCATCGAACCGGATGTGATTCAACTGAAGGACGACCTATCTTTTGAAGCGTCACCAAAGAAGGATCGTTGATCGGAAAACCAAACAGATTCGGAACAAAGAGATCCAACTTGTCAAAGTTGTCTCGGATCACAAGACGGGAGATGCGACTTGGGAGCTGGAGGAGAAGATGAAGATTCAAGACCTGAACTTTTACGAGGTAAGAATCTTATTTGCAATTTCGAGGACGAAATTTTTTAGAGGAGAGATTGTAACACCTCGAGGACGAGATCGACACCGTATAGGAGGACGTGCCGAGACCTCGACCAAGCCCTTGTGTCGAGATCCCGTGACTAGATCGTTTGCCGAGATCTTTTGTCGAAATGATGAGACCACGATGCACTAGTCACCGAGCTGAGGAGGTCGGGTGTCGAGTTGATGAAGTCGCGTACCGAGCTGATGAGGACGCAAGTCGAGCTGAGGAGACCGCGTTCACGAACTCGTGTTAGAACCTTGTACGTTTGCACGAGTACTCTTGTCGACATCGTGTCGAGATGATACCTCGTATTATTTCGAACGTTACTCAGCGTTATTATTATATTGTTTGTAATTATTACATTGTCGGCTTGTCGTTGACCGACAGAGTAGAGGGTAATCATGAGAGGAACGAGTTAACGGGTAGATGATTGATGGGATTGGCATCTTTTAGCTGGAGTTACGTTTTTACCCCTATCTCGCCAGCTGTATACCACGACCGTTTCACTCATTTCTCTTTTCTTCTTTCTTCTTCCTTCCTTCTGCTCTGTGTTTCGTTGTTTTCCTTAAAAATCTTCATCGATTTAAACCGTGAGTTCCAAATGAGATTCTGCACAAGCTTTCTTCATCAATTTTGTTCATCATCAACTTCTCGACCCATATCTCGTCTGATCGAACATCACCGTTGAGGTATGAAGAACAGATTTTCTTTCATCTGTGCTACTGTTTAGCGCTAATTCTTCTTCCATTTTTAACCAGTTTTATGCTTCCAAATCATATCAAATTGATGGGTTTTCTTATTCACGATAATACCTATCTTTTTAACCGATTAATTGGGCTTGTAAAACAAATTTCTTTCTCTGTTTTTCTGCAATCGGCAGTGCCCAGAAACCTCCATTTTTGGTTCGTTCGATTTCTGGTTTTTCGTTTGTTGCTTCTGAATATTGTTGTTGTCGATCTTTCTGTTGAAGCATCAGATAACTTTTCATGAATTTTGATCGAAATCCCTAACTTAGTGTTAGAGGAAAAATATCTTTCAGTTCTTGAGTTTTATATTCTCTGGGTTGTGGTTGAGTTTGGGGAAGAGAGAGTTAGATGTATTGGAACCATAGATCGATCTGAGTTGTGTTTGTTTTAGGAATTCTGTTTCCCGAGATCGAGTGATTTCCGAATCAAGGTGTACGGGAAAGCTAATCCAAGGACGCGGAAGCAGCAGAATCCAGATCGAGGATCAGACGCGGTCGAGGTCGATCGAGAAGCGTCGTGTCGAAGTCGTTGTCGAGTTCGTTGAAGACAGCCGTGTCGAGATCGAGTAAGAGAAGTCGTTGTCGAAGCTCTTTGAAGACAAATGTCGAGGTCATTGTCGAGCAGCATTAACTTGGAGTTCGGTAAGGGCGCTTCACATTATTACTTTCGTAGTATGCTAGCGTAAGGGCATTTCAAATTCTATGTGGTTGTGTTATTGTGTATGGATTTACTGATTTGTGTCGAGATGAAATGTTGTGATATGATTGAGTTTTGCATGTATTTAATATGTGATTGAATATATGTCGTGAAGTGTGTATTGCATGTTGAATTGCGTTTCTTCATGTCGAGCTTGCTCTTTTATTTGACATGCGGTTGAATATTTTGTGTTTAACTCCTTGAATATCGTGATGCGCTAATTGTTCATCGAGTGAGCGAGCTAGGTGAGTCGTATGACGCTTTTGAGCCGTGACCCGGATAATCGAGGGTGCTAGGTCCCCTTTGTTTACGGAGATTGACTAGACGTCGCCACGCTACGGGACTGAGTTAGTATCCTAGGGAGAGCGAGGATCCCAAGGCTTCGGCTGGACTTTCCGACATACGGTACGGCGTGTGCATTCCGGAAAATTGTCGAGTCGAGAGAAAATGGATTTGTGAGTTGTGTCGAGTTAGAGTGAGATGGTCGAGTCACGTCGGTGATTGTTATACTTTGCTGTTTGCTTATATTTTTATGTCGAGCTTATCTTAACTTGTTGAGAAGTTGACCCTTTCCCGTGGTGCCTTCAATCCATGACGGTTACCCAGGCGATGTCGAGGGCGCAGTAACTCGGCGATGACGATGCCGAGGAGGATCTCGACGAGGACCCGAGTGACGACCTCTATCTGTCGTGATTGTTGATTTGTTGGATGTTTGTTTTCTGAGGACTGTTCTTGTATTTCTTTTGTGTTCGAGGTCGTGACCAGTTTGGGCAGTGTTGTGTTGTTGCTACAGGGTAGACTGGTGGTCTTACTTTTGGAGCAGCCCCCTGCGTGGGAGTCTGCCGGAAGTACCCCCAGGGTATGATGGCTCTTTTGAAGTTGTCGTACCTTAGGTGTATTTTCTTTGCACATTTGCTACTCTGTATTTGTATACATTATTATTTCGAGTGATATGTATATGTGTATGTTATGCATGTATGTTTTATTTGAATTTAAGTCTTGTGTCTTAGTTGCACCATGTTTCGAAAAGCTGTAATTACTCTGATGTGCACGAGTTGGTTTTATAAAAAAAAAAATATATATCGTATTTTTTAAAAGGCACAAGAGTTTTGTTTTTAAAACTCATCTCATATAGGTTTCTGTTTGAGCTTGGTGTGTTGAGCTCGGTAACTCGAGCTCGGTGTATTAAGCTCGGTAGCGGTCCGGAAACGGGTCGTTACATTAATCTTATTTGTGATTCATGAGCAATGGATGATCCGCGTTTACGGGGATCTTTTCTCTTGAGAGAGTTTTTGAAATATATTTTAAAATGTCGGTCTCTCAAATCCCCAAAAGTGGTATCAGAGCATTGGTCATTATTGCCTTGAATCCTATGCTCTTGCCTTTTTTAATAACATGATTTGAATATGATTCAGACGACGTACATATGTGTGATTGTTGTTTGTTTTCACCTTATAGTTTGGACTCGTATTAATCGTGAACTTATTAACTAATTTGATTTCGCGCCTATGATAGTGAGTTCGTGTTATTCAAAAAAAACGTTTTGGTATGCCCACTGTCGTTTGCACTGAATTGATCAACTAATGATATTGTGCAGATGACACCCTGATGACTACCTTTTCGTAAAGTAGCCTTGTTACGATCTTTGGGTTGAAATCAGATTAAGACACAAGTGTTGTTTTTAGCGCAATTGACAAGAACAAAAGAATATGGAAAGAGGAAAGGATAGGAAGCACTACAATTCCCTAAGGAATTGATAGGCAAGTTGAAGAACGCCACAAGAAGGTTACTTCTTGATAAGTTCAGTTTGGCTCAATCCAGAACCCAAGAGTGCATAGCTCTCATAAGTGTTTAACACTAGTTCTTTTTCTCAAAACAAAATTCTGACCTCTTTCATTGAGAATGGTGCAAATATAACGGGAATATTACAAGGAAATTCAGCTGCCCTTTCACTTCCTAAAACAGCCCACTAATTGGTAATTAAACACAAAGGGTTCAGCCAATTTGGTGATTTAGGCGTGATTTAGGAGCAAGAAGGAAGGATCATAGCTGCTGGAAATTCCTTTAGACAAAGCTTTAAAATTTGGCTTCAATGTAACAACCAAAAATTAAAGGAGAGACAATCCATTCAAATAGCCTTCAATTCTGATGTCTCCAAAGTGTAAACCACCAAGCATTATAAAGGTGAGACAATGCATTGATGCTCTTCAATTCTTTGTCTTGTGCATTCATGAATCTTCATTAGTTCATTTCCCTTCCTTAATGGCGCCTAACTCTTTGTCTTGTGCAGCTGATTTATTTGTTTTCCTCAACTAAAAAGGCCATACAAAAACACACTCCAAATAAAGAAAATGCAAGAAACCAAACAAACTAATTGTTGGGCTTTAGCGCAAAATTAAAGAGTTCAGCCCAACAATTTATTCAATTTTAAACACACCAAAACAACTTAAAATAATGCATGACATTGGGTCATGCGCCATCCATTGGCCCATCTATGCAATAGACCAATTTGGGCTCTAAGTCTTTAAGTATTGGGCTCTCCTTAAACATTTGGATCACCAAAAGGTTCAAGGCCTCCTTAGCTCTTTTAGCACGTGCCCTTGTCATAGGACCTCCCAGCCCTTGTAGGACTTGATCATCCTTGCTCTTTATGTCCTCATCATCCCCTCCTTCTTTAAGTGAATTCGACCTCGAATTGACATCTTCTTCACCTACATCAAAAGGAGACAAGTCAGCCACATTAAAAGTAGCACTAACACCAAACTCACCTGGTAATGCTATTTTATAAGCATTATCATTGATTTTGGACATCACTTGGAATGGTCCATCCCCTCTTGGCTGGAGCTTTGATTTCCTTTTTGAAGGAAACCTTTCCTTCCTCATGTGTACCCAAACCCAATCTCCAGGTTCAAATACCACCCTTTTTCTTCCTTTGTTGGCATATTTGGCATAGCTTTCAGTTCTCTTCTCAATTTGAGCCTTCACCTATTCATGTATCTTCTTCACATATTCAGCCTTAGCTTTTCCATCTTTGTGTTTTAAAACAGAAGTGTCAGATAATGGCAACAAATCAAGAGGAGTTAAAGGGTTAAATCCATAGACAATCTCAAATGGGGAATGTTGTGTAGTACTATGGACAGCTCTATTATATGCAAACTCCACATGAGGCAAACACTCTTCCCAAGACTTGATAGGCAACAACCACAAAAATGGTGTGCCATTTTGGAAAACCTGTCAACAACCACAAAAATGGAATCCTTGCCACTCCTTGTCCGTGGCAACCCTAACACAAAATCCATAGACAAATCTATCCAAGGAGAATCAGGAATAGGCAATGGAATATAAAGACCATGAGGCATTACCTTAGACTTAGTCTTTTTACAAACAATGCATCGGTCACAAAATTTATGCACATCAACTTTCATATGTGGGCAATAAAAATGTTCATTCAGCATGTCTAAAGTCTTTTGAACCCCAAAATGTCCCATTAATCCCCCCTCATGCGCCTCTTTTACAAGTAGTTCTCTTATGGATCCTTTTGGCACACATAATTTTTTTTCTTTAAACAAATAGTCATTGTGCCTAAAGTATCCATTTTGGGCAGCATGCACACATTCAACATATTTAGAGGAGAAATCAGGGTCATGTTCATACAAATCCTTAATGTGTTCAAGACCAAAAATTTTAGTTTCAAGGGTAGAAAGTAGCACATACCTCCTTGAAAGCGCATCAGCCATTACATTGCTCTTACCCTTCTTATGCTTGATCACATAAGGAAATTGCTCCAAAAATTCAACCCATTTGGCATGCCTCTTATTCAGCTTGCCTTGTCCTTTAAGATGCTTCAAGGACTCATGATCACTATGAATGACAAATTCTTTTGGCAAAAGATAGTGCTGCCAAGTTTGTAAAGCCCTTACCAAGGCATACAACTCTCTGTCATAAGTGGAATAATTAAGAGCAGCCCCATTCTATTTTTCACTAAAGTAAGCAATGGGATGCCCTTCTTGCATAAGAACAGCCCCAATACCAACATTAGAAGCATCACACTCAATTTCAAAAGATTTTGCAAAATTAGGCAATGAAAGTATTGGTGCATGAGTGAGCTTTTCCTTAAGGGCAGAGAATGCATGCTCTTGTTTTCCCCCCCACTTAAACCCCACATCTTTTTTAACAATTTCATTAAGAGGTGCAGCTAGAGTACTGAAATCTTTCACAAACCTCCTATAGAAACTAGCTAAGCCATGAAAACTCCTAACATCAGTCACATTTTTGGGAGTTGGCCACTCTTGAATTGCTTTTATTATCTCTTCATCAACATGCACACCCTTAGCATTTATAACAAATCCTAAGAAGACTACATGATCAGTGCAAAAAATACATTTTTCCATGTTTGCATACAATTTTTCTTTTCTAAGCACATGCATAACAGCCCTCAAATGATTGTAATGGTCATCTAAGCTTTTGCTATATATCAAGATATCATCAAAATATACAACAACAAACTTACCCAAAAATTCCCTCAAAACATGGTTCATTAATCTCATGAAAGTACTAGGTGCATTAGTTAAGCCAAAAGGCATAACCAACCATTCATACAAACCAAATTTTGTTTTGAAAGCAGTTTTCCATTCATCCCCTTCCCTTATTCTAATTTGATGATACCCACTTTTCAAATCAATTTTCGAAAATAAGCATGCACCAAATAGTTCATCAAGCAAATCATCTAACCTAGGAATAGGATGCCTATATTTGATGGTGATGTTGTTGATGGCTCTACAATCAGTGCACATCCTCCAACTACCATCCTTTTTGCGTACCAAAATTACCGGTACAGCACAAGGACTCAAACTCTCTTTTACCCACCCTTTGCGCATCAATTCCTCCACTTGCTTTTGTATCTCTTGGGTTTGTTGAGGATTGCTACGATATGCTGGCCTATTAGGCAAAGAGGCTCCGGGAATGAGATCATTGTGATGCTCTATTCCTCTTATAGGGGGGTAAACCATCCGGTACCTCCTTTAGAAACACATCTTCAAATTCCTGCAAAAGAAACTCAATTCCACTTGGCAAAATTTTTGCTTCAGCATTGTTAGAGAGTAAATTAAATTCCTTATAAATGAGCAAGTATAGAGGCTGGTGTGAAAAAATTGCTCTCTTCACCTCCCCTTTTGTAGCAAGAAAACTCTCTTTTCTCTCTTTTTCAACACTTTTTTTCTCACTATTTTTACTCTTTTTAATTCTGCCCTCTTCTTTCTTTTCACTCTCTTTTTCTCTCAACTCGTTTGTTCTTTCTTTTCTCTCATTTTTATTTGATCCTCTCTAACCTCTCTAGGAGAAAATGGTACAAGAGTGATCTTTTGATCATTATGCAAGAAAGAAATCTTGTTAGTGTGCCCTTCATGGTTGGTCTTCTTATCAAACTGCCATGGCCTTTCCAACAGCATGTGACTAGCTTCCATAGGTACCACATCACACAAAACAAAATCATGATACTTCCCAATCGAAAAATAAACCTCAACTTGTTTGTTTACGGTCATTCCTACCGCTTCACTTAGCCATTGGAGTTTATAAGGTTTTGGGTGAGGTTTAGTTTTCAAATTAAGTTTTGACACCAAACGTGTGCTAGCCACATTAGTACAACTTCCTCCATCAATAATTAAAGAGCATACCTTCCCTTGAACCAGACACCTCGTATGGAAAATATTCTCCCTTTGACTTGTATCATCTTCTTTAACTTGGCTTCCTAGCAACCTCCTTACCATGAGCAAGTTTCCTTCTGGTGGGAACTCCTCTTCCTTTTCATCCTCACTATTTGGGGCAGATTTGGATGAATACTTCGAAGAATCTTCTCTTGGGTTCTTCAACACCATCACCTTCTTGCTTGGACAATGAGAGGCAATGTGACCCCTGCCTAAACACTTAAAACATTTGACTTCACGATTTTTAGTGTTAGAAAGAGTATCATTAGGAATAGAAGTAGCTTTCCCCTTAGGGTCAGCCGTGTGCTCTTTGGAAGATGATGAACCCTCCTTCATAAATTTGTCCCTCCAATTTGATGAGTTCATGTTAGTGGAACTCTTCTTCAAGTGACCCTTCCTCTTGAGTTGTTGTTCCACCCTGATGGCTTGGTGAACCGAGTCTTCCATCTCCGCATAGTGTTGCAACTCCACCACATCACTAATGTCACGGTTTAGGCCATGTAAGAACCGTGCCATGAGTGCTTCACCATCTTCCTCCACATCACTAATAGTGTTGCAACCTGGCTTTGATACCACTTGATGACTACCTTTTTGTAAAGTATCCTTGTATCTTTGGGTTTAAATTAGATTAAGACACAAGTGTTGTTTTTAGCGCAATTGACAAGAACAAAAGAATATGGAAAGAGGAAAGGATTGGAAGCACCATAATTCTCTAAGGAATTGATAAGCAAGTCGAAGAACGCCACAAGAAGGTTACTTCTTGATAAGTTCAGTTTGGCTCAATCCAGAACCCAAGAATGCATAGCTCTCACAAGTATTTAACACTAGGTTTTTTTCTCAAAACAAAATTCTGACCTCTTTCATTGAGAATGGTGCAAATATAAAGGGAATATTACAAGGAAATTCAGCTGCCCTTTCACTTCCTAAAACAGCCCACTAATTGGTAATTAAATGTATAGAACAAGGTGTAACCAACTAGCACTTAATTGAGCAAGAATTAAACACAAAGGGATCAGCCAATTTGGTGAGTTAGGCGTGATTTAGGATCAAGAAGGAAGGATCATAGCTGCTGGAAATTCCTTTAGACAAAACTTTAAAATTTGGCTTCAATGTGTCTTCAAAGTGTAACCACCAAAAATTAAAGGAGAGACAATCCATTCAAATAGCCTTCAATTCTGATGTCTCCAAAGTGTAACCACCAAGCATTAAAGGTGAGACAATGCATTAATGCTCTTCAATTCTTTGTCTTGTGCATTCATGAATCTTCATTAGTTCATTTCCCTTCCTTAATGGCGCCTAACTCTTTGTCTTGTGCAGCTGATTTATTTGTTTTCCTCAACTAAAAAGGCCATACAAAAACACACTCCAAATAAAGAAAATGGAAGAAACCAAACAAACTAATTGTTGGGCTTTAGCGTAAAATTAAAGAGTTCAGCCCAACAATTTATTCAATTTTAAACACACCAAAACAACTTAAAATAATGCATGACATTGGGTCATGCGCCATCCATTGGCCCATCTATGCAATAGACCAATTTGGGCTCTAAGTCTTCAAGTATTGGGCTCTCCTTAAACATTTGGATCACCAAAAGGTTCAAGGCCTCCTTAGCTCTTTTAGCACGTGCCCTTGTCATAGGACCTCCCAGCCCTTGTAGGACTTGATCATCCTTGCTCTTTATGTCCTCATCACACCCTTTTTGCGATTCAATTGTTTTCCAGCAACTGTTCATGCACATTATGATCTTGTGTTGAAACCGTGAACATGTTGTTTTGAGTCATTGGATAATTTGTTTTCCCGAAAGGTATAGTTCATACGCGTAATAGTGAATTAATGAATTGAAAAATTCTTTTTTAATTTGTCAATTGTTTGTGATTTGGAAAGCTGATCTGAGTGTAGAAATGGGCCAATATGTGATATTTGGCCTGTTTGTAATTGCACGTTCACTTCGGTATCGAGGAACATATGATTGGGCTTAACGAGGGTGACACATTTATGTCTCGTGTTCAATAAGGACACATGGACAACGGGACATCGACTTCAAAGTAGTCATGGTCACAGTAGGGTTAAAATCGGATCACTGGTTTTTCCCGATAATTGGGTAGCAATGATGCATTGCTAGATGTCGCTCGTTCTCTATAGTATTTAATATTATTTTAATAATAATAATTATTATTTTAATAATTAATATTATTGTCAACTTAGTGGAAACCTATAGGGTCACACGATAGAACGGTTTAATCCGAATCAAATTATTTAATTAAGTAAAGATTAATTAAATATGAAGGAAAAGGGCTAATAATGTATGAGGTCCATTAGGGCAACGGAAAGAAAGAAAGGGAGCGCATAAGAATACATGCTCTGGACCCCAATCCTAAGTGAGATAGTCTTGTTCTTCTGTGCCTCCTTCCTGTAGACGTCAACTAGCGAGACGCATTTCGAGGCATCCATTCGTGAGGACTAAGTAGGGTAACCACGAGATCGCAGTGTTAGTGATCAATCTCATCCATGCTTCAAGAGGTAAACTCTACAAACAATAATCTTATTTGTGATTCATGAGCAATGTGTGATCCGTGTTTATGGGGATCTTTTCTCTTGGGAGAGTTTTTAAAATAAATTTTGAAATGTCTATCTCTCAAATCCCCAACTGTTGTATCAGAGCATTGGTCTTTATTGCCTTGAATCCTATGCGCTTCCCTTGTTTAATAACATGATTTGAATACGATTCAAACGATGTATATATGTCTAATTGTTGTTTGTTTTCTCCATATGTTTCAACTAGTATTAATCATGAACCTATAAAATAATTTAATTTTGCACCTGCGACAGAGAGCTCATGCTTTTCGAAAAACGTTTTGGTATGCGCACTGTTGTTTGCACTGAATTGGTCAACCAATGGCATTGCGCAGATAACACCCTTTCTACGATTCAATTGTTGTCCCTTAACTGTTCATGCGCATTATCATTTTGTGTTGAAACCGTGAACATATTGTTTTAAGTCAATTGGACGATTTGTTTTCCCGAAAGGTGTTGTTCGTATGCATAAAAGTGAATCGGTAAATTGAAAAATTGCTTTTTAATTGATCAATTGTTTGTGAATTGGAAAGCTTATCTGATTGTAGAAATGGGCCAGTATGTGATATTGGCCCCAATTGTGATTACACGTTAACTCAGGTATCGAGGGACATATGATTGGACTTAAAGAGGATGACACGTTAATGTCTCGTGTTCAGTAAGGACACATGGACGAAGGGACATTGACTTCACAGTAATCTTTGTCGCGGTAAGGCTAAAATTGGATCACCAGTTTTTTCGTTTGATTAGGGAGCAATGATGTATTGCTAGCTGCCGCTCATTGTTTATAGTATTTAATATTAATTTAATAATGAATATTATGTTAACAATTAATATTATTTTAATAATTAATATTATTGGCAACTTAGTGGGAACCTATAGGGTCACACGATAGAACGGTTTAATCGGAATCAAATTATTTAATTAAGTAAAGATTAATTAAATATGAAGGAAATCGGCTAATAATGTACGAGGTCCATTAGGGCAACAGAAAGAAAGAAAGGGAGCGCATAAGAATACAAGCTCTGGACCCCAATCCTAAGTGAGATAGTCTTGTTCTTCTGTGCCTCCTTCTTGTAGACGTCAACTAGCGAGACGCATTTCGAGGCATCCATTTATGTGGACTAAGTAGGGTATCTACGAGATCGCAGTGTTAGTGATCAATCTCATCCATGCTTCAAGAGGTAAACTCTACAAACAATAATCTTATTTGTGATTCATGAACAATGCGTGATCCGTGTTTATGGGGATCTTTTCTCTTGGGAAAGTTTTTGAAATAAATTTTAAAATGTTGATCTCTCAAATCCCCAACAATGGTATCAGAGCATTGGTCGTTATTGCCTTGAATTCTATGCGCTTGCCTTGTTTAATAACATGATTTGAATATTATTCAAAAGATGTATATATGCGTGATTGTTTTTTGTTTTCTCTGTATGGTTTCGACTAGTATTACTCGTGAACCAATAAAAAACATGGATTTTGCACCTATGACAGAGAGCTCATGTTTTTCAAAAAAAGTTTTGGTATGCGCACTGTTGCTTGCACAGAATTGTTCAACCAAATAACATTGCACATATCACATCCTTTTTGTGATTAAATTTTTTTCCCGCAACTGTTCATGCACATTATAATTTTGCATTGAAACCGTAAACATGTTGTTTTGAGTCAATTTGACGATTTGTTTTCCCGAAAGTTGTTAATCATACGTATAAAAGTGAATCAGTGAATTGAAAAATTATTTTTTAATTGATCAATTTTTTGTGAATTGGAAAGCTTATCTGATTGTAGAAATAAGCCAATATGTGATATTGGGCTCGTTTGTGATTACACGTTCGCTCTGGTGTCGAGGAACATATGATTGGACTTAACGAGGATGACATATTTTTCTCACGTCTTCAATAAGGACACATGGACGAAGGGGCATCGACTTCAAAGTAATCTTGGTCGCGGTAATGTTAAAATCGTATCACCTGTTTTTCCCGTTAATTGGATATCGATGAATCATTGCTAGATGCCGCTCATTAGTTATAGAATTTAATATTAATTTAATATTTAATATTATTTTAATAATTAATATTATTGTTAACTTAGTGGGAACATATAGGGTCACACGATGGCATGGTATAATTGGAATCAGATTATTTAATAGGTAATGATTAAATTGAATATGGAGGAAACGGGCTCATAACATGTGAGGCCCATTAGGGCAATAGAAAGAAAGGAAGGGAGCACATAAGAATACATGCTCTTCGCCCCAACCCCAAATGAGATAGTCTTGTTCTTCTTTACCTCCTTCGTGTAGCCGTCAACTAGCGAGACAAATTTTGAGGCATCTATTCGTGTGAACTAATAAGGGATACTATGAGATCGTGGTGTTAGTGATCAATCTCCTCTACATTTCAAGAGGTAAATGCCAAAAAACAATAATCTTATTTGTGATTCATGAGCAATGCGTGATCTGTGTTTACGGGGATCTTTTCTCTTGAGATATTTTTTTAATTAAATTCTAAATATTGGTCTCTCAAATCCCCAATAGTGGTATCAGAGTATTGGTCGTTATTATCTTGAATACTATGCACTTGCCTTATTTAATAACATGATTTGAATATGATTCAAATGATGTGTATATTTGTTTGATTGTTGTTTGTTTTCTCCATATGGTTTTGACTCGTATTAATCGTTAACCTAGAAAATAATTTGATTTTGCGCCTATGACGGAGAGCTTATGTTTTTCGAAAAATGTTTTGGTATGCGCACAGTTGTTTGCATTGAATTGATCAACCGATGACATTGCGCAGATCACACCCTTTTTGTGATTCAATTGTTTTCCCGTAACTGTTCATAAGCATTATGATTTTGTGTTGAAACCGTGAACATGTTGTTTTAATTCAATTGATGATTTGTTTTCCCGAAAGGTATTGTTCATATGCGTAAAAGTGAATCGGTGAATTGAAAATTAGTTTTTTAGTTGGTCAATTGTTTGTGAATTGGAAAGCTTATTTGATTGGAAAGCTTATCGAGGAATATATGATTGGACTTAATGAAGATGACACATTTATGACTCGTGTTCAATAAGGACACATGGACGAAGGGACACCAACTTCATAGTAATCTTGATCGCAGCAAGGTTAAAATCGAATTACCGGTTTTTCTCGTTAATAGGGTAGCAATGATGCATTGCTTGATGCCGCTCATTATTTATAGAATTTAATATTATTTTAATAATTAATATTATGAAGGAAACGTGCTCATAATGTATGAGTATCATTAAGAAAAGAAAGGAAGGAAGCACATAAGGATACATGCACTGCACCCCAATCCCAAGTGAGATAGTCTAGTTCTTTTGTGCCACCTTCCTGTAGCCGTTAACTAGCAAGCCATCCATTCGTGTGGACTAAGTAGGCACACGAGATCGTGGTATTAGTGATCAATCTTCCCCACGCTTCAAGAGGTAAACGCTGCAAAAAATTGTCTTATTTGTGATCCATGAGCAATGTGTGATCCGTGTTTACGGGGATCTTTTCTATTCAGAGATTTTATGAAATAAATTTTAAAATGTCGGTGTCTTAAATCCCCTACAGCGGTATCAAAGCATTGGTCGTTATTGCTTTGAATCCTATGCGCATGCCTTATGTAATAACATGGTTTGAATATGATTCAAACGATGCATATGGTTTTGACTCGTATTAATCGTGCACCTAGAAAATAATTTTATTTTGCCCCTATAACGGAGAGCTCATGTTTTTCGAAAAACGTTTTGGTAAGCTCACAATTGTTTGCACTGAATTGATCAACCGACGACATTACGCAGATCACACCCTTTTTGCGATTCAATTGTTTTCCCATAACTGTTCTTGCGCATTATGATTTTGTGTTGAAACCGTGAATATGTTGTTTTATGTTAATTGACGATTTGTTTTCCAGAAAGGTGTTGGTCATATCCGTAAAAGTGAATCGGTGAATTGAAAAATTGTTTTCTAATTGATCAATTGTTTGTGAATTGGAAAGCTTATCAGATTGTAGAAATGGGCCAATATGTGATATTGAGCCTGTTTGTGATTACGCGTTCACTCCGGTATCGAGGAACATATAATTGGACTTAACGATGATGACACATTTATATCTCGTGTTCAATAAGGACATATACACGAAGGGAAATCGACTTCACAGTAATCATTGTTACGGTAAGTTTAAAATTGGATCACCGGTTTTTCCCGTTAATTGGGTAGAAATGATGCATTGCTAGATGTTGCTCATTGTTTATAGTATTTAATAATAATTTAATAATTAATGTTATTTTAATAATTAATATTATTTTAATAATTAAAAATATTGTCAACTTAGTGGGAACCTATAAGGTCACGCGATTTAACGGTTTAATTGGAATTAGATTATTTAATTAAGTAATGATTTGATTAAATATGAAGGAAACGAGCTCATAATGTATGAGGCCCATTAGGGCAACAAAAAGAAAGGAAGGGAGTGCATAAGAATACAAGCTCAGCGCCCTATTCACAAGTGAGATAGTCTTGTTCTTCTGTGCCTCCTTACTTTAGCCGTCAACCAGCGAAACGAATTTCGAGGCATCCATTCTTGTGGACTAAGTAGGGACACTACAAGATCGTGGTGTTATTGATTATTCCCCTCCCCGCTTCATCAGCTAAATGGTACAAACATTAATCTTATTTGTGATTCATGAGCAATACGTGATCCGCATTTACGGGGATCTTTTCTCTTGAGAGAGTTTTTGGAATATATTTTAAAATGTCAGTCTCCCAAATCCCCAACTGTGGTATCAGAGAATTAGTCGTTATTGCCTTGAATCCTATGCTCTTGCCTTGTTTAAAAAAGATTTGAATATGATTCAAACGATGTATATATGTGTGATTGTTGTTTGTTTTCACCATAAGGTTTCGACTCGTATTAATCATGAACCTATAAAATAATTTGATTTTGCGCCTATGACAGAGAGCTCAGGTTTTTCAAAAAATCATGTTGGTATGCCCATTGTTGGTTGCACTGAATTGGTCAACCAATGATATTATGCTGATCACACCCTTTTTACGATTCAGTTGTTTTCCAGCAACTGGTCAAAGCACATTATGATTTTGTGTTGAGAAAGTGAATATGTTGTTTTGAGTTATTGGATGATTTGTTTTCCCGAAAAGTATTGTTCATATGCGTAACATTGAATTAATGAATTAAAAAATTGTTTTTTAATTTGTCAATTGTTTGTGAATTCGAAAGCTTATCTAATTGTAGAAAGGGCCAATATGTGTTATTTGGCCCATTTGTTATTACACGTTCACTCTGGTATCGGGGAACATATAATTGGACTTAACCAGGATGACACATTTATGTCTCGTATGATACATATAATTGGACTTAACCAGGATGACACATTTGATGGAAGTTTTTTAATCTTGTATGATGCATAGTTATGTTGAGTGGCAGTACGGGTAGCCATCTGGTAGCCACTTGGCACAAGGCCAGTGGTCAATAGTCCAGTGGTGAATAGTCCCTGCTGTTACCATAAGTCCTATGAGTGATGTAGTAGGTAAGCAACGTGGTTGAACAAGGCCAGTGGTGATAATATAATCCCTGTGCGTTACAATAAAAGCAACATAGAAAAGAATGTTCATATTATGTTGTGTGTTTGTGATATATTTTTATTTCTAGTTTTATCACAAGTTGTCACTATGTATGTTGAACTGGGATTATTACAACCAGCAACATTCCAAGCTAAAGTTGAAGGTTTAAGTTATTGCATCCTATGGTTTCAAAATTAAGGTGCCTATTAAGTATCATGTTTGAAGTTAATTTCCGAGAAAGAGGAAAAGTAAGGCTTAACAGATAAAGTCTAAGTAAGTCTTTTCAGTCTAGTAAGAGTCGATGAGAGGATGGTGAGGAGTCCATGAAGGACTCACTGAGATTTTTAATCTCACCCCGTTCCTTTTATGTTTTTCAGATAAGCAGGTACCGATGAATGACGAGGCGAAGCTCCAGGCTTGGCATCCAGATTTTTGTTTTATTTATTCATTAAGGTTGTAATCTATTTAATAAATTATGTATTGAGTTTTAATTTATGACTTGGATTATTGTAATCAAGTTTGTAAATTGTTAGTAACTCATGTGCTTTAATGTAATTTGTCGTACTTTCAATTTACGTTGAGGTGCAGGTGTCACATTATGGTATCAGAGCAGTTCGATCTTATCGGACTGTGAGTCATGAGTTTAGTAGTGACTCAATTTAGGAAGTCTCAGTTTAGTCCTTGTTGGACTATAGTTAGTTAGCCGGAATTTTTCATTGTTCGAGAACTTCTCTCTATATTCTTATGCTTAGTATGGAATATTAAGCCTGATCAACTTAATACTCCATACCGTGTACGAAGAATGTAGTAGATGGAGCTGGCAGACGAGGGAGAGGACTGAATAGAAGCGCAACTCTGAGAAAGTTTAATGGATAAGGATGATATTAATAAGAAAGGATCGACTGCAATAGCTCCCAATAAGTGAGAATCTTCGGAAAATATGGATAGAGGGAAACAAGTTTCAACCTTTTCGGAACCAAGAGTTAAGGAATGTTTCAAGAGTGGTTGGAACCACAGATGCGAGTGTTCGGCAGGACAAGTGTGTATTTCATGTACCGTCACTCGGGACACTCTGGAAGTAATTAGGAACAACACGTAAGTAAGGGGTTTTTATTGTAAGGTTTCAGTCGACTTAGGATGGGCGTTCGAGTTCAACAGTTGTTGGTTTACCAGGTTGTTTAGCCTAATCTATTATGAATGGATCCAAGATTGATTGAAATCCTATGTGATACCTAAGTGATCCTTCGTGTTCTAAGTGATTAGTAGTCAGGATAGGAAGTAAGTTGTGGATAAGCCACTCAATTCAATGCCTAAATGGTAATAGGGAACCTCGAGGGAGAGTAAGCCCTAGAGGAGCAGATAGAGCCTTTCAGGTATAGTGACCCTGGTCGAGTAGTTAGCCTAGAAGGAGAAGTGGACTATAGTCTTTGAACTATAGGAGTTATAAGCAAAATTCAGTCGGTGGAAATTCGAAGTTGTTAATGTTTGCATTCGATCTAATTGACCGGTAAATGAAGTGAATTCAATCTGACCAATTATACTTAGTTTATAATCGGGTAATGAAATCACTAAATCCTCAGGGCAATTAGTTTCATTGCAGAGATTAATTCCTTCCAGAGTTCCAATGATCTAGAAGTAGTAGAGAAGGTCGATTAGGATAAGTGAGATAGATTGTGATGTGATCCTGGCAGCCCTCAAGAAATTACAACAATAATAAAAGGATTCTTCTTTAAGTTATGTTTATTTGCTTTGAATAAAGATTGTAATAAGTCTATTGGGCTGCATTACTTGGGTTTTGCATATTGGCCCAATTGAACTTCTTATTTTCGTTTTTATTTGTAGTTTATTTTAAGTTAGCCGAATTAGTTTTATTTAAATTAATTAAAAAAAAGGACAGCTGCTGATGGCTATTGAAATGCTCCATTTAGGAGTTGTTAGGAAGTGTAACTGACACTTTAATACACTAGTTAATGGACAATTGAAGTGCAGCCATTAATATGATCATGTAGGCATTCAATTGACATTACTAATGTGTCTAGGAAGAAAGAGAGAAGCTGATTTTGCTATCCTATATATGTAATACGAATTTTATGAATGAAGGCAGAGTTTTGCTTTGAGAAAAACTTGTGTTTATCACATTTTGAGAGTCATGCACTCTTGGGTTCTGGATTGAGCCAAAAATTGAACTTATCAAGAAGTAACCTTCTTGTGGCGTTCTTCGATTTGCTTATCAATTCCTTAGGGAATTGTGGTGCTTCCATCCCTCATCTTTATCCATTTCTTTTTATTTTATTTAAAAACAATTCTGTTCTGAATATAATTTCAACCGAAGATCGAATTTATCAAAAAGACTACCCATATCAAAGTGGTTGTCATCAGATTGTTCCCAAGAATCTCAAGGATTTATTTTCTTGACATTAGTTAGTTCATTTGCTATTAGACGCATCGATCCACATCGCTATCAGATAGGGTCGTATGGATTTCCGGTCTAATTCCAGTAGAACCAGGAAAGGGAGTTAATCCATCAAGTTAAGGAGAGTAGTAGTAAAGTTCAACTAAGAGTGAAATGTTTTGGACACGAGTTAATCGGTGGACATCTGAGATTATAAGTTACTGCGAGTAAAGTCGTTAGGTTGGGTCTGATGTGATTCTAACTAGCCACTTGCAAGCTGAGTCTCCAACCAAGTGAGGCTTAGACCTCGTGTGAGACAAAGTTTGTAATCAACTAGTGAAGATCAAGTCAGTCTAACCAACGGATACCTCCCAAGAGTTGAGCAACCCTAGAATTTCAGGTTGCCTAGGCCAAGTCGGTTGTAAGACCAAGTATAGTGAGCTAGAGGTGAGTACCAACTCCTTGAATGGCGGAAAAGGTCTCTAAGGAAGGATTTCCATTGGTAACATAAGAGTGAATGTCGCGAATGAAAAGTTGTTCAAGGTGTGTATTGTTGCCTCAGGGTGACAATCTTATTTTGATAAGATAGTTGGCCAACAAAGAAGTCACAAAACCACCAACAGTAATATGAGATGCTATTTTGGGCAGACACCCAAAGAATATTCGAGGGAAAGTATTTTCCAAAGAGTCTAAGGAGATAGAAGAAGCAAAGATCCACTCCTTTGACACCAAGAGGCATGTCTGTAGGGGAGTGTGTAGTAGAATTCGAAGAATTTTCCACATACTCAACCTACCCTCAACGTGTAAAAGATGATGAGTAAGAGACTCTCCAGAAGGAGCAAGAGCTCAAACCGAGTCAAGTAAGGTTGTGTGTCAAATTGAGGAGGATGATTATGTGAGACTGTAGGTTACTACAGGATCAAGTGAGGAAGCATGCATCGCTTTAATAGCAGAACGTCTAGACAAGTAGTAGATGATGCAGAGCAAACATAAGAATGTCCAACAGTTAAGAGCAACAGTTTGAGAGAGCAGCAATAGAGTTAAATTCTCCTACTGTAAGTAAGGTATTCCATTTGATGGAAATGAGACGAAAGGAGATTACCTATCTGAAAAGACAAGGTATCACAGTTCGCAGCGGAAGCACCGAAAGCCAATCCTATAGGAGGATGAGATAAGAAGGTAAGGCGGAGTTTGGGGACGAAATTCCATAAAGGTGAATTTCTGTCTTCACCCTATGCTAATGTTATTACGAAGTTCCAATGTAAGACGTAGCAATTTTCGAGGATGAAATTTTTTAAAAGGTGGGTAGTAGTGTAACACCCCAAATTCTCTAAGCTAAGTTGAGAATAAGTTATGAGAAGTTTTGTGTGATTGTATTCAAGCTTAATTTGGTTTCAAATTGAGTGAAAATGATTATACAAAGTTTTAATGGGTAAGTTGTTGATTTGGAGTTAAGAAATAAGTTGAATTTAATCCTAAGGTGATTGGAAGTGTTAATTAGGAGTTAATTGATGAAGATTTGATGTTAAAAGATGATTTTTCACATTTTAGTACAGTGTGAATCGATTCATACATGCCTGAATTGATTCACAACTGTGTTCCAGACCACAAAATAATGCTGTGAATCGAATTGGGAGTCTGTGAATCGATTCACAGATTCGATTCACGAAAGGAACATGTGTAGTTTTAAGTGTATG
Organism: Calophaca sinica; assembly: GCA_037113605.1. Taxonomy (NCBI): domain Eukaryota; kingdom Viridiplantae; phylum Streptophyta; class Magnoliopsida; order Fabales; family Fabaceae; genus Calophaca; species Calophaca sinica. The sequence goes on from CM073731.1 coordinate 84,010,183, forward strand.
AATCGATTCACAGTCTGCTGTGAATCGATTCACACACTCTGAAAATGCTTAAAACGCTGATTTTTCAGCAGAACACGAAAAGAAGAGGAAAGAAGAGGAGAAGGGCGATTTGGGAGAAAAGAGAAGAGGGAAAAACCTAGGGTTTCTCAAATCCTATGAGAAATCCATGGATTCTTTCTAGATTCTTCCAAAATCAAGTTTGAATCAAAGTGTGAAAGTGAGATTTTGGGTGATTTTGGAGTTTTGGGTTGAAGCCCTAGCTAGAGGACGAAGGAGCTCGTGAAGGAGGAAGGAGAAAAAGCTATAACTTATTCTTTGGAGCTCAAAATCTTTGGTTTAGTGGTGAGTTCTTCATCCCTTAGGTGATGGGCAACCAATAAGACCCACATATAGGAATTTCCTCAAATAAGTCTTTGAATTCCAAAGGGTTCAAAGTTAGGGTTTGTAACCCCTTTGATTTTAAATTTAATTTAAGGTCATTGTTATGAAACTATATCGGGTTTGACTGAAATAGGGTTGGATGTTGTCCACAACCCCCCTAATTATTATTTGATGTTTGAACCCTTGAATGCTCCATAGAGCTTCAATGGGATGTTATCCTTGTTTTGAAATGAGTTCTCAACTTGAGATTATGTGTGAAGTTTCATATGATTAGGTAATCCAATCTGTTTATATGATTATGTGAAAATGTATGTAATGTGAATCTAATGTATGTAGAGTGCTTTACTTGTCAAACATAAATCCTTGGGTTAATTAGAATTCAATTGATGGAAGTTTAGATAAGTAAAGATTTCATAAGGTTAAGTGGCCTAAATGTCTAGAATGTATTAGTGAATGATTTCTTAAAATCTCTTTCCTTGTATATGTGTATCGAAAATGCCTGAGATGAAATATGTTTAGTGGTGTTTAAGTGTAATATGAATTTGTGTTATCTTGTCTTTATGACCATTACAGATGCATGTTTCGGAATAAGATAAGGCTCAAATTACATGTTATGTTAGACTCCTTGATTTTATGCAAACTTCTTGAAACAGTTAAATGAGTTTGTGGATTTAAATTCCTAGTTGGTGTGTTTTACTTGAATTGTAGTCATGCAAAGACGCATAAGTAAAGTCTAAGAGTCTTAAAAGTCACCAAGATTCCTCATAAGAGGAGATGTTCGGTTTGGTTAGCCTCGTGGGATGCCACTTGGAGGGTTAAGACGTCTAACCACCATATCGAAAGTTATGTTGAGCGGGGTCTATAGAATTAAGCATATGACCAAATCCGACAACATAAAAAAGAATATTTGTATGATGCATAGTTATGTTGAGTGGCAGTACGGGTAGCCATTTGGTAGCCACTTGGCACAAGGCCAGTGGTCAATAGTCCAGTGGTGAATAGTCCTTACTGTTACCATAAGTCCTATGAGTGACGTAGCAGGTAAGCCACGTGGTTGAACAAGGCCAGTGGTGATAATATAATCCCTGTGCATTACAATAAAAGCAACACAGAAAAGAATGTTCATATGATGTTGTGTGTTTGTGATATATGTTTATGTCTAGTTTTATCACAAGTTCTCACTATGTATGTTAAACTGGGATTATTACAGCCAGCAACATTCCAAGCTAAAGTTTAAGGTTTAAGTTTAAGTTTAAGTTTAAATTTAAGATAGTGCACCCTATGGTTTCAAACTTAAGGTGCCTATTAAGTATTATGTTTGAAGTTAATTTTCGAGAGAGAGGAAAAGTAAGGCTCAACAGATAAAGTCTAAGTCTTTTCAGTCTAGTAAGAGTCAATGAGAGGATGGTGAGGAGTCCGTGAAGGGCTCACTGAGATTTTTAATCTCACCCCGTTCCTTTTATGTTTTTCAGATAAGCAGGTACCGATGAATGACGTGGCGAAGCTCCAGGCTTGGCATCCAGATTTTTGTTTTATTTATTCATTATGGCTGTAATCTATTTAATAGATTATGTATTGAGTTTTAATTTATGACTTGGATTACTGTAATCAAGTTTGTAAATTATTAGTAACTCCTGTGCTTTAATGTAATTTGTCGTACTTTCAATTTACGCTGAGGTGCGGGTGTTACAAACTTAGTGGGAAGCTATAGGGTTACCTGATAAAACAGTTTAATCGGAATCAGATTATTTAATTAACTAATGATTTAATTAAATATAAAGGAAACGGGCTCATAATGTATGAGGTCCATTGGGGCAACAAAAAGAAAGAAAGGGAGCACATAAGAATACATGCTCTGAGCCCCAATCCTAAGTGTGATAGTCTTGTTTTTCTGTGCCTCCTTCCTATACACGTCAACTAGAGAGACGTATTTCGAGGCATCCTTTCGTGTGGACTAAGTAGGGACGCTACGAGATCGTGATTCATGAGCAATACGTGATCCGCATTTATGGGGATCTTTTGTCTTGAGAGAGTTTTTGAAATATATTTGAAAATGTCGGTCTCTCAAATCCCTAACTGTGGTATCAGAGCTTTGGTCGTTATTGCCTTGAATCCTATGCTCTTGCCTTGTTTAATAGCATTATTTGAATATGATTGAAATGATGTATATATATGTGATTGTTGTTTGTTTTCTCCATAAGGTTTCGACTCGTATTAATCGTGAACCTATAAAATAATTTGATTTTGCGCCTATGACAGAGAGCTCATGTTTTTCAAAATAACGAGTCGGTATGCCATTGTTGGTTGCACTGAATTGGTCAACCAATGATATTGTGTTGATCACACCCTTTTTAAGATTCAATTATTTTCCAGCAACTGTTCATGCACATTATGATTTTGTGTTGAAAAAGTGAACATGTTGTTTTGAGTCATTGGTCGATTTGTTTTCCCGAAATGTATTGTTCATATGTGTAATGTTGAATTAATGAATTAAAAAATTGTTTTTTAATTTGTCAATTGTTTGTGAATTGAAAAGCTTATCTGATTGTAGAAATCGGTCAATATGTGATATTTGGCTCGTTTGTGATTACACGTTCACTCTGGTATCGAGGAACATATGATTCGACTTAACGAGGATGACACATTTATGTCTTGTTTTAAATAAGGACACATGGACGAAGGGACATCGACTTCACAGTAATGTTGGTCGCGGTAGGGTTAAAATCGGATCACTAGTTTTTCCAGTTAATTGGGCAACAATGAAGCATTGCCAGATGCCGCCCATTGTTTATAGTATTTAATATTAATTTAATAATTAATTTTATTTTAATAATTAATATTATTTTTATGATTATTGTTATTGTAAACTAAGTGGGAACCTATAGGGTCACACGATAGAACGGTTTAATCGGAATCAGATTATTTAATTAGTTAATGATTTAATTAAATATATAGGAAATGGGCTCATAATGTATGAGGTCCATTGGGGCAACAAAAAGAAAGAAAGAGAGCGCATAAGAATACATGCTTTTAGCCCAATCCTATGTGTGATAGTCTTGTTTTTTTGTGCCTCCTTCCTGTACACGTCAACAAGAGAGTCGCATTTCGAGGCATCCTTTCGTGTGGACTAAGTAGGGACACTACGAGATCGTGGTGTTAGATATCAATCTCCTCCCCGCTTCTTGAGCTAAGCGGTACAAACATTAATCATATTTGTGATTCTTGAGCAATACGTGATCCGCGTTTATGGGGATCTTTTCTCTTGAGAGAGTTTTTGAACTATATTTTAAAATATCGGTCTCTCAAATCCCCAACTATGGTATCTGAGCATTGGTCATTATTGCCTTGAATCTTATGCTCTTGCCTTGTTTAATAACATGATTTGAATATGATTCAAACGACGTATATATGTGTGATTATTGTTTGTTTTCTCCATAAGGTTTCGAATCGTATTTATCGTGAACCTATAAAATAATTTGATTTTGCGCCTATGACAGAGAGCTCATGTTTTTCAAAAAAACGTGTTGGTATGCTTATTGTTGGTCGCACTGAATTGGTTAGCCAATGATATTGTGCTGATCACACGCTTTTTAAAATTCAATTGTTTTCCAGCAACTATTCATGCACATTATGATTTTGTGTTGAAACAGTGAACCTGTTGTTTTGAGTCATTGGACGATTTGTTATCCCAAAAGGTATTGTTCATATGCGTAATGTTGAATTAATGAATTGGAAAATTGTTTTTTAATTTGTCAATTGTTTGTGAATTGGAAAGCTTATCTGATTGTAGACTTGGGCCAACATGTGATATTTGGCCTGTTTGGGATTAAACGTTCACTCTGATATCGAGGAACATATGATTGGACTTAACGAGTATGTCACATTTATGTCTCATTTTAAATAAGGACACATGGACAAAGGGACAACGACTTCACTGTAATCTTGGACACGGTGGGGTTAAAATCAGATCACTTGTTTTTCCCGTTAATTGGGTAACAATGATGCATTGCCAGATGCCGCTTATAACACCCTGCATTTCTCGTACATTTTATATTTTTAAATGTATGTATTTCATTAATTATGATGATTTGTAAATGTAGTGTTTCTGATTTCCCTATGTGTGTTTAAATTGTTGAAAAATGTTAAAGTTGTATTTACTTGTATTTTTAGAAAATATTGGTAATTTGTTATTTAATCATTTTACCTTTATAAAATGTTAGTATTTGAAAGGTCATTTATTTGGGGAAAATATTTTGAATTAAAGAAGTGTTAAAAATGAGTTTGATGGGTTAAAAGGTTTTAAAGGTATATAAAAATGAGTTTTACTGATTTACTGGGTACACTCGTTCTTTACTGATACACCCCTCATTTTCATAGACTATCTCATTCTCATTTTTATTTATTAGGTGTTAATTAAATTTTAATTATGTGTTATATGTGTGTTTATAATTAGACGAGTCTAGAAATGATTCTAGTTGTTTTTCCTTAATTTCTATAATTATTTAATTAGGTGCTTATGTGCAATGCCTCAATTAAATAAGTGATTATGTGATACCTTGTGTGACTTTGAATTTGTTACTGATTAATGCTCTTAGGCCTTAGTCTATGTGCCTTGGGCTATTAAGAGATGATTTAAGATAGTTTAGAATTGTTATGTTGTTATTAGGCCTAGAGGATTTGTGCTTAAGTGATCCATTTACCTAAAAACCTAGCTAGAGAAAACCTAAGGAGTAAGACAAGCTCTCATTCTTGCCTCCACCAAAAAGTGGCGCCCCTTATCTCCCTCTCACCCTCTCATATGTTTTCTCTCTTTCTCTCCTTCACAAACACTCTCATCTCCAAACACCCTCCCACCATTGAAGGAGCAAAGGGTTGAGAATGGAGGAGCCACCCAAGTGTCATCTCTAGGACCATGGAAGGAATCATAAGCATCTCTCTTGTTTGGTAAGGTTACTAGGAAACTCTCTCGTTGTCCCTCATCTTATGTTTTTGAGAAGCAAACCTTTAATCTCATCTTCTACCCTTATCCTTGTTAATGGGACCAAGAAGGAAGCCAAGGACACCCACCCTCTCTAAAGGTTGCGAATTCGACATTAAAGGTAAGGGGGCAGATTATTGTGGTTGGGGATATTTGAGGGGATAGGTGAAGGGGTTGTCCTTGAACCCTATCGTTTGATAATAGTTTTAAACACAATTATTTTTCTGGAAATTACAGTATAAAAAAGACTCAGTGCGTGAATTTTTATAAATTATTGGCTTCGAATTTTAACATGGGATCAATTGTATTGTGTTCATATTTATGTTATCTACTTCCTGTAAAATTTTCATAAAATATCAAAGTCATTTGGCACTCCGTTCATTATTTTTACTAACTGCTATTTTCAGCTCTAATTTCTGAAAAAATCGTTCATTATATGAATTTCTATTATTTTTATGCTTGGTATTTTTGACTAGAACCACTTCTAAATGGATTCTGTGAGTTTTGGATGCTTCATTATAAAAATTGGTATAATTGTTTGGTGTTACACCCCGTTTTCGGAGGGCTACTGTGCAACCCAATCTAATGCTGAAAACATTTGATGCTTGTATGCTTTCAGTTAAAAAGTACTCTTATGTATTTCGAAATGGAAAATAGGAATAATTTATTTTTTCTTTTTCTTCCCTTTGAAACCCTTTTAAAAAATGAGACATAAAGAGTACTACAATTTTCTAAATAATGTAAAATCAGTCTTTTGCAAATATCAGAGTATAACGCATCACAATCAATACTTCACATAACATAAAACATAACATAATTGTTTCGCACTGAGGCGAGGTTTTCTGAATAGAGTAATTACAAAACAATGGGTAATCACGCAACTAACAATGACAAAACCCTAAGCTAAGCTGGCCAACAACTATAACTCTTACTGAGAAACAGTTTAGCAAGGTCAAAACACGAAGCACTCAGAGGAATCTTCCTCCACTGGCTCAATCTTCAACGCTCCTGGAAAGACAAAACTGCTGCAGCCATCGAACTCCATCTGGAAGTGACATCCAGAAGGATATCCAATCCAACAACAGTGCAAGGTAAATTCTTTGTCCACGAGTTTATCATAGGCTATGTCGCTTGCAAACAATATACATATATTATACAACAACATGCCTTTATATACATATACATACTTAATAGACCGCACGCATCACCATGGTATATCAAGCACTTGCATGTGAGCAAACAAATCAACCAATAGATTAACAATCAAGTCACCACAATATCAAACAACTGCATGTGAGCTGACAAGTCTATCAATAGATCAATGATCAAGTTATAACATAGCAATTTCATCAACAATTCATCACATGTCAATATGTGGTTAGTCATGCATGCCAATGCATTATGAACAAGTTTGTGTATACACCTGCAGCCTTAATAGGTCAGCAGTAGACTAGGAATTTTCCCAACGTCCGAACAATTTAGCCACACATTAGGCAATGTAGCGGCAACTCGTCTTTTGAAGTCTTTAAGACAAATCAAACGCTGCGAGTGAAATGACAACTCGTCTTTTGAAGTCTTTAAGACAAATCAAATGCTCCGAGTGAAATCACAACTCGTCTTTTGAAGTCTTTAAGACAAATTAAACGCTCCGAGTGTCGATGCTCAATGGTCAGTATGCATCCAAACAAATTCTTCAATATGGCATGCTCACCGTAGGGATCGCCCGAGTAATGGTTTAATTAAACAATGCGGATCGACGAACCCTCACTCACTCAACTTAGTGGATTTCCAATTTCAATTTTTGTGTCACTCCTAAGTGGTGTTGTACTAGAAATAGCTCTTTAGCACTAGGTCGTTGGAACCCTAGTTGTGCTAAATAATATGCTAGGATAATTCCCAAACACATTACTTAACTCAATCGTTTTCAAAATTTACGATGTTTTCCTTTCAAAAGAACCTCTTAAACAACCTCTAACCCTCTGATCCATAAAGCGTGTTTGTACGCCGACTTATTTTAGCAGGATATCTTTAGTTTACCATGAAAACATTTCTCGGCTCATGGAATCGCATCAGACTTACCGTTGTAAGTCGTCAAACCAATAACAGTCGATCAACACATTATTAATTAATCCATTATCATCAACAATATCTTGCATATTCCAATCGATATCAAGTTCTAATTAAATCCAACATGATTCAAGGAAAAACAACACAAATCATAATGCCACGCAGGGCCAAGAACATGCTACAGCATTTCAGACAGTATATAACATTTCAGTATGCTACAACATGTTACGGCATTCCAGACAGCATATAGTAATACTACAAGTACTACCACACAATCAATCAATCAAGCCAAACAACACACAAGGCGAAAAGCCCAAACTCATTATGTAAGAATTTCCCTTATCTTCGGTGCCTTAACAACCCAAGCAAGGTAATTCCAAACTATCGTCAAGTCGCACCTCGCACGAACCTTAAGCACAAACCTTAACAACACAAACTTAATACAATTAAACCGCAAAAATACACATCCTAGAGCCCTAGGACAGCCACGGTTTTGGGTCCTCGAAACCTAAAAATTTTCTCTCTTAATCTCATTTGGATCACACCTAGTCATATACCATGATACAAGTTCAAGTCATGCAAGTTTTGAAACTTTTCCAAACACTACACACTTAGAAAAATGCCTAACTCAAAATTTACCAATTAAAATAGTGTTTTACCACTTTGAATAGTATTTTTCCAACTTTGAACCACTTTTTAAAACACTAAGACATGTCACAAAATTTTAGAAACAATTTCATTACAAGTCTAAAGCAATTCTTGAAACATAAACCAAATCTTGTCCCAAAATCATGCTTCTTTGAAGAGCTTTTCCAAATCAAATCATCAACCACTTTTTACAACTATTTTAGCATAGAAACAAGTCAATATCATTTTCCAAAAACTCTTTGAAGGCCACGGTTTCAAACTTCAAAACAACTTCAAGATTTTCAAATCATTAACTTCAAAATTACACAAACTTTGATACATCCAAACATCTTACCAAAACCAAACTTCTTTATCACTTTAATACAATTAAAACCAAGTTAAAACTCACCCAAATCTTGTTAATAAGTCACAGTTTTAAGGACCACAAAACTGCCCCAAAATTTATTTTATTTTAAACCATTTCCAAAGCTTTAAACATAGCAATCTTTATAGATCTAAAGCCTTAACCAAAAACCAACTTTTTTACACACTTTAACACATTTGAAACAAATTAGAACATGCACAAAATCATCCCTCTAAGCCACGGTTTCCAGCCCTTAAAAATCAAACCATTCAAATTCTCAAAACTTGTTTAACATGCATATAAGACTAGTTCCAAACATAACATCAAAAACCCTCCAAGAACTAACTCTCACTCAACAAAACACAAGTCAAGATCAAGCCCCCACAACAGCCCATGAATTCGGCCAGGGTCAACGGTTAGGGTTTTCCAAATTTTAAAAACTCTAATCATGCTTAATAATGGAAGAAAGTAAAGGATCAAAAGGCTAAACATGCTAACCTAGCAAAATCTAACACTTTCTAAAGAAAACAACACTAAAATTATGGAGGACTCATCCATGGCAGCCATGAGAAGAGGAAAGTGAGCAAGAACACTTACCAACAAGATTGATGATGGTTAATCAAAGATTAAGAACAAGGAAGGAAAGATTGCACTCTAAAACACTAGTTTCTTCAAGTTTCCTCACACTTTCTCTCACTAAAATTCCTTCCAAGTTCTCCAACAATGGAGAAATGAAATGGGTGCTGGTAACATGAAGGAGAGGCCACGAAAATTTGGGGTCATGGAAGGAACAAAAATTGTTCATTTAGTTGGAAGCTAACCAAACTAGTTACAAACTAACTAAACTAACTAACTACAATTACATAACCACCAATCCTATGCCTACACTTGTCATGGAACCTTGTAATCCAATGGTTCAGCTCCGCTAAGCCTTATCTCAACTGCCACTTGCCCCAAAATATCTAGATATTTTGTTAAGTCGCATTCTCGCTCAATCGGGTGTGCGGCGTTACGCGTATATTAGGGTTTTTGAACCAAAAACTCCAAAAATAAATCTAATAAATTATTCTATAATCAAAAATTATTAATCAACCAAAATGTCCCTAAAAATATTAGAAGTATTTCTATGAATGTCGCTTTCTCAATTTACGAGCTAAAATGCGGCCGTAATGCAATTATAGGCATAGACAATACACCAAATATTTTCTGATGCCCAAAAACTTCAAAAAAATTCCAATAAATTCTAAATATTGGAAAATACTAAGATCTCAAATTTTATAAAATCTGGATCACGTTTGGGCAGGTTTCAGTTAGAAGCTCACTCAATAGTCTAGTTACGGCAGAATTCAATAGAATTCTCGTAGCGCAATAAAAATTGTAAATTAGTGAGGATCACTAATTTCAATTTCTCTTGTCATCTAGATATTATTCAAACAATAAAATTATCAAGGAAAAATCTTTAAAATAAAAGTCATATTAAATATGACATAAAACAGACAATTAATACAATAACTAAACAACGAAAATTCAAACTGTAACTTAAAAATTTATTAAATGTTGAAAATTATTTCTCTTTCAATAAAATAATTTCCTTTAATCAAACAACAATTTTTCACATTTTTCAAGATTAATTCATATTAAAAACAGTATACGTTTACATTGTCCCTTAATCTGAATTAATTACTAAAATAGTAAATTGTTTGCAATAAATCTTTGTAGTTCTTCGTACTTCTAACAAACCATTGAGGCGATCAATCTCCATGATTTATTTTCAAGTAGTCGGAAACTATAAAATAATTTTCATAAAAATTGGAATGTTGTTACATTTGGTTTCTTTTGATAGCCTTAAGAATTTTAAAACCTTTGTGATGAGGACATAAAGAGCAAGGATGATCAAGTCCTACAAGGGCTGGGAGGTCCTATGACAAGGGCACGTGCTAAAAGAGCTAAGGAGGCCTTGAACCTTTTGGTGATCCAAATGTTTAAGGAGAGCCCAATACTTGAAGACTTAAAGCCCAAATTGGTCTATTGCATAGATGGGCCAATAGATGGCGCATGACCCAATGTCATGCATTATTTTAAGTTGTTTTGGTGTGTTTAAAATTGAATAAATTGTTGGGCTGAACTCTTTAATTTTGCGCTAGAGCCCAACAATTAGTTTGTTTGGTTTCTTGCATTTTCTTTATTTGGAGTGTGTTTTTCTATGGCCTTTAATTGAGGAAAACAAATAATTCAGCTACACTAAAGCTGAATGAAGGCGCCATCAAGAGGGGGAAAGAAACTAATGAAGACTCATGAATGCACAAGACAAAGAATTGAAGAGCATCAATGCATTGTTTCACCTTTAATGCTTAGTAGTTACACTTTGAAGAATCAGAATTGAAGGAGTAGTTCATTGCATTGTCTCACCTTTAAATATTTGGCGCTACACTTTGAAGACACATTGAAGCCAAATTTTAAAGCTTTGTCTAAAGGAATTTCCAGCAGCTCCTCTATGCACCTAAATCATGCCTAGGTTCATCCTTTGGGCTGAAGGGTCACGCCTAGAACATCATTTGGGCTGATTACTTATGTTCAATTTTTGTTCAATTAAGTGCTAATTGGTTACATTTTGTTTTACACACTTAATTAGCAATTAGTGGGCTGTTTTAGGAAGACAAAAAGGCAGCTGAATTCCCATGTATTTTCCTTTTAAATGGCGCCATTATCAATGAAAAGGGGCAGAATTTTGTTTGAGAAAAAAACTAGTGTTAAACACTTGTGAGAGCTATGCACTCTTGGGTTCTGGATTGAGCCAAACTGAACTTATCAAGAAGTAACCTTCTTGTGGCGTTCTTCGACTGGCTTATCAATTCCTTAGGGAATTGTGGTGCTTCCATTCCTTTCCTCTTTCCATATTCTTTTGTCTTGTCAATTGCGCTAAAAACAACACCTGTGTCTTAATCTGATTTCAACCCAAAGATCGTAACAAGGCTACTTTACAAAAAGGTAGTCATCAAGTGGTACCAAAGCTCAGGTTGAGGTTGAAATTTTTGTTTGTTTTTCGTTTATTCTATTCAGTTTCTGTTTACTTCTTCTTCTTCTTCATTTCTATTTTTCATTTCCTTTCAATTGTGAGTTTGTCTAACTTCGTTTTTTTCTTTTTGTCCAGAAAATTATAAAAGAATCATCTTTGAAGGCTGCACAAGAAAATTAAAAAAAAAAAGGAACAAGAGCTGTCAAGTTTTGATTAAAAAAAAAAGAAAAAAAGAAAGACAGCTTTGCCTTTTAAAAAAAATTGAAATATTAAAAAAAAAGTTGCAGCCCTTTCTTGATTTGGACAATCTCATTTAGTGCCTTTTCTTTATTTCATTGATAGACTCACTTTCTTAAAATTCTGTTTTTCTTTGTTTTGTTACAAGATTGTTTGCTTACTTGTTTTGTTTGTGTTTGGCTTCTTTAAAGAACTCAAAGAGGGCATTTGAGTGGAAAAAGGCAAGAGTGCACATTAGAAAAAGCCTAATTGAGTGAAACACGAGTGGAAAAAAATTCTTTTGAGTGAAACACGTGAGTAGAGTGGGGAGGTCCTATTTTCTATATTTTATATTTGTTTCTTTTGCAGAAAATTCATGGCTGAAAACAGTCCTCCTCTGTCTCCAAGAACTGCACGCCTACAAATGCAAATAACAGCTTTGGCTCAAGAAATGGGGAGGATGGTCCGCCAACAATCAGAGGAGTTCCAGGAGAGACTTGATCAGTCGGAGAGGAATAGAACATCTAGACATTCTTCTCGGCTGATAGTGAAGGATCTGAAGAAAGGAGGCATAGGGAGAGATATGAGAGGAGAAGAAGAGGATATGACGGAGATAGAGAGGATAGTTTGGGTGGCATAAAAATAAAGGTGCCATCTTTTCAAGGAAGAAATGATCCAGAGGCATATTTGGAGTGGGAGATGAAGGTTGACCAAATCTTTTCATGTCACAATTTTACAGAAGCAAAGAAAGTGCAAGTGGCAGCCTTGGAGTTTTCTGACTATGCTTTGGTGTGGTGGGATCAAAACGTCAAAGACAGAAGAAGAAATGAAGAGCCACCAGTTGCAACTTGGGAAGAGATGAAGAGATTGATGAGGAGGAGATTTGTGCCTTCTTATTACCATAGAGAATTGCACAACAAGCTGCAAAGACTCACCCAAGGGTCTAAAAGTGTTGATGAATACCACAAGGAGATGGAATTGGCTTTGATTAGAGCCAATGTGGAGGAAGATCGAGAAGCACTCATGGCACGGTTCTTACATGGCCTAAACCGTGACATTAGTGATGTGGTGGAGTTGCAACACTATGCAGAGATGGAAGACTTGGTTCACGAAGCCATCGTAGTGGAACAACAACTCAAGAGGAAGGGTCACTTGAAGAAGAGTTCCTCTAACGTGAACTCATCAAATTGGAGGGACAAATTTAAGAAGGAGGGTTCATCATTTTCCAAAGAGCACACAAAGACCCTAAGGGGAAAGCTACTTCTATTCCTAATGATACTCTTTCTAACACTAAAAATCGTGAAGTCAAATGTTTTAAGTGTTTAGGCAGGGGTCACATTGCCTCTCATTGTCCAAGCAAGAAGGTGATGGTGTTGAAGAACCCTAGAGAAGATTCTTCGGAGTATTCATCCAAATCTGCCCCAAATAGTGAGGATGAAAAGGAAGAGGAGTTCCCACCAGAAGGAGACTTGCTCATGGTAAGGAGGTTGCTAGGAAGCCAAGTTAAAGAAGATGATACAAGTCAGAGGGAGAATTTTGCTTTGAGAAAAACTTGTGTTTTTCACATTTTGAGAGTCATGCACTCTTGGGTTCTGGATTGAGCCAAAAATTGAACTTATCAAGAAGTAACCTTCTTGTGGCGTTCTTCGATTTGCTTATCAATCCCTTAGGGAATTGTGGTGCTTCCATCCCTCATCTTTATCCATTTCTTTTTATTTTATTTAAAAACAATTCTGTTCTGAATATAATTTCAACCGAAGATCGAATTTATCAAAAAGACTACCCACATCAAAGTGGTTGTCATCACTTTGGGATGTCCAGCACATTGTTTTGAGTGGCAAAATGTCAAAACAGCTTTTAGTATATGATTTCTCATAAATTACTGGATTCGAATATTTAGATGGGACCACTTGTATTGTGCTTGTATATGAGTTAGGCACCTTTAGTGTAATGCCTAGTACTAGCATCTAGAAGCTAATATCAGACATTAGCATAATTCAGACACTCAGAAGATAGATTAAACATAGAGGGTTCACATCCCTATTTAAAACGGAAAATAATACATAGTCTTGGTCCGACGATGAATACATAATACATAGTACGTAATCCTTGATTAACAAGAAATTTAAGGTTCAGTACTTAAACAGCACCACTACTTTCAAAATACATAATTTAAAAATAGATGGAAGGAACTTTTAAGAGCCAAATCCAAGTCTAGCAGCTAAGTCTTCTTATCATCTGAAACAATAAGGAAAAATAGTGAGAATAAATCTCAATGAGTTCTAACCATCAATCAAGATATGCCAATCAAGACATATAATAAAACTGGGTTAACATCATAGCATAGGCATCCTCAATCTTTTAAGAAAACTCACTAGGTAGTTAAGTGTGAGAAACTTAACCACACCAGTTTAAAAATTTTGATACGGCAGTAAGAGCTCGGTGACCACGATTAGACGTCTCTTTAAACCGCAAATACCGTATCCTAACCTTTTAAATAGAAAGGACTTACCAAAACAGTTTGGGTCTCACCCACATATATGTGGCCCATGATAGCTAGCCTTTACAGGGAAACATGGTATTTCTCCAGACATAGACTATCCTAAGATTTGGATGCTATGTTATAATGTAAGCGATTCCTTCATCCTTCACAAATGGTTAGGAGAATCAAATCATAATTTCAAGACCATAGAAAAATCAAAGTCAAGCCAAGGAATAGACAAGCACATCATAACTAAGCATTCATAAGCAACCAAATTGCATTTATATTTCGCACATAATTTTAATTACAACTTATCCATATTCAATCTAAGTACGATTCTGTCCGGAATTCAAACAGAGCTCTCGAGTTTGATTCTACATGGATTCAAGTGGTCCCAGTGGCTAAAAATTTAGAGAATTTTGTCTAGTTTAAGTGGCCATAAGAATCACTCAATTCCAGTAAATACACATTGAGTTATGCACATTTTAATAACAGGGGTTCAGGTGGGCTAACTTTATTCAACCTGCCACTTGTGACCCTAGGAGTCATATCGTTTCTCAGTCAATTTGAGTGCTCCCAGTGGCAAGAGTGTAGAGATTTAAGTCTAGTTTCCATATTCACGAGAACCATTCAATTCCGACATCCGTACAGTGAGCAGTAGCCAAAATAGTGACAGGGGTTCAGGGGCATCAAATTGAGTGCTTCCAGTGACTATGGTATAGATAAAAATGTCTAGTTTCTAATTCCACAAAAACCAATCAAATCCAGTCTCTATACATTGAGAAACAAATCAATCAATCACATAGGATCAGGGTAAAGTGATAAGTTTAACCTGCTACTTAAAACCCAATTATCTAATTCAATACTTACTCAAATGACATGATTCTTGTGCCCAAATTGGAGCAAATTTTGTCTAATTTCTAATGAAACTAGAATCAAGTCGAAACGACCTCTGTGGAGGAAATTAGGATAAAAACATCACTCGGGTGTCAAGGTGGGTTGGAGACAGCAATACAACCCTTTCAACATTAACAGAAAATTTTGTAATTACACATAACTAAATTAAGAGCCATTCCACATAAACACACTAGAGACTCCAAATAACAGAATCATGGCTGTATGAACATCAAATCTAAACAATAACAACTCATTTTCCAAGCACAACACAGAGAAAAATTCAGCAACAACTATACATACATAGTTCACCTCTTTTAAAATTCTATTCCCTTAATAAACCCCACATGCAATAGAAACAGAACCCAACCCTTGATTTAATCCCTAAAACAGAATATCTAAATTGATTTTCCATGAGGTTGAATGGGACTTATGGGTGCCCTTGAGCAAACAAGCTAGAACTCACAAGAATGTGTAGGAATGATGATGAAATGCAAGGGTTCTCTCCTCTTCTTCAAGTGACTCGCCTTCTCCTCTTCTTTTTCTACCAAAACAGATTCAAATACTCTTCCCCTCAATTTTTACAGCCCTATTCATGGGGGATCCTCCAAGATCCTAGTCAAGCTTCCTTAGTTCTTTCCTAGTTTTCCATGGAACCCGATTTTTTGAGAGTTGAATTGTAAGGCTTGCATGTTGATATTTGGTAAGGGAAGGGTGTAGAATAGGATGTATTTGATGTGGTCTTGGTGTTTATTGAATGTTTGTGGTGGTTTTGGTGGTGTTTTTGGAAGAAAAGTGGTGGAGGTGTGGTTGTTGTTTGGGAGGCCGATGGGTGAATGAAGAGAGAATGAGGGAAGTATATATATATTTTTTTGTGTTGTCTAGATGAGAAGATAAAATGAGAGCTTCAGCTCTCTTTCTCTTTTCTTGGTCGAAAGGATTAGAGAAAGAAGGTGAGGGATTGGCTTATTTTAAAAAGAAATCCTTGCATGTGTTTTCATTGGGTAAAAGGGGAGGTGATTTTTGGATAAGAATTCTTCTTAATTAAGTGGTGTAGTGTGTGTGAAAAGTGTGTGTGTGTGTGTGTGTGTGTGTGTCGTGAGTGTAGGGAGGGAGAGGGAAAAATCTGAATATTTACTAAATGTTCAACACATAGCAAATGAGTGTGACTAATTAGGTGTCATAGTGTAGGAAAAAAAAATACAAATGATGTATTAATTTTACTACATCTTAGGATTTAATTTAGGAGGAAACTAATTCTCCAAATTTCAATTTTAATAACAAGGAAATTTAAAATTGTCTCATTGATAGTCACACCTTAATTAAACATTAAGAAATAAAAATATACATCCATCATCAAATAAAGTGGTAATAATAAAAAAAAAACTATCCTTACTCGCGCCTATATTTAAATAATAAAGAAAGAAAAAGAAATCATTAATTCTTGTTACCCAACATAATACCTCATTAAAACTGGGATATTACATTTCTCCCCTCCTAAAAGAAATTTTGTCCTCAAAATTTAGATACGTACCTACTCAAACAAGTGAGGATACTCTCTATGCAGATCTTCCTCGAGCTCCCATGTTGCCTCGTCAGGGTGAGACCCTTCCCAAATAACCTTTACCATAGGAATCGTCTTGTTTCTCAGGGTCTTTACACTTCGGTCAATCACTTGAACCGGCAAAGGTTGAAAAGTCAAGTCTGATCTTAATTGGACATGTTCATGACTTAAAGGTTGGCAAGGGTCAGGGATATACTTTTTGATTTGGGAGACATGAAAAACATTGTGTAAACCTGACAAAGAAGGGGGTAGAGCGAGTTGGTACGCCACCGGACCGACTCGCTGAGTAATTTGAAAAGGACCCATAAAGCGAGGACATAACTTTCTAGCTCGAAGGGCTCTCCCAATGCCTATTGTGGGGGTTACCTTGGGGAACACATGGTCACCTTCTTCAAATTCCAAGGGTTTTCTCCTATTGTCGGCATAACTCTTTTGCCGACTCTGAGCAACTTTTAGATTATCCCTTATCATCCTGATTTTCTCTGTGGTTTCCTGGATCAACTCTGGTCCTAAGATCCCCTTGTCACCCACTTCTGACCAGCAAAGGGGTGTCCTACACTTCCTACCATAGAGTGCCTCATATGGTGCCATCCCTATGCTGAAATGGTGACTGTTGTTGTAGGCAAACTCTACCAAGGGTAAATGACTATCCCATCTTCCAAGATACAGGCCCTAAGCATATCCTCTAATGTTTGGATGGTTCTCTCTGTCTGACCATCAGACTGGGGATGGTAAGCAGTACTAAGATTTAATCTAGTACCTAGAGCACTATGAAATGCTCTCCAAAATCTAGAGGTAAACTTAGGGTCTCTATCTGAAACGATACTGACTGGTACTCCATGCAATCTTACTATCTCCTTTATGAACAATGTTGCCAGTTTAGCTGTGTTATAAGAAGTTTTGACAGGTAAAAAGTGAGCCGACTTAGTCAATCGATCCACAACTACCCAAATGGAGTCATATCCGGATTGAGTACGAGGTAAACCTGCAACAAAATCCATGGATATGCTTTCCCACTTCCACTCAGAGATTGCTAAGAGTTGAAGCATGCCAGATGGTCTTTGATGTTCAATCTTTACCTTTTGGCACACTAAGCACTAGGATACAAACTCTGCTATGTTTCCTTTCATTCCAGGCCACCAATACCACTTCTTGAGATCTTGGTACATCTTGTTAGAACCAGGGTGTATCGAGAAATCACTTTTATGGGCCTCTTCCAGCACTTGTCTCTTAATCCTCTCATCATTGGGAATACACACCCTCCCATGAAAAAGGAGGGTCCCATCTCCAGCCTCGGAGAACCCAGGTTGGTGCTTTCTTGTTTGCAAACTCTCATCATGTAGCTGAGCTTGCCTAATCTGAGCCCTAAAATCACAAGTGATCTCTAAATGACTCAAATAGATGCTACCTGGACCCATAACAACATTTATGCTCAAGTCGCGAAAATCTTCCATCAATCCCATCTCATGTATCATCATAGATGACACGTGAAGGGATTTCCTACTTAAGGCATCGGCCACTACATTAGCCTTTTCGGGATGGTACCTCAATTCAAAATCATAGTCTTTAAGGAACTCCATCCACCTTCTCTGCCTCATATTGAGTTCTTTTTGATCAAAAAGGTACTTCAAACTCTTATGATCACTAAAGACCTCAAACTTTGCTCCATAAAGATAATGTCTCCATATCTTTAGAGCAAAAACTATTGTTGCCAATTCCAAATCATGGGTAGGGTAGTTTTCTTCATGAGGTCTTAGCTGACGAGAGGCATAGGCTACTACTTGGCTATTTTGCATCAGAACACACCCTAAACCTTTCAAGGATGCATCACAATACACTTCAAAACCTAAAGATGGCTCTGGTATGATTAAAACTGGAGCAGTGGTTAAACGAGTTTTAAGCTCTAGAAAACTTTTCTCACACTTCCTATCCCAAACAAAAGGTTCATCCTTGCGGGTTAAACGGGTTAAGGGTAAGGCTAACTGTGAGAATCCCCGTATAAACCTTCTGTAATACCCAGCTAGGCCTAGAAAACTTCTAACTTCGGTAATGTTCTTGGGTCTTTCCCAACTAAAGACTGCTTCTACCTTACTGGGATCTACTGCTACCCCATCTTGTGATATTACATGACCCAAAAACCTTACCTCGGAAAGCCAAAATTCACATTTTTCGGGCTTAGCAAACAACTTCTTTTCTCGGAGTATTTGTAACCCAATTCTAAGATGTTCCTCGTGCTCCTGGGGGCTCCTAGAATAGATAAGAATATCATTTATGAAGACTACCACGAACTTATCCAAAAGGGGTTTGAAGATACGGTTCATGTAGTCCATGAATACCGCCGGAGCATTCGTTAAGCCAAATGGCATAACTAAGTACTCGTAGTGCCCATAACGCGTCCTAAACGCTGTTTTGGGTATATCTTCAGATTTAATTAGGATCTGATGATATCCTGACCTTAAATCAATCTTTGAAAATACTGAGGCTCCCTGGTGATCTAATAGGTCATCTATTCGGGGTAGTGGGTACTTATTCTTAATGGTCACTTTATTGAGCTGTCTGTAATCCACACAGAGCCTCATACTTCCATCCTTCTTCCTGACTAGTAAAACTGGCGCACCCCAAGGAGATGCACTGGGCCTAATGAATTGTTTAGATATTAAATCCTCTAATTGTCCTTTGAGCTCTTTCAATTCAATAGGGGACATCCTATAGGGTGCTATGGATATAGGTCCCGTACCAGGAACCAAGTCTATAGAGAATTCAACTTCTCTCTCAGGAGGCAAAGAAACTATATCTTCAGGGAATACATCTATAAACTCTCTTACCACCGGAATGGTTGACATATCCACCTCATTCTCAGAATTTGAAGAAAGTAGGCATATGAACACAGATTCCCCACTGTTTAAGCTTTGGTTAATTTGAGAAACACTCGCAAACAAGGAATAATTTGGATCTTCAGAATTTTCACAGGAAGATAGAAAAATGATTGATTTCTCGGGGCAGTTAAGTACAACCTGATTGGCAGAAAGCCAGTCCATGCCTAAAATAACATCCAGACCTTGCAGAGGTAGACAAATCAAATTTACTGGGAATACCCTATCGAACATACCCAAGACACAGTTTTCACAAATTATGGAAGTTTCAATACTACCTTCTACAGGGGTAGATACTACTAATGGGCATGGCAAATTAGACAATGGTAATTGCAAACGTAAGGCACAATCACAAGATATGAATGAATGAGTGGCCCCAGAATCAAAAAGAATTAAAACAGGTTCTTGGTTTAGGAAACCAGTAACTTTGATCAGACCTTCTTTCCCCTTTGCGTGTTTCCCACTGAGAGTAAAGACTCTTCACTGGGATTGGCCTCCAGGAATGGCAACCCCTTTATTCTTCTGCATAGGACACTGAGGAGAGGAATGCCCAGGTTTCTTACACATGTAGCACATATTCTGGCCTGCCAAGCATTCACCACCATGCTTCTTGCCACATTTTGGACATCCACCAGTCCTAGGAGAGTAAGATGTCTGCACCTATTTGCCTTTGTTCCCATTTCCTTTAACCCGGAGCTGTGATTGATGTTTGTTCTCATTCCTATTTTTAAGCCATTTCCTCTGATTCTCAACTTCTAGTTCTTTAAGACTTTCTTCCGCAACATATGCCTGTTGGACTAGGGAGGAGTATTCAGTGAATCGGGTCTGAGCCAAACTATGCTTAATGTCGGCCCTCAATCCCCATCTGAACTGATCAATTTTCCAATCCTCATTTGGCGCATAGGCTGCCTGGGAGGAATGTCTGGCCAAATCTTCAAATTTTGCCACATAGCCAGCTAAAGACATGGTTCCCTGCTTTAATTCCATGAACTCTCTTTCTTTCTGTTTCCTGAGATTGAGGGGAAAATATTTCTCAAGAAAAACCATCTGGAAGTGCTCCCAATCCAAGGGAGTTCCTATAGTCTGCATATGGGCCTTCATGCCTTTCCACCAATTAGCTGCTTCTTTCTTGAGCATATGGGTTGCAAAAGTTACTTTCTGCTCATCATCACACTGAACCACTTCAAATATCTGGTCTAGAGCCTCCAACCAATGTTAAGCATCAAGGGCATGTTCCGCCTTAGAGAATGAAGGAGGGTTGAGCTTCAGAAATAAAAGGAAGGAACGGTGTGCTTCGTCATGGGGTTGTGCTGGCTCTCCCTGTTGAGTCTGACGATTAAGAAGGTTATTGGTTGCCATGGTTTGCTCCCGGATGACTTGCATGAACTCATTCATTTGTTCAAAACCCTGGAAATGATGTTCAGGAGGGGGTACATTCTGCCTGCGTGGTCGTCCACGTACACCACTCATGATTCTGCATACCACAAACCAATATTAAGTTGATCAGGCTTAATATTTAGCAAAATAGTATTTAGAAAAATCAATGGTTCACAGAGAGGAACAAACAAGTGTGGGGGGTTGGGGAAAGCTGCCAACCACTTGCAGACAGGCCCACTAAATAATCAACATATATAAAAATGAAGCAAAGGGGTACAAGACCCTCACTTCGAACCCTTAGGTTCTCAGACTTCTTCGCGTAAACGCTTGAAATTAAATTCGTATCTAAATTTGCCCTTACACAAGGACATATAACAATAACTATAATTATGAAGCGCCCTTACCAAACTCCAAGCTACGTGTCCACGTGCTCCTCGATTTCCGCACCGCACTGTCTCGGGTTACTCGGGCATAACACATAAAACGACTTAGCGAAATTCTAAAAACTTAGTTCTACAATCTAAGGCACTCAAACTTAACCCTTTTTCTAACCAAGAATCCACAAAAATTTACTTCTAACTACTAGTAAACAATTAAGGATTTTGAATCAAAAATCACTTTTCTTGAAAATTAACTACTACTTAACACTTTTACTAAAAAAAAAATGCTAACTCTTTAAAGAATCCTCTTTTTTTTTTTTAAATCTTAAGCATAACACATTCAAACTTCACAACAACTTCACAATTAAAAACTTTCTTCCAAAAATCTTTTAGGCCAAAGCTTAGATGACCATTACAATCATTTGATGGCTGTTATGCATGTGCTTAGAAAAGAAAAATTGTATGCAAACATGGAAAAATGCATATTTTGCACTGATCATGTAGTCTTCTTAGGATTTGTTATAAATACTAAGGGTGTGCATGTTGATGAAGAGAAAATAAAAGCAATTCAAGAGTGGCCAACTCCCAAAAATGTGACTGATGTTAGGAGTTTTCATGGCTTAGCTAGTTTCTATAGGAGGTTTGTGAAAGATTTCAGTACTCTAGCTGCACCTCTTAATGAAATTGTAAAAAAAGATGTGGGGTTTAAGTGGGGGGAAAAACAAGAGCATGCATTCTCTGCCCTTAAGGAAAAGCTCACTCATGCACCAATACTTTCATTGCCTAATTTTGCAAAATCTTTTGAAATTGAGTGTGATGCTTCTAATGTTGGTATTGGGGCTGTTCTTATGCAAGAAGGGCATCCCATTGCTTACTTTAGCGAAAAATTGAATGGGGCTGCTCTTAATTATTCCACTTATGACAAAGAGTTGTATACCTTGGTAAGGGCTTTACAAACTTGGCAGCACTATCTTTTGCCAAAAAAATTTGTCATTCATAGTGATCATGAGTCCTTGAAGCATCTTAAAGGACAAGGCAAGCTGAATAAGAGGCATGCCAAATGGGTTGAATTTTTGGAGCAATTTCCTTATGTGATCAAGCATAAGAAGGGTAAGAGCAATGTAGTGGCTGATGCGCTTTCAAGGAGGTATGTGCTACTTTCTACCCTTGAAACTAAATTTTTTGGCCTTGAACACATTAAGGATTTGTATGAACATGACCCTGATTTCTCCTCTAAATATGCTGAATGTGTGCATGCTGCCCAAAATGGATACTTTAGGCACAATGACTATTTGTTTAAAGAAAAAAAATTATGCGTGCCAAAAGGATCCATAAGAGAACTACTTGTAAAAGAGGCGCATGAGGGGGGATTAATGGGACATTTTGGGGTTCAAAAGACTTTAGACATGTCGAATGAACATTTTTATTGGCCACATATGAAAGTTGATGTGCATAAATTTTGTGACCGATGCATTGTTTGTAAAAAGTCTAAGTCTAAGGTAATGCCATGGTCTTTATACTCCATTGCCTATTCCTGATTCTCCTTGGATAGATTTGTCTATGGATTTTGTGTTAGGGTTGCCACGGTCAAGGAGTGGCAAGGATTCCATTTTTGTGGTTGTTGACAGGTTTTCCAAAATGGCACACTTCATACCATGCAAAAAGGTTGATGATGCTTGCCATGTTGCTGACTTGTTCTTTAAGGAGGTGGTGCGCCTCCATGGGCTGCCTAGGAGCATTGTTTCAGATCGTGACACAAAATTCCTAAGTCACTTCTGGAGGACCTTATGGGGTAAGCTAGGCACAAAGCTTCTTTTCTCCCCCACTTGTCATCCTCAAACGGATGGACAAACTGAGGTAGTAAATCGAACTCTTTCTTCTCTTCTTAGAGCTGTGATTAAAAAGAATATCAAGTCTTGGGAAGAGTGTTTGCCTCATGTGGAGTTTGCATATAATAGAGCTGTCCATAGTACTACACAACATTCACCATTTGAGATTGTCTATGGATTTAACCCTTTAACCCCTCTTGATTTGTTGCCATTATCTGACACTTCTGTTTTAAAACACAAAGATGGAAAAGCTAAGGCTGAATATGTGAAGAAGTTACATGAACAAGTGAAGGCTCAAATTGAGAAGAGAACTGAAAGCTATGCCAAATATGCCAACAAAGGAAGAAAAAGGGTGGTATTTGAACCTGGAGATTGGGTTTGGGTACACATGAGGAAGGATTTCCTTCACAAAGGAAATCAAAGCTCCAGCCAAGAGGGGATGGACCATTCCAAGTGCTGTCCAAAATCAATGATAATGCTTATAAAATAGCATTACCAGGTGAGTTTGGTGTTAGTGCTGCTTTTAATGTGGCTGACTTGTCTCCTTTTGATGTAGGTGAAGAAGATGTCAATTCGAGGTCGAATTCACTTAAAGAAGGAGGGGATGATGAGGACATAAAGAGTAAGGATGATCAAGTCCTACAAGTTCTGGGAGGTCCTATGACAAGGGCACGTGCTAAAAGAGCTAAGGAGGCCTTGAACCTTTTGGTGATCCAAATGTTTAAGGAGAGCCCAATACTTGAAGACTTAAAGCCCAAATTGGTCTATTGCATAGATGGACCAATAGATGGCGCATGACCCAATGTCATGCATTATTTTAAGTTGTTTTGGTGTGTTTAAAATTGAATAAATTGTTGGGCTGAACTCTTTAATTTTGCGCTAAAGCCCAACAATTAGTTTGTTTGGTTTCTTGCATTTTCTTTATTTGGAGTGTGTTTTTCTATGGCCTTTTAATTGAGGAAAACAAATAATTCAGCTACACTAAAGCTGAATGAAGGCGCCATCAAGAGGGGGAAAGAAACTAATGAAGATTCATGAATGCACAAGACAAAGAATTGAAGAGCATCAATGCATTGTTTCACCTTTAATGCTTAGTGGTTACACTTTGAAGAATCAGAATTGAAGGAGTAGTTCATTGCATTGTCTCACCTTTAAATATTTGGCAGTTACACTTTGAAGACACATTGAAGCCAAATTTTAAAGCTTTGTCTAAACGAATTTCCAGCAGCTCCTCTATGCACCTAAATCATGCCTAGGTTCATCCTTTGGGCTGATGCACCACGCCTAGACACTTACTTGGGCTGCTGACTTGGTGTTCATTTCTTGTCCCATTAAGTGCTAGTTGGTTACACTTTGTATTACACATTTAATTATCCATTAGTGGGCTGTTTAGGAAGAGAAAAAGCAGCTGCATTTCTGATGACTACCCAATTTGCATGGTTATCAACCCTTGTGTAATTCAGTTGCAATTCACAAGATTATATTGGAGAAGATAAATTAGACAATGAATTGTAAATTGCAAGAATTTAAATAAACAAGGAAATGCAAAGGCTGAATAGAAAAGAACCAGAATTAAGGAAACTAGAACAAAGAAGAAATGAAAAAGATGGAGTAGACAGAAATGGGGATGGCGCCACACTCTTGCTTCTATGGGAAAAAAGAAGAGATGATAAGCCTTAGGGAATGATCACCACAAGAAAACTTGGTTTCTTGATAAGATCAAAAGGGCAGGTCCAATGAAGAACCCAAGAGAGACATACTCTCAACAATACACAAGGTATCAACTTTCTGAAAATTCCAACCCCCTTTTATTGATTTTAGGTGAAATATATATAGAGGTAAGGATCCTCTCTACTCAATTACAATGATGGGGCCAAGCCACTTAATTAGCATTACTCTTGATGGTAATTGTAACCTCCCTATTTATGACTTTGTGGACTCTTAATGGGATAGTGATTACAAGTTCTCAAAACTGATGCTTCAGCAAGGCATCTCAAAAGGCATCAAAGAAATGCTTCTTCTAACTCCAAATAAGTGCTCTTGCACCCCCCTTGCAGCTCCATTTCGTCCTCCCCCATATTTCAGCCCAAACATCACTCAAACCAACAAAAACAACAAAAATAACTCAACATTTGGGCTTGGGCAGCACATACCACATGTAACAACCCTTGCTCCATTCAAAATAAACACACATGAAAAATAAACTTAAGTGTTGGGCCTAATTAATTAAAAGTTCTGCACCAACACATTTTATTACAACTTATTTAAAATAGACAAGTAAAAATGGGCAGCATGTCATGCGCCCAGCCCTCTTTCATGTAGACTCAAGTAGTTGACCAATTTGGGCTCCATTCCTTCTTGTTTTGGCCTTGATCCCATTATAGTTGCTACCATTTGGTTTAAGGCCTCCTTAGCTTTCTTGGAACGTGCCCTTGTCATTGGTCCTCCTAGTCCTTGTAGTGCTTCACTAGTGTCCTTGCTTATTATGTCCTCATCATCCCCTCCTTCTTTAAGTGAATTCGACCTCGAATTGAAATCTTCATCACCTACATCAAAAAGAGACAAATCAGCCACATTAAAGGTAGCACTAACACCATACTCACCGGGTAGTGCTATCTTGTAAGCATTATCATTAATCTTGGATAGCACTTGAAAAGGTCCGTCTCCTCTTGGCTGAAGTTTGCTTTTCCTTTGTAAAGGAAACCTGTCCTTCCTCATATGCACCCAAACCCAATCACCGGGTTCAAAAACTATCCTTTTTCTTCCCTTGTTTGCATGTCTAGCATAGCTCTCAGTTTTCTTCTCAATTTGCATTTTCACCTGCTCATGCAATTTTCTCACAAATTCGGCCTTGGCCTTCCCATCTTTATGCTTCAAAAGAGAAGTGTTAGGCAATGGCAATAAATCAAGAGGAGTTAAAGGATTAAATCCATAAACAACTTCAAAAGGTGAATATTGAGTAGTACTATAGACAACCCTATTATATGCAAACTCCACATGAGGCAAACATTCTTCCCACATTTTAAGGTTCTTTTTAAGGACAGCTCTAAGAAGAGTAGAAAGAGTCCTATTTACTACCTCAGTTTGTCCATCCGTTTGAGGATGACAAGTAGTGGAGAAAAGAAGTTTTGTGCCCACTTTACCCCACAAAGTTCTCCAAAAATGACTTAAGAATTTTGTGTCACGATCTGAAACTATGGTTCTTGGCAGCCCATGTAGGCGCACAACCTCTTTGAAGAACAATTCAGCAACATGACAAGCATCGTCAACTTTCTTGCAAGGTATAAAGTGTGCCATTTTTGAAAACCTATCAACCACCACGAAAATAGAATCTTTGCCATTCTTTGTTCTAGGCAGCCCCAAAACAAAGTCCATAGAAATATCAATCCAAGGAAAATCAGGAATAGGCAAAGGAGTATAAAGACCATGAGGCATTACCTTAGATTTGGACTTCTTACACACAATGCATCTATCACAAAATTTCTGCACATCAATTTTCATGTGGGGCCAATAAAAATGTTCCTGCAATATATCCAAAGTCTTTTGAACCCCAAAGTGACCCATTAGTCCCCCCTCATGTGCTTCTCTCACAAGCAATTCTCTAATGGAACTTTTTGGCACACACAATCTTTTCTCTCTAAACAAATAATCATTATGCCTAAAGAATCCATTTTGGACAGCATGCTCACAAGAAGAATATTTAGAAGAGAAGTCTGGATCACTCACATACAATTCTTTAAGAAACTCAAGACCAAACAACTTTGTTTCAAGAGAAGAAAGTAAGACGTACCTTCTTGAGAGTGCATCCGCAACCACATTGGCCTTACCTTTCTTGTGCTTTATCACATAAGGAAATTGTTCAAGGAACTCAACCCATTTGGCATGACTCTTGTTCAACTTACCTTGCCCTTTCAAATGCGTCAAGGATTCATGGTCACTATGAATGACAAATTCTTTTGGCAAGAGATAGTGTTGCCAAGTTTGCAAAGCCCTTACCAAGGCATACAATTCTTTGTCATAAGTGGAATAATTAAGAGCAGCCCCATTCAATTTTTCACTAAAGTAAGCAATGGGATGCCCTTCTTGCATAAGAACAGCCCCAATACCAACATTAGAAGCATCACACTCAATTTCAAAAGACTTTGCAAAATTAGGCAATGCAAGTATTAGTGCATGAGTTAGCTTTTCCTTAAGGACAGTGAATGCATGCTCTTGTTTTTCCCCCCCACTTAAACCCCACATCTTTCTTAACAATTTCATTAAGAGGTGCAGCTAGGGTACTGAAATCTTTCACAAACCTCCTATAGAAACTAGCTAAGCCATGGAAACTCCTAACATCAGTCACATTTTTGGGGGTTGGCCACTCTTGAATTGCTTTTATTTTCTCTTCATCAACATGCACACCCTTAGCATTTATAACAAATCCTAAGAAGACTACATGATCAGTGCAAAAGATGCATTTTTCCATGTTTGCATACAATTTTTCTTTCCTAAGCACATGCATAACAGCACTCAAATGTCCATGATGTTCTTCTAGGCTTTTGCTATATATCAAGATGTCATCAAAATACACAACAACAAACTTACCCAAAAATTCCCTCAAAACATGGTTCATTAATCTCATGAAAGTACTAGGTGCATTAGTTAAACCAAATGGCATAACCATCCATTCATACAAACCATATTTTTTTAAAGCGGTTTTCCATTCATCCCCTTCCTTATTCTAATTTGATGATACCCACTTTTCAAATCAATTTTCAAAATAAGCATGCACCAAATAGTTCATCAAGTAAATCATCTAACCTGGGAATAGGATGCCTATATTTGATGGTGATGTTGTTGATCGCTCTACAATCAGTCGCATCCTCCAACTACCATCCTTCTTAGGTACCAAAATTATGCAAGACAAAGACAAGGACTCAAGCTTTCTTTTACCCACCCTTTGCGCACCAATTCCTCAACTTGCTTTTGTATCTCTTGAGTTTGTTGAGGATTGCTACGATATGCTGGCCTATTAGGCAAGGAGGCTCCGGGAATGAGATCAATGTGATGCTCTATTCCTCTTATAGGGGGTAAACCATCTGGTACCTCCTTTGGAAACACATCTTCAAATTCCTGCAAAAGAAACGCAATTCCACTTGGCAGAATTTTTGCTTTAGCATTGTTAGAGAGTAAATTAAATTCCTTGCAATAAAGCAAGTATAGGGGCTGGTGTGACAAAATTGCTCTCTTTAACTCTCCTTTTGTAGCAAGAAAACTCTCTTTTCTCTCTTTTTCATCACTTTTTCCCTCACTGTTTTTATTCTTTTTAATTCTGCCCTCTTCTTTCTTTTCTCTCTCTTTTTCCTCTTGCGCTTTCTTTTCTCTCATTTTGTTTTGATCCTCTCTCACCTCTCTAGGAGACAATGGTACAAGAGTAATCCTTTGTTCATTATGCAAGAATGAGAATTTATTTGTGTGTCCCTCATGGGTGGCCTTTTTATCAAACTGCCATGGCCTCCCAAGCAACATGTGACTAGCTTCCATAGGTACCACATCACACAAAACAACATCATGGTACTTCCCAATTGAAAAACAAACCTCAACTTGTCTGTTTACGGTCATTTCTACCGCTTCACTTAGCCATTGGAGTTTATAAGGTTTTGGGTGAGGTTTAGTTTCCAAATTAAGTTTTGACACCAAATGAGTGCTAGCCACATTAGTACAACTCCCTCCATCAATTATCAGAGAACATACCTTTCCTTGAATCAAACACCTTGTATGAAAGATGTTTTCCCTTTGATTCATGTCCTCATCTTTGATTTGGCTTCCCAACATCCTTCTCACCATGAGCAAATCTCCTTCCGGTGGCTTCTCCACTTCAATTTCCTCTTCAGATTCGGATGAGGCCTCCGTAGAAAATTCTCCATTGTCTTTCAAGATCATCACCTTCTTGGTTGGACATTGTGATGCAATGTGTCCTCGACCTTGACACTTGAAGCACTTAACATCACGATTTTTAGTGCTAGGTGAGACATCATTAGAAGAAGTAGCTTTCCCCTTAGGGTCAGCCGTAGCCTCCTTGGAGGATGAGGTACCCTCCTTCTTTGGATTGTTCTTCCAACCTAGGGAGTTGGAAGTGAAAGGACTCTTCTTTGTATGGCCTTTCCTTTTGAGTTGCTGTTCCACCTTGATGGCTTGGTGTACCAACTCCTCTAGTTCAACATAATGTTGCAGCTCCACTACATCACCTATGTCACGATTTAGGCCAAGTAGGAATCGTGCCATAGTTGCTTCTCTTTCTTCCACCACACTAGCTCTTATCATGGCAGTCTCCATTTCTTTGAAATACTCATCAACACTTTTAGACCCTTGGGTGAGTCTTTGAAGTTTATTGTACAATTCCCTATGGTAATAGGAAGGCACAAATCTTTTTCTCATGATTCTTCTCATCTCCTCCCAAGTCTCAATGGGTGGCTCTTCAAATCTTCTTCTTTCTTTCAAGGTCTGATCCCACCACACCAAGGCATAATCAGTGAATTCAAGGGCAGCAACCTGCACCTTTTTAGCATCAGTAAAGGTATGACAAGAAAAAATTTGCTCTATTTTTGTCTCCCACTCCAAATACACCTCTGGATCATTTTTTCCTTGAAAAGATGGTACTTTTATTTTTATCCCACCCAACCTTTCCTCTCTATTATTTCTTCCCTCATTTTCTCTCCTTCTCCTCTCATGTCTCTCCCTACGCCTCCTTCCCTCAGATCCTTCACTTTCACCTTGAGAGGAATGTCTAGGTGTTCTATTCCTCTCCATTTGATCAAGTCTCTCATGGAATTCATCTGCTTGTTGGCGCATCAGCCTCTCCATGTGTTGAGTCAAGGCTGCTATTTGTGTCTGAATAGCTGCTGTTCTTGGGCTCCGAGGGGGACTATTTTCAGCCATGAATTTTCTGCAAAAGAGACAAAAATAATAATATGGAGAATAGGACCTCACCACTCTACTCACGTGTTTCACTCAAAAATTTGTTACCACTCGTGTTTCACTCAATTTAGGCTTTTTCTATGATATACACTCTTGCCTTTTTCCACTCAATGCCCTCTTTGAGTTCTTTAATGAAACCAGCCTCAATCACACAAGAAACAGAATTCTAATGGTAAACACAACACAAGACTTAAGGAGAGCAATAACAATAGCAAGGAAGACGGTATGAGAAAGGAACAAACTAACTCAAACTTTTTTTTAAAAAAAAAAAGAAAAGGAAATTAGAGTGTGGCAGCAAGCAAGAAGAATATAATTCACAAATCCTTCACAGGCCAGAATTTCGTTTTTTTTTTCTTTTTTTTTCTGTTTTGCAGATTGCTATATTTTTTTTTCTTTCTGTTTTGCAGATATCTATCTTTCTTTTTTTAATAAAACATAATATATAAGGAAGGAATTGCAATATTAATCTAAGAACAAATATGAAAGCAAGAATTGGTCCAATCAGAACCTTGCTCTGATACCACTTGATGACTACCCAATTTGCATGGTTATCAACCCTTGTGTAATTCAGTTGCAATTCACAAGATTATATTGGAGAAGATAAATTATACAATGAATTGTAAATTGCAAGAATTTAAATAAACAAGGAAATGCAAAGGCTGAATAGAAAAGAACCAAAATTAAGGAAACTAGAACAAAGAAGAAATGAAAAAGATGGAGTAGACAGAAATGGGGATGGCGCCACACTCTTGCTTCTATGGGAAAAAAGAAGAGATGATAAGCCTTAGGGAATGATCACCACAAGAAAACTTGGTTTCTTGATAAGATCAAAAGGGCAGGTCCAATGAAGAACCCAAGAGAGACATACTCTCAACAATACACAAGGTATCAACTTTCTGAAAATTCCAACCCCCTTTTATTGATTTTGGGTGAAATATA
Source organism: Calophaca sinica (assembly GCA_037113605.1). Classification (NCBI taxonomy): domain Eukaryota; kingdom Viridiplantae; phylum Streptophyta; class Magnoliopsida; order Fabales; family Fabaceae; genus Calophaca; species Calophaca sinica. The sequence continues at coordinate 84,041,130 of CM073731.1, forward strand.
TATAGAGGTAAGGATCCTCTCTACTGAATTACAATGATGGGGCCAAGCCACTTAATTAGCATTACTCTTGATGGTAATTGTAACCTCCCTATTTATGACTTTGTGGACTCTTAATGGGATAGTGATTACAAGTTCTCAAAACTGATGCTTCAGCAAGGCATCTCAAAAGGCATCAAAGAAATGCTTCTTCTAACTCCAAATAAGTGCTCTTGCACCCCCCTTGCAGCTCCATTTCGTCCTCCCCCATATTTCAGCCCAAACATCACTCAAACCAACAAAAACAACAAAAATAACTCAACATTTGGGCTTGGGCAGCACATACCACATGTAACAACCCTTGCTCCATTCAAAATAAACACACATGAAAAATAAACTTAAGTGTTGGGCCTAATTAATTAAAAGTTCTGCACCAGCACATTTTATTACAACTTATTTAAAATAGACAAGTAAAAATGGGCAGCATGTCATGCGCCCAGCCCTCTTTCATGTAGACTCAAGTAGTTGACCAATTTGGGCTCCATTCCTTCTTGTTTTGGCCTTGCTCCCATTATAGTTGCCACCATTTGGTTTAAGGCCTCCTTAGCTTTCTTGGCACGTGCCCTTGTCATTGGTCCTCCTAGTCCTTGTAGTGCTTCACTAGTGTCCTTGCTTATTATGTCCTCATCAATTTCCTTGTATTTCCCTTTATAATCACGCCATTATCAATGAAAAGGGCAGAATTTGGTTTGAGAAAAAAACTAGTGTTAAACACTTGTGAGAGCTATGCACTCTTGGGTTCTGGATTGAGCCAAACTGAACTTATCAAGAAGTAACCTTCTTGTGGCGTTCTTCGACTGGCTTATCAATTCCTTAGGGAATTGTGGCGCTTCCATTCCTTTCCTCTTTCCATATTCTTTTGTTCTTGTCAATTGCGCTAAAAACAACACCTGTGTCCTAATCTGATTTCAACCCAAAGATCGTAACAAGGCTACTTTACAAAAAGGTAGTCATCACATTCTCTTTCATTCAAATTCTTCTCTACCTGACATTGCTCCTTTGGAAGCACTTCTTCAATTACATGGATTTTCTTGCAAGCTTCCTTTGTAATTTTGTTTGCAACCTGTTTCTCAAAGGAAGGCAAACAGTTAGGATCAAAACAAGTAACCATGATTTTTGTCTTCTCTTCACTTTCATAAGATGGCTTAATGAGTAGAGGAGCACTTGGAATGAAGACTACTGGTTTTTTAATATGGTCATCCTCAATTTTTCCTTCAAACATTTCGTCACGATCTTTTCTTTTCTGAAGTTTTACCTCATTTTCTTGTGTTTCCTTCTCCTCCACACTCTTCTTTTCTCTCAAATATTTTCTCTCTATGATTTTCAGCTTTTTTTTGAATTCTTCAGTAATTTGCACACAACTCTTCTCAAAGACACACTTGATCTTTTCACTCTCTTTTTTTTTTACCTTTTTCCTTATCCTTCCTCTCATTTTCTCTACACCTTCTTTCTTTTTCTCTACTTGCCTCCTTTTCATTAGCTACCCTCTCATGCCTTTTTCTTAGCCACATACCAACTGGATATTTCTCAACAATAAATTCATTTTTATAGTGCCAATCTCTAGAACCAAATCTCAACATGTTGCAAAGAACGAAAAAAGATAACAAGATAGATAAGAAGAGATGAACAAGAAAAGAAGATCAATTCAACCCAAACCTATGCTTTGATACCACTTGATGACTACCAACCTCCATAGTAGCCTTTTAAGCGATCTTAGGTTGAATTTCTAGAAAACAATTCAGTTTTCAGATTTTATGATCAAAAAAATTAGGAGAAATAAAATAAAAAGGTGGATGAGTAAGAAATGGAAGGCGCCACAATTCCTAAGAAATTGATAAGCCAAGAATGAGGATCGCCACAAGAACTGATTCTTGATAAGATCAAAAGGGTGGTTCAATCCAGAACCAAAGAGAAACAATTTTCTCTCACAAATGGTATAAACCAAAATTGAACATCCAAGTTATATTTTCATTCATAGAATTGTATACATATATATAGCCCTTAGGCTGCTAGTTGATAGTTACAAACCAAAGGTCACCATAAATTCATATAACTCCTAATAACACATTTAACTATCCTAATAATAATCATAACTATCATAATTAATTGGCTAATTAAATAGAACTCAAGCTATCAAAGAGTCACCTAGATATGCAAGCCAAAGGTTGCCCTCCTTTTCAGCCTAAAAAAATGTGGACTCCCTTATTCCAATTGGATCTGGCCCAAACATCAAAATAGTGCAGCCCACACAATACAAAAAACTAAGTAAATAAAATATTTTCGTCCAGAAAAATGTCATCAACTTGTAGCCCGTTTTTCACCGTGATAGAAGCCTAATCTGCTCAAGTATCATGAAATACAATTTGTAGATAATTGTTTTATCTTTCCAACGCATCAACGAACACATTATTCGGACTTCTACAGCTCAAGATATTGCTAAAAAAATCCAGATGGGTCATTTCCAATGAATTTCAAGAATTCCCATTTTTGCTCTTCTTTTGTCAAAGGTGGCCATCCATGATCATATCAAGTTAGGGCTAGGGCTTGTTTCACATAGCTAGACTTTGTTGGCCACATGGTTAGGGTTAGGGTTAGGGACTATTATGACTTAGCTTGACCTGGTTGGCAACATTGTATGGGTTATTTAGGGCTAGTTTCACTTAGCTTGACTTGGTTGGCTATATGGTTAGGGTTAGGGACTAGTATCACTTAGTTTGACTTAGTTCGCGACATGATAAGTGTTACGCTTTTGGACTAGTTTCACTTAGCTTGACTTGGTTGGCCACATTGTTGGGGTTAGCGTTATGGACCTGTAGTTGTTAGCCTGACATGGTTTGCCAAATGGTAAGGGTTATGTTTAAGGGCTAAGTTAACTTAGCTTGACTTGGTTGGCCACATGTTTAGGATAGGGTAATGGACTAGTATCATTTAGCTTGACTTGGTTAGCCACATGGTTAGGGTTAGGGTTTGGGACTTGTATCACTTAGCTTGACTTGGTTGGCCACATGGTAAGGATTAGGTTTAGGGACTAGTTTAACATAACATGACATGGTTCGCCACACGGTAGGGGTTAGGGTTAGGGACTGGTGTCATTAAGCTTTACTTGGATGGCTACATGGTTAGGGTTAGGGAATTGTATCACTTAGCTTGACTTGGTTCACCACATGGTAAGGGTTAGGTTTAAGGACTAATTTCACTTAGCTTGACTTGGTTTGCCATACGGTTAGGGTTAGGGTTAGGGTTAGGGTTAGGGACTAGTGTCACTAAGCTTTACTTAGATGGCCACATGGTTAAGGTTGTGGTTAGGGTTCGATTTAGGGCTAGTTTCTGTAACACCCCAATTTTTATAAAAATTATTTTACAGTTTTCGACTACTTGAAAATAAATCATAGAGTTTGATCACCTCAATAGTTTGTTAAAAGTACGAAGAACTGCTAAGTTTTGTCGTAAACAATTCGTAATTTTGATAATTAATTCAGATTAACAGACAGTGTAGACGTATATTGTTTTTAATATGAATTAATCCTTAAAATGTGAAAAATTGTTGTTTGATTAAAGAAAATTATTTTATTGAAGGAGAAATATTTTTTAGGACGTAGTAAATATTTTTATGTCACAGTTTGAATTTTCAATGTTTGGAGGATTGTTAAATTGTTGTTTTAAGTCGTATTTAATATGAATTTTATTTTAATAATTTTTTATTGACGATTTTATTGTTTGAATAATTTCTAGGTGATAAGAGAAATTGGAATTTGTAATCCTCACTAATTTACAGTTTTTATTACGTTGCGAAAATTTTGTTGAATTCTGCTGTTATTAGGCTATTGGGTGAGTTTCTAATTGAAACATACCCAAACGTGATTCAAATTTTGTAAAATTTGAGATCTTAGCATTTTCAAATATTTAGGATTTATTGGAATTTTTCTAGAATTTTTGGGCATCAGAAAATATTTAGTGTATTGTTCTACGCCCAGAAACTGCCTAACGGTAGCATTTTAACTCGTAAATCGAGAAAGAGACATTCATAGAAATACTTCTAATGTCTTAAGGGACATTTTGGTTGATTAATAATTTTTGGATGTGGATTAGTTTATTAGATTAATTTTTAGAGTTTTTGAATCAAAAACCCTAATATACGCGTGACGCCGCGCACCCGATTAATCGATAACGTGACCAAATGGAGCGTTGCGATTGGAGGAGCTGGGGGGCGTGAATCCAGCAACTAGGGGAGCTGAATCCCATCCTTATAAGGTTCCATGACAAGTGGTAGTGTATAGTTGGTTAAATGGTGGGTAGTCAATGTAGTTAGTTTGTAACTAATTTGGTTAATTCCTAAGAACAAATTTATTCCACCCATATCCCTCCTGAATTTCGTGGCTATCCTCCTCATCTAAACGCCATTTTCTTCATTCTTCCATTGTTGCTTAAGTGGGGGAAAAATTCTAGAAAGAGAAAGTTGATTTAGGTGCTTAATCTTGTGATTTTGGAAGCTAAATCTTAAATCCTTTCTCCTTCCTTCTTGTTCAATCATCTCCATCATTGTGGTAAGCTTATTTTCCTTTTCTTCATGGCTGCCATGGTTGGGTTTTCATGGTATTAGTGTTACTTTCTTTGATTAATTACTTTGATCTTGATGTTTTAGCTTAATACCTCCTAGATCTACCATTACCTTCATGATTAAATGGGTTTTGTGAATTTTAAAATTGTGGAACCCTAACTTTTTGGAAAGGCCGAATCATACTGTTTATGGGTTGTTTTTGGCTTGATTTAGTTGTTTGGAGGTAGATCTTGGAAGGATTAATACTTAAGGAGTTAGATCTAGCCATAAACATGCATGATCATGAAGTTTATAAGATTAAAATGACTTTGTGTTGATCTTTTCCAAAACAGCCACTTATTTGGGTTTGTGTAAGTCTTATGAACATGATTTGGTTGCTTAAAAGTGGTTAAGATAGTAGATCTTGGCTTATATGTTTAATACCTAAACTAGTTTGCATGATTTAGTCTTAAAAGCGAAGTTATAAACAAAAACTTTTACACCTCTTTTATGTTTTGAAAAACAGCAACTTATTTAGCTTTAAACAAATAATATGAACTTGTTTTTACGGTCTAAAAGTGGGGTTAATGTTAGCTTTTGATTTTGGGTTTAAACTTGTAAAGACTTTTAGGGTTAGATTTTAGTTGATTTCAAGCCTTAAATGTGTTATAAAAGTGTATAATGTGTTGGGTAAATTCTGGCTAGGAAAGACTTGGTTATTAAGAGTGTTCACACTGCCTCTCTTTCCTAGAAATTATCCTTGCATACTATTTAGCACAACTAGGGCTTCAATGACATAGAACTAAGAAGTATTTTCAGATACCGTAGTGCATAGAAGTGACACAAGAACTGATAAAGAGATTTCAAAGATTTCAAAAATCCAGATGTCTAAAGAATAAAATGTAGGGAACCTAGTGTTCCTTTTGAGCATATGGGCCATGTGTCCTGTGCTGGGATTTAACGTCCTACTTGCGTGCGTATTTTCTTGATTAAGGGTTGGACCTAGTGTTCCGTATGGCGTGCCTAGTATCTCAACCTAAAAATTGAGCCTAGTGTTCCGCATTACATGCCTAGAGTTTTTATCTAAAATTGTAACTAGCGTTCCGCAGTTGAACACCTGGACCTAGTGTCTTGTGTTTGAACTCTAAGTGGTATTTCTCATCGTCTTAGTTTACTGTGTGATGAAGAATGCCCGAGCATTACTTGAGTAGTATGGGATGCTCAGTGTAGTGCTTAAGCTTTGAGTTCCCTCCACATTTTCAAAAGAGAAATACAGTGATTTGACTTATAGGACACGAAAGGCTTAAGAAATCATAGTTGATTTTCGACCCGCATTGATTAATTAAACATTACTCGGACGCTCCTTACTGTGAGCAGGCCATATTAAAGAATTTGTTTGAATGCATACTGACCATTGAGCATCGACACTCTGAGCGTTTGATTGTTTTAAGGACTTCAAAAAGACGAGCTGTGATACAATCCTCGGAGCTGTCGGTGACTAAATCGGGAGTCATGAAGGTGGAGGTGGTGAGGACGCCACAATCGGGATGGAAAACCGATTGATAAGTCAGGAGGACGCCACAACCGTCTATGGAGGTTTCGGTTGATAAGTCGGGATTGAGCGACACGGCAAGCCGATAAGCTCTAAGAACGGTTCCGAGAACCAAAGAGAAAATATCTCTCAATTTTTACTCAAAATTCAACTCCCCCATTTCATAAGATGAATTACAATATATAGGGCATTAGTCCTAATTGACTCAATGAAACCCTAAAAATTCAAATAGCACGTAATTATTATCTAAACTTAATTTTCAGATTTGAAATAAAGATTATACCAAATCTGAAAATATACTTCCTAATATGTAATCTCTAATAAAATCCCTAATTAAAGATAGAAAATCATATGGCCCTTTTTTCTAAGGCTTACATTTATTTATCTCCAAAAATAAAAAAGTGAAACATAGCAAATAAAAATGTCTTTGATCTGCTTGTATCATTTGAAATTAAATGCATTGAATGCAAAGATTCATCAACGTCTGATTGGCCAATCAAATTGGTAGCTCCTATGGTAATTAAAACCTTCAACCAATCAAAAGCAAGAGCAGTTGTTTCCCTTTAACTTGCATGCTGGTGGGGCCACGTGATATTTGAATTAGAATGTCATGGGATTGCATGCACTGGTCAAATTGATTGCAAGGCTTGATTAGTGCTGCACATGCTAAAAAAAATGAACGCAAGTAATTTCAAATTTTAGGTGTAGGTCTGGCCAAATGCACAAGGTGCTACGAATTTGCTATGAGACGTTCTATTAAAAGTAGCTCAACGTCCATCTTTGCATGAACTTTTTATATGGTATCTTTGTAGGTTTCCTTCCACATACTCAAGCCTCCCGTGATCATATTATTCTCTCCTTCTTCAAAAGGATTTGTCCTCAAATCCTCATAATAATCTTTAAGCAAAAACATGGACTTTGAACACCTCTTTTTGTACGAGTACATCCACACCCAACTGCTGGGATCGAAGACAAGTCTTGCCTTTTCAATTTCAGCTTCCATCTCTTCATTGTGAGACCCAACTTCTAAACCGTCAAATAATTTAGCAATATGAGGATCACAAAAATATTTTAAGGAAGCTCTTGGAACTAGAATAATGGAAGCTCGAGTAGAATCTAAATATGTCTCCTTCCATGTGCTCAAGCCACCCATTTTTGCATCATTCTCCTCTTCTTCAAGGGGATTTGCCCTCAAATCCAAACCTGTATCAACAGTTAGTGGGTCTAAAAAAATTTCTCCTTTGTGCTTTCCACATTCTTTTTCAAGTTTGGATCTTTCCTCCTCCTCTCTCTCAAAGCTTTCAATTTTATCAACAAAAACCTCATTTTTCTCTTTTTCTTCTTTATCTTTTCTCTCAAGATTTTCTTTTTCCTTTACTTCTTTCTCATAACTTTCTTTTATCTCTATTTCTTTCACACTCATTTTCTTTTCCCCATTCTCACTCTTCACATGCATTACCTTTTCTGGATCTAATGGCACAAGAGTGATTTCTTGATTTTCAAATAAAAATGAGTACTTATTGGTGTAGCTATCATGCTTTGCACGTCGTTCATGCCTCCATGGAAGCCCAAGTAACAAGTCTTTCGTTTCTATAGGCAACACATCACATAGCACCTCATCTTCATATTCCCCAAGTTTGAATGGCACTCGTACTTGTTTAGTCACCATCAAGTCACCCATATCTCTAAACTCTGGATCATCAAGGCTATCGAGTATATACGGTGTTGGATGCTCAAGAACTGGAAGTTTCAACTTCTCCACCATGGTTGTACTAGCCACATTTATCCAATATTTTTCTATCAATGACTAAATTACATACTTTATCCTTCACAATGCATCTAGTAAAGAAAGGCTTCTTCCTTTGTTTGGCTTCCATGATGAATCACTCAGAAAAATGCAAACTTTACAAACAATCACCAAGAAAGATGAATAAAAATTGAAGCTTTTTTGACTTTTTTCCCCTCTCTCTTACCCTATTTTTTTCGCTTTTTTTGTCTCTATTTTTTCACACACTTTTTTTTGAGCAGGTTTCTCACCCTTTTTTTTGAATTTTCGAATTTTTTTTTATAATTTTTTTTTGCAAACTGGAAACAAACAAAAATTTAAAGACAAGGATTGAAAAGGATAGATAACACCTGACTAGAACCTAAGCTCTGATTACCAGATGATACGATCCTCAAAGCCGTCGGTGACTAAATCGGGAGTCATGAAGGTGGAGGTGGTGAGGACGTCACAATCAGGATGGAAAACCGATTGATAAGTCAGGAGGACGTCACAACCGTCTAATGGAGGTTCCGGTTGATAAGTCGGGATTGAGCGACACAGCAAGTCGATAAGCTCTAAGAACAGTTCCGAGAACCAAAGAGAAAATATCTCTCAATTTTTACTCAAAATTCAACTCCCCCATTTCATAAGATGAATTACAATATATAGGGCACTAGTCCTAATTGACTCAATGAAACCCTAAAAATTCAAATAGCACGTAATTATTATCTAAACTTAATTTTCAGATTTGAAATAAAGATTATACCAAATCTGAAAATATACTTCCTAATATGTAATCTCTAATAAAATCCCTAATTAAAGATAGAAAATCAGATGGCCCTTTTTTTCTAAGGCTTACATTTATTTATCTCCTAAAATAAAAAAGTGAAACATAGCAAATAAAAATGTCTTTGATCTGCTTGTATCATTTGAAATTAAATGCATTGAACGCAAAGATTCATCAACGTTTGATTGGCCAATCAAATTGGTAGCTCCTATGGTAATTAAAACCTTCAACCAATCAAAAGCAAGAGCAGTTGTTTCCCTTTAACTTGCATGCTGGTGGGGCCACGTGATATTTGAATTAGAATGTCATGGGATTGCATGCACTGGTCAAATTGATTGCAAGGCTTGATTAGTGCTGCACATGCTAAAAAAATGAACGCAAGTAATTTCAAATTTTAGGTGCAGGTCTGGCCAAATGCACAAGGTGCTACGAATTTACCATGAGACGTTCTATTAAAAGTAGCTCAACGTCCATCTTTGCATGCTTTTTATATGGTATCTTTGTAGGTTTCCTTCCACATACTCAAGCCTCCAATGATCATATTATTTGGTATCATGTGAGGAAAATTCGAGAACAGCTGAAGACTGAAATTGATAAGGAATTGGAGCAAAATGCTAAACAAGCCCACCAAGGACGAAAAATGATTGGATCTAAAAGACTTGTTTTTTACCCTGGAGGCTGTTTTGCAGGAAAATAAAAAATAAGAGACCTTCCATTTAAAGGAAGTCAAGTCTCCATTGAAATAGGCTTTTTTCTTTATAATATTTTCAATAAAACTAAGACTTTTTTTTTGTGATGTAGGGATTGGAGCTATAAATTTGAGGACGGATTCTTTCGAATGGGGAGATAGTGATGCAAACCAAGAATGGTCAACTTTGAGAAGAAGCACCAAGCCAATTATCAAACAAGAAGAACCAAACTGGATTTTGTTCAAAAATTATTTTCATTGGTGGAGACATCTCTTCGATGTTTTAAATTTATCTTGAGCTGTAGATATCCGATTGAGGTGTTCTTTGATGCGTTAGAAAGCTAGGGAAATTGTCTACAAGTCGTATTTCAAGCTCAAATACCAAATTCGGCCTTTATCATGGATAAAAATAGGCTCCAAATGTAACCCAAAGTTTTACACGTGTTTCTCTTTTAATTTGGGCTTTCTTTTGTGTTTTTTTAGCAGCCTTGTATTGGGCTTGGGTCTTGCACTAGGTTTAGCCTTCTTATGCTGATAGGTGCTACCTAGGATTATAATTAGGGTTAGCCATCACCTCTTTAGTCTATAAATAGGAATGAACTTCCTATCATTTGGGCAGTTTTGAATAATATTGAAAGTTTGCTCCTTTGTGAGTGTAAAGAGCTGAGTCTCTTAGGTTCTTGGATGAACCATCTCTGATTCTTATCAAGAGGTTCCTTTCTCTTGTGGCAAATCTACACCGGACTTATCACTCTCTTGAGAGCGTGGTGTCTTCTTCCATTTTTCTGTCTTCTTGCCATCTTTTTATTTTATTCTGGTTACTATTTTCGTATTGTTTATGCGCCATTACTCTTAAAGTTTACATCTTTAGCTCTTGAATCTTGTTGTTTTCCTTTTTATATTATTATGCGCCATTGTTAAATTAAGAACAAAGCTTGTATTTGTTCTTCCTTCTTCAATAGAAGTCGCGCAAGTTTCAGGTTTAAGGATTCTATTCCTAAAGTTCTCATTTTTATTCAGTCTTAATCCTTATAACAAGAGTCAATTCGAGGACGATCAGTTGAAAACTATATGCATCCAGCTTGGATCATATCAAGTTGTCACTTCATGCCCGTGTGGCAGTAATGCCTAATGCGTGGCTATACCCTTAGGGTAAATTTGTCCGGACGTTGGGAAATAAAATTCCTTTTCTACTGCTGACCTTATTTAAGGCTGCAGTTGTATACACAAACTCGTTCATAATGCATTGACATGCATCATTAACCATATTGTAATATGTGATGACTTGATCGTTGTTCTATTGATTGATTTGTCTGTTCACATGCAAATGCTTGATTTGAGTCTAGAATTTGATGATCATCTAAAAGAGTGTGGGACCCTATCCCAACTCATCCCTCCTGGAACACCGCAATGGAATGGTGTTTCTGAAAGGAGAAATCGAACCTTGTTGGACATGGTCCGGTCTATGATGAGTCAGGCGAATCTTCCAAATTCCTTCTGGGGACATGCTCTATTAACTGCAGCTTTCACGCTTAACCGTGTTCCATCCAAAACTGTGGAAAAGACACCATATGAGATATGGACTGACAAGAAACTCAGTATGTCTTTCATGAAGATTTGGGGTTGTAAAGTATATGTGAAACGACAAATTTCCACTAAGCTTGAGCCCAAATCTAATAAATGATTCTTTGTGGGGTATCCTAAAGAAACCAAGGGATACTACTTTTACAATCCTTCTGAGGGCAAAGTGTTTGTCGCTCGAACTGGTGTATTCCTAGAAAGGGAATTCGTTTCCAAAGGAATCAATGGGAGGAAAGTAGGACTTGAAGAAATTCGAGTATCACAGAGTAGCGACACACCTATGGAGGAACAAGAGGAGCCACCTATGGAGGAACAAGAGGAGCCTGCACAAGAAGTTGTCATAGAACAGCCTGCTCAAGTAACACAAGACCAGCGTAGGTCAAGCAGGATACGTCACCAACCCGAGAGATATGGATTTCTCATGACTCAACAGGGTGATGTATTTCTCATGGATCAAGATGAGCCTGTGACTTACCAGGAGGCCATTACTGGACCTAAATCTGAGAAGTGGCTTGAGGCCATGAAATCTGAGATGGACTCCATGTACACTAACCAGGTATGGACCTTGGTAGAACCACCTGAAGGAGTTACTCCCATAGGGTGCAAGTGGGTCTTCAAAAAGAAGACTGACATGGATGATAAGGTTCATATCTATAAGGCATGACCAGTTGCTAAGGGTTTCAAGCAAATTCATGGTGTAGACTATGATGAAACTTTTTCACCAGTAACGATGCTTAAATCTGTTCGGATTTTACTTGCCATCGCTGCATACCATGACTATGAAATATGCTTAAATCTGTTGAGGACGTGTACATGACACAACCTGAAGGCTTTGACACTTCAGATGATGCCAAGAAAGTGTGCAAGTTACAGCGATCAATCTATGGATTAAAGCAAGCTTCTAGAAGTTGGAATCTTCGTTTTGATGAAACTTTGAGACAGTTTGGAATCATAAAAAATGAAGTCATCCTTGTGTTTACAAGAAGGTTAGTGGGAGCATAGTTGTATTCCTGGTGTTATATGTGGATGACATATTACTCATTGGAAACGCCATCCCTACTTTGCAACAAGTTAAGACTTGGTTAGGGAATTGCTTTTCTATGAAAGATTTGGGTGAAGCAACCTACATATTAGGAATTAGGATCTATAGAGATAGATCGCAAAGATTACTTGGCCTGAGTCAGAGTACATACATAGACAAAGTCTTGAGACGCTTTAATATACATGATTCCAAGAAAGGATTTCTGCCTATGACACATGGCGTATGCCTATCAAAGGCACAATCCCCTTCGACTCAAGAAGAAAGGGATCGCATGAATAAGATTCCATATGCATTTGCAATTGGATCTATCATGTATGCCATGTTGTGTACTCGACCAGATGTCTCGTATGCCTTGAGCACAGCGAGCAGGTACCAGTCTGATCCCGATGATGGTCATTGGGTTGCTGTCAAGAACATCCTTAAGTACTTGAGAAGAACTAAGGATTCATTCTTGGTATATGGAGGTCAGGAAGAGCTCGCTGTAATAGGTTACACCGATGCTAGCTTCCAGACAAATAAAGATGATTCTAAATCGCAATCTGGTTATGTGTTTTGCCTAAATGGTGGCACTGTGAGTTGGAAGAGTTCAAAGCAGGAAACAATCGCTGATTCTACTACAGAGGCCGAGTATATCACTGCTTCAAATGCAACAAAAGAGGCTGTTTGGATCAAGAAGTTCATTACTGAACTTGGTACAGTTTCTAGCATTGTGGACCCCATTGATCTCTATTGTGATAACAATGGTGCCATTGCACAAGCTAAGGAACCTAGATCTCACCAGCTATTCAAACATATACTTAGGCGTTTCCATCTCATTCGAGAGATTATCGATAGAGGAGATGTAAACACATGCAGAGTACCAACACTTGACAATGTTACTGACCCACTTACAAAGCCTCTTACCCAACAGAAGCATGATGGTCATACTAGATCTATGGGTATCAGGTACAAGCCTAATTAGCTCTAGTGCTAGTGGAAGATTGTTAGTGTAAGCCCTAGAGGCAATGTAGTTCCTTTTGAACTTATAATTTGTATCATGTTATTTATCTATTATATGAGGTATTTCAGTTATTATGTTTGTTTCAACGTAATAAAGTCCTTGAGTAAAAGTTCAATTCTAATAGAACATCGAGTAGACGACTCGGTTGTGAGATATTATAGAACTTACTCTAAATGTCCGTAGTCAAGTATTATTATTATTAAGAACAATAATAATACATCAAGACTATTATGTGGGTAGACTGATAACCTTATCTCACAGGTTATAGATATGAGATATCAAGTCATCGCATACACATTAGGGTAATTGTGTACTGGATTAACCCGCCATGAGAATACTACATAATGCGTTATGTAAGTGTAATAAGTCATTCTCATAGTGATAATGATGTATGCCACCCTTTGACCTGAAATCACTATGGTCCCTACATGAGGAGTTGAGTGTTTTATTACCGTCAAACATTGTCTGTAACAGGACAATTATAAAGTCGGTTAACTGGACACTCCACGAGTCATGCAGAGGGACATGAGTGACCTAGATGGGATTTGCCCCTCCTACATAGTAGGAGTAATATCTGTGGGCCCCTTGATAGAGTATGACTGTAAAATGCATGGCCATGCTGAAATAAGTCAATATGAGATATTGATCTTATTTGTTATTACTTAGTCTACTTGGGTATCAAGGAATATAATGTTGAAATATACAAGGGAGACACACACTATGCCTTGTGTTCAATATAGATATAAGGGCAAAAGGGTAATTATACACATGATGATATGATCCAAGTTGGATGCATATAGTTTTTAACAGACCGTCCTCGAATTGACTCTTGTTATAAGGATTAAAACTGAGTAAAAAAAATGAGAACTTTAGGAATTAGAGTCCTTAATCCTCAAGCCAGCGCCCACTTCTATTTGAAGAAGGAAGAACAAATACAAGGTTTGTTCTTGAATCAATGATGGCGCATACAAACAGTAGTACGAAGAATGAAATGCTAAGGTGCAAGTTTAAAGAATAATGGCGCAAAAACAAAGAACTCAGCAATAGAATTAAAATAAAAAGATGGAACTAAGACAGAAATGAAAGAAGACGCCACACTCTCAAGAGAGTGATAAGTCCGGTGAAGATTCGCCACAAGAGAACGGAAGCTCTTGATAAGAATCAGAAATGGTTCACCCAAGAACCTAAGAGGCTTAGCTCTCACAAACTCACAATGGAGTGCAAATAAAATCTGATTCAAAAGTGCTGAATTAGGAGAGTACAAAGGCTTTTTATAGCCATAATGGTAATCAATTCCCTCCCTTCTTTCCTAATAGAGTGTGACGGCCAAACCTACTTGGAGGAGTCAGCAAGTTAGCGCCCTCCAAGCTGAACCTAGCTCAAAGATATGGGCCAAGCCCAATTTAGCAAAGCTGCTGACTTCCTAAGGTCCTATGTGCTTAGTTAGCCCAAAACAAATAGGACCTCATTACAAAAAAATATCCCAAAAGGAAAATACAACCAAACTGAATTTAAAAATGTTCAAATTCTTAATTTAAATAAATTAAAGAAGAACTAGGTGATATCATGCCCCCACAATGGGTTCTTCATCGACTTGGATTATTTGGACTATCTTGAGAGTCGGGCCTTCGGGAGTTGCTTTGAGAGATAGAAAATAGTTGACTTCTTTGTCCAAAGCCTCTTTAGCCTTTTTAGTCCTTGACCTCGTCATTGGGCCTCCAAGTCCTTGTAGAGCATCATTGGGCCTTGCATCCATTGGATGGTCTCCATTTGAGCTTCCTTGGTCTTTATCATGCTCTCCCCCTTCAAAAGAATTCGTCCTCGAATTTGATCCTTCATCATCTATATCAAAAGGAATTAAGTCAGCCACATTAAATGTTGCACTAACGCCATACTCACCTGGTAGGTCAACTTTGTAGGCATTATCATTGATCCTCTTCACGATTTGGAAGGGACCATCTCCTCTAGGTGAGAGCTTAGATTTCCTCTGTGAAGGAAACCTTTCCTTCCTCATATGTACCCAGACCCAATCTCCAGGTTCAAAGACAACTCTTTTTCTTCCTTTGTTGGCTAGCCTAGCATATTGCTCCATCTTCTTTTCAATTTGGGACTTCACTTTCTCATGGAGCTTCCTCACATATTCTGCCTTCGCCTTCCCGTCCCTATGATTCAAAGAAAAAATATCAGGTAGAGGCAGTAAATCAAGGGGTGTGAGGGGATTAAATCCATACACAATTTCAAAAGGAGAAAAACTAGTGGTAGAATGAACAGCCCTATTATAAGAAAATTCAACAAGGGGTAAGCATTCTTCCCATGTTTTGACGTTCCTCTTGATGATTGACCGCAGCAAGGTCGATAGGGTTCTATTCACCACCTCAGTTTGCCCATCAGTTTGTGGGTGGCAAGTGGTAGAAAATAATAGCTTAGTCCCCAATTTGTTCCAAAGGGTCCTCCAAAAGTGACTGAGGAACTTAGAGTCCCTATCAGAGACTATGCTCTTGGGCATCCCATGTAGCCTTACAATTTCCTTGAAGAACAAGTCTGCCACATGAGTGGCGTCATCCACCTTATGACAAGGAATAAAGTGGGCCATCTTGGAGAACCTGTCAACAACCACAAAAATTGAGTCTCTCCCCCTCTTGGAGCGGGGAGACCTAGCACAAAGTCCATAGACAAGTCAATCCAAGGAGAATCTGGGATAGGTAAGGGGGTATAAAGTCCATGGGGCATTACCTTTGACTTGGCTCTTTTACAAACAATGCATCTATCACAAATTCTATGCACATCATGCTTCATGCCAGGCCAATAAAAATGCTCATGCAATATATCCAAAGTCTTTTGGATCCCAAAATGACCCATTAGTCCCCCCTCATGTGCTTCCCTAAGTAAGAGTTCACGCAACGAACATTTAGGCACACACAAATATTTTTCCTTGAATAGAAACCCATCATGCCTAAAGAACCCATTATGCGCCCCCTTTTCACAAACAGCATATACTTTGGAGAAATCATCATCATGCACATACAGCTCCTTTATGTGTTCAAAACCAAACATTTTTGTTTCAAGAGTGGAAAGTAAGGTATACCTTCTTGAGAGTGCATCGGCCACCACATTCACCTTACCTTGCTTGTGCTTGATCACATAGGGAAATTGTTCAAGAAATTCTACCCATTTGGCATGCCTTTTATTAAGCTTACCTTGCCCTTTCAAATATTTTAGTGACTCATGATCACTATGAATTACAAATTCCTTTGGCAAAAGATAGTGCTGCCAAGTGTGCAAAGCCCTTATAAGTGCATACAACTCTTTATCATAAGTTGAATAGTTCAAAACAGCACCATGCAATTTCTCACTAAAGTATGCAATTGGATGACCCCCCTGAAGTAAAACAGCCCCAACACCCACATTAGATGCGTCACACTCAAGTTCAAAGACATAGAAAAATCAGGCAATGCAAGTATGGGCGCATGAGTGAGTTTTTCCTTAAGTGTGTTAAAGCTTCTCTCTTGTGCTTCCCCCCACTTAAAGCTCACATTCTTCTTCACGACCTCATTCAAAGGGGCAGCTATGGTGCTAAAATCCTTTACGAACCTTCTATAGAAACTAGCTAGCCCATGGAAGCTTCTCACCTCACTCACTGACTTAGGGGTAGGCCACTCCCTAATGGCTTTAATCTTTTCTTCATCCACTTGTACTCCTTTAGCACTTACAACAAAGCCTAAAAACACCACATGGTCGGTACAAAAAACACACTTCTCTAAATTTGCATACAACTTCTCTTTCCTAAGCACACTCATCACAGCCCTAAGGTGTTCTAGGTGCTCATCTAAGGTTATGCTATAGATCAGAATGTCATCAAAGTACACCACTACAAACTTGCCTAGAAACTCTCTCAAAACATGGTTCATCAACCTCATGAAGGTACTAGGCGCATTTGTAAGTCCAAAAGGCATTACCAACCATTCATACAATCCATGCTTAGTCTTAAAGGCTGTCTTCCACTCATCCCCTTCCCTCATCCTAATTTGATGGTACCCACTCTTCAAGTCAACCTTAGAAAAATAACAAGCACCATGCAATTCATCAAGCATATCATCTAGCCTAGGGATGGGGGGGGTATATTTCTGATGATATTATTTACAGCCCTACAATCAGTACACATGCGCCAAGTGCCGTCCTTTTTAGGGACAAGAATAACGGGAACGGCACAAGGACTTAAGCTTTCTCTTACCCAACCTTTTTGGAGCAATTCCTCCACTTGCTTCTGAATTTCCTTTGTTTCCTCAGGATTGGTCCTATAGGCGGGCCTATTAGGCAAAGAGGCTCCCGGGATGAAATCCATTTGATGCTCAATACCCCTTAAAGGAGGTAGTCCGGGAGGAACACTCTTTGGGAAAACATCTTCAAAATCCTGCAAAAGAGACTCTACCTCACTAGGTAGAGGGTTAGAGTAATGATTCAAATATAAATCCTTTTACACACAAATGTACATCTCTTGCTTTGCAAAGCAAGCCCTCTTTATCTCACTCTCCCTGGCAATTAAACACTCAATATTTTTTTGATCTCCACTTTTCTTTTCCTCATTTGACTTTCCCTTTGTGGCCTTCTTCTCTTCTTCTCTCCTAAGTCTTAGCGCCACTTGGTCTTCACAAACCTGTTTAGGAGTCAAAGGCACAAGGGTAATTTTCAAAGAATCATGCACAAAAGAGTATTTATTAGTAAAACCATCATGAATAGCACGTTTATCAAACTGCCAATGCCTACCAAGTAAAACATGGCCGGCCTCCATGGGGACAACATCACATAAGACATCATCTTGATATTTACCAATGGACAAACTTACCAACACTTGCTGATTGACTAGTAACTCACCATTCTCACTCAACCATTGAAGCTTGTATGGCCTGGGATGGGGAATAGTTTGAAGTTCAAGTTTTCTTACCAAACGAGTGCTGGCCACATTTGTGCAACTTCCCCCATCAATGATTAAGGAACAGACCTTTCCTTGTATGATGCACCTTGTATGGAAAATGTTTTCCCTTTGGTCTAGCTCATTTGGCACAATTTGACTCCCTAAGAGTCTCCTTATCATTAGCAAGTCACCATCATGAGCTAAGGTTTCACACTCTTCTTCTTTCTCACTTTCAGGGAGCCCTTATATGACTCACTAGAAGTATCCCCCCCTTTCATGGTCATCGTCCTTTTGTTTTGGCACTCATAGGCCAGATGGGCTTTTCGCAAACATTTGAAACACTTAATGTCCCTGTGCTTAGAAACAGAGAAGAAGCGTTAGTGGAAGGAAAAGTTTTAGAGTTTTTAGAGTTCATACCTTCCTTAGGTTGTGTAGAGGAAACCTCCTTGGGTTGCTTATCCTTCCAAGCAAGGGTTTTAAAGGTGGAGGGAGATTTCCTCCATGCCTTCCTCTT
Organism: Calophaca sinica; assembly: GCA_037113605.1. Classification (NCBI taxonomy): domain Eukaryota; kingdom Viridiplantae; phylum Streptophyta; class Magnoliopsida; order Fabales; family Fabaceae; genus Calophaca; species Calophaca sinica. The sequence goes on from CM073731.1 coordinate 84,059,544, forward strand.
GAGTTGGTGTTCCACCTTTATGGCTTGGTGGACCAACTCTTCAAGCTCTTCATAATGATGCAACTCCACAATGTCTCCTATCTCACGGTTTAGGCCGTGAAGGAAACGGGACATGGTAGCCTCCCTGTCTTCATTGATGTTTGCCTTTACCAAGGCCACCTCCATCTCCTTATGGTACTCATCCACACTCTTACTTCCTTGGGTAAGTCTTTGGAGTTTATTATGTAACTCCCGGTGGTACCACGAAGGTACAAACCTTTTCCTCATCAAAGTTTTCATCTCCTCCCAAGTATCTACGGGGTAATCCCTATTTCTTTCCCTCTCCTTTTGTACTTGGTCCCACCAGTTAGAGCATAATCGAGAAAACTCAAGGGCTGCCACTTTCACCTTCCTCTCTTCATTGTAACGGTGATAGGAAAAGATTTGTTCTATTTTGGTCTCCCATTCTAGGTAGGCTTCAGGGTCATTCTTTCCTTTGAAAGAAGGTACTTGGATCTTATCTCTTCCTAGTTCTCCTTCCCTCTCATCACTCCTATACCTCCTATGTCTCCTATCATCATGCCTCCCATGTCTCCTTCTCCGATCATGGTCCCTCCTGGGTCTCCTTTCCCTACCCGAATCATATTCATCTTCATCCTCACGTGAGGCCTCATGTTTAGAGCCTCTACTCCTTCCCTCCAACCTTGTGTTCAATTCTGCCCGTACTTGGTTTAACCCTTTTTCTAACTCTTGGGCTAGGAATTGCATCAATCGGGCTGTCCTAGGGGATGGGGGTGTGCTTCCTCCGCTCATCTTCGGAATGTTTCTCTTTTTTTTTAGTCAAAAGAAAGAAAAAAAAATAAAGGCCCTTTCCACTCTTCTCACGTGTTTACACTCTTAAATTTATCACTCGTGTTTCACTCTTTGTAGGCTTTTTCTATAATGTTTTCACTCTTGCCTTTTACCCCTCAAGTCTCTTTGAGTTCTTAAATAAACCCCTTTCGTGTTTCAATTACCAAGGGTTCGTTTCACACGTGACGACCTTCACAAGAGTTAATCACTCAGAATCTGAAGAAAGGAAAGAAACTCTAGACAAAACTTAAAAGAATTTAAAAAGACAAACAAGAAAAGCTAACAAGGAAAAGTACAACTCAAAAGGAATGCAAAGAAGACAAAAAGGAACCAGAAGAATGAGAAGACAATTGTGCAAAAGGTATGAATTACAGCACCAATCTTAATGAAAACCACCAAGGCAACAAAATAAATCTTGTTAAGTGCAAGGGGCTGTTTCAGTTTCCTTTTTTTTTCTTTTTTTTCGTTTTTTTTCTGGAAATAAAATAGGCTTTTTTTTAATAGTTCACGCCTGTTCTGTTTTTTTGTGCACTTAAAATTGGATCTTGCAAAATTGTGATGCCAACTATGTGATTATAAGTTTCCTTTTCAAGTCAAGTGCTATAACACATCAACAAAGAACAAATATGGAAATAAAGGATTAAAAGGTCAGTAAATTGCACAAGAGAATAAATTACTTGAATAAAAACAAGAACAAAGAACTGGAATTGAAGAGGACGTAATTAAAAGGCACGAAATTAAAGGCTAGGAAAGTAAATGACTGGAATTAAAGAGCAGAATGCAAGGAAATAGCATCGATCAAGATGATCGAGAATGTGTCTGAATATGGCACTCAAGCAAGCTGTGCTTGGTGTTAGAGCATAATAAGACAGTACACAAAAACAAGAACTTTGTCAATTCTAGGATCCGGCTCTGATACCACATGATATGATCCAAGTTGGATGCATATAGTTTTTAACGGACCGTCCTCGAATTGACTCTTGTTATAAGGATTAAAACTGAGTAAAAAAATGAGAACTTTAGGAATTAGAGTCCTTAATCCTCAAGCCAGCGCCCACTTCTATTTGAAGAAGGAAGAACAAATACAAGGTTTGTTCTTGAATCAATGATGGCGCATACAAACAGTAGTACAAGAAGAATGAAATGCTAAGGTGCAAGTTTAAAGAATAATGGCGCAAAAACAAAGAACTCAGCAATAGAATTAAAATAAAAAGATGGAACTAAGACAGAAATGAAAGAAGACGCCACACTCTCAAGAGAGTGATAAGTCCGGTGAAGATTCGCCACAAGAGAACGGAAGCTCTTGATAAGAATCAGAAATGGTTCACCCAAGAACCTAAGAGGCTTAGCTCTCACAAACTCACAATGGAGTGCAAATAAAATCTGATTCAAAAGTGCTGAATTAGTAGAGTACAAAGGCTTTTTATAGCCATAATGGTAATCAATTCCCTCCCTTCTTTCCTAATAGAGTGTGACGGCCAAACCTACTTGGAGGAGTCAGCAAGTTAGCGCCCTCCAAGCTGAACCTAGCTCAAAGATATGGGCCAAGCCCAATTTAGCAAAGCTGCCCACTTCCTAAGGTCCTATGTGCTTAGTTAGCCCAAAACAAATAGGACCTCATTACAAAAAAATATCCCAAAAGGAAAATACAACCAAACTGAATTTAAAAATGTTCAAATTCTTAATTTAAATAAATTAAAGAACAACTAGGTGATATCATGCCCCCACAATGGGTTCTTCATCGACTTGGATTATTTGGATTATCTTGAGAGTCAGACCTTCGGAGTTGCTTTGAGAGATAGAAAATAGTTGACTTCTTTGTCCAAAGCCTCTTTAGCCTTTTTAGTCCTTGACCTCGTCATTGGGCCTCCAAGTCCTTGTAGAGCATCATTGGGCCTTGCATCCATTGGATGGTCTCCATTTGAGCTTCCTTGGTCTTCATCACATGATCATTATCTTGGAAAGGTTACGTTATAATACTGACATTCTCGTTACTTGGGTAGCAGTGATGTGTTGCTAGACACCGCTCTCTGTTTATAATATTAAATAGTGATTTAATATTATTGCCAACGTTACGGGAACCTACAGGGTCACACACATAAGAACAGATTAATGGGAGATTAAATATAAATGAGTAAGACTCGTTTTATTCAGTGGTGTGCTCTTATGACGCACCATCGTAAGTCAAGAGCAACGTAGCGCATGGTAAGCTATGGTGCGCTGCCAGGCCAGTCTTAAGTGGTTCTATAAATAAGACACTTAAGCAGAAAGTTCAGACATGGAATTAAGCCTAGCCGTACAGAGAGACCTTGCATGTGTTCGTGACAGCCGGCCCCGTTCGTCAACTAGCACAGTAGACGAAGGCCGCTCCTATTCAAAGTCTGTTCGAGTGGACTGCGTAGAGGCGTTGTCATCAGTACGACGCTCGTGCTCGACTCCAGTTCTCGTCTACAACGGTCTGCGCTACAAGAGGTAACCAACGTAATCCCGGAATAATGACCATTCGCAAGGATCTATGGAAGGGAAATTTTAATTTTTCGATGCGTTTTATCTTTGCTTATTACGAGATTTCCCTACAGATTGAACGTGTAATCCCAAACTGGCCAAATATCACATATTGGCCCATTTATACAATCAGATAAGCTTTCCAATTCACAACCAATTGACAAAATCATAATGTGCATGAATAGTTGGTGGAAAACAATTGAATCTTAAAAAGGTGTGATCAGCACAATATCATTGGTTGACCAATTCAGTGCAACCAACAATGGGCATACCAATACGTTTTTTTGAAAAACATGAGCTCTCTGTCATAGGTAAAAAATCAAATTATTTTATAGGTTCACGATTAATACGAGTCAAAACCTTATGGAGAAAACAAACAACAATCACACATATATACATCGTTTGAATCATATTCAAATCATGTTATTAAACAAGGCAAGAGCATAGGATTCAAGGCAATAACGAACAATGCTCTGATAGCACAGTTGGGGATTTGAAAGACCGTCATTCAAAATATATTTCAAAAACTCTCTCAAGAGAAAAGATCCCCAGAAACGCGAATCACGTATTACTCATGAATCACAATTATGATAAATGTTTGTACCGTTTAGCTCATGAAGCGGGGAAGAAATTGATCACTAACACCATAATCTCGTAGTGTCCCTACTTAGTCCACACGAATGGATGCCTCGAAATGCGTCTCTCTAGTTGACGTGTATAGGAAGGAGGCACAGAAAAACAAGACTATCACACTTAGGATTAGGGCTAAGAGCATGTAATCTTATGCCCTCCCTTTCTTTCTTTTTGTTTCCCCAATGGACCTCATACATTATGAGCCCGTTTCCTATATGTTTAATTAAATCATTAGCTAATTAAATAGTCTGATTCCGATTAAACCGTTCTATCGTGTGACCCTATAGGTTCCCATTAAGTTTACAATAACAGTAATTATAAATATTATTAATTACTAAAATAAAATTAATTATTAAATTAATATTAAATACTACAAACAATGAGCGGCATCTGGCAATGCATCATTGTTGTCCAATTAACTGGAAAAACTTGTGATCCAATTTTAACCCTACCGCGACCAACATTACTGTGAAGTCGATGTCCCTTCGTCCATGTGTCCTTATTTAAAACGAGACATAAATGTGTCATCCTCGTTAAGTCCAATCATATGTTCCTCAATACCATAGTGAACGTGTAATCACAAACGGGCCTAATATCACATATTGGCCCATTTCTACAATCAGATAAGCTTTTCAATTCACAAACAATTGACAAATTAAAAAACAATTTTCCAATTCGTTAATTCAATGTTACGCTTATGATCAATACCTTTCGGGAAAACATATCGTCTAACGACTCTAAACAACATGTTCACTGTTTCAACACAAAATCATAATGTGCGTGAACAGTTGCTGGAAAACAATTGACTCGTAAAAAGGGTGTGATCAGCACAATATCATTGGTTGACCAATTCAATGCAACTAACAACTTTCATACCAACACGTTTTTTTGAAAAACATGGGCTCTCTGTCGTAGGCGCAAAATCAAATTATTTTATAGGTTCACGATTAATACGAGTCGAAACATTATGGAGAAAACAAACAACAATCACACATATATACAACGTTTGAATCATTTTCAAATTATGTTGTTAAATAAGGCAAGAGAATAGGATTCAAGGCAATAACGACCAATGCTCTGATACCACAGTTGGGGATTTGAGAATACCGACATTTTAAAATATATTTCAAGAACTCTCTCAAGAGAAAAGATCCCCGTAAACACGGAACACGTATAGCTCATGAATCACAAATATGATTAATGTTTGTACCGTTTAAGCGGGGAGGATTTTGATCACTAACACCACAATCTTGTAGTGTCCCTACTTAGTCCCCACAAAAGGATGCCTCGAAATGCATCTCTCTAGTTGATGTGCATAGGAAGAAGGCACAGAAAAACAAGACTGTCACACTTGGGATTGGGGCTCAGAGCTTGTATTCTTACGCGCTCCCAATTTTCGTTTTGTTGCCCCAATGGACCTCATACATTGTGAGCCCGTTACCTTTATATTTATTTAAATCATTAGTTAACTAAATAATCTGATTCCGATTAAACCATTCAATCGTGTGACCCTATAGGTTCCCACTAAATTTACAATAATAGTAATTATAAAAATAATAATCTGCCAATGCGTCATTGTTACCCAATTAACGGGAAAAATTAGTGATTCGATTTTAACCCTACCGTGACCAAGATTACTCTGAAGTCGAGTCCCTTCGTCCATGTGACCTTATTTTAAACGAGACTTAAATGTATCATCCTCGTTAAGTCCAATCATATGTTCTTCGATACCAGAGTGAACGTGTAAGCACAAACGGGCCAAATATCACATATTGGCCCATTTCTAAAATCAGATATGCTTTCCAATTCACAAACAATTTACAATTAAAAAAGCAATTTTCCAATTCATTAATTCAATGTTACGCATATGAACAATACCTTTCGGGAAAACAAATCGTCCAATGACTCAAAACAACATGTTCTCTGTTTCAATTCAAAATCTTAATGTGCATGAATAGTTGCTGGATAACAATTGAATCGTAAAAAGGGTGTGATCAGCACAATATCATTGGTTGAACAATTCAGTGCATTCGACAATGGGCATACCAACACGTTTTTTTCAAAAACAAGAGCTCTCTGTCATAGGCGCAAAATCAAAATATTTTATAGGTTCACGATTAATACGAGTCGAAACATTATGAAGAAAACAAACAACAATCACACATATATACATCGTTTGAATCATATACAAATCATGTTGTTAAATAAGGCAAAAGCATAGGATTCAAGGCAATAACGACCAATGCTCTGATACAACGGTTGGGGATTTGAGTGACCGACATTTTAAAATATACTTCAAAAGCTCTTTCAAGGGAAAAGATCCCCGTAAACGCGGATCACGTGTAGCTCGCGAATCACAAATATGATTAATGTTTGTACCATTTAGCTCTTGATGCGGGGAGGATTTTGATCGCTAGCACCGCGATCTTGTAGTGTCCCCACTTAATCCCCACAAAAGGATGCTTCGAAATGCATCTCTCTAGTTGATGTGCATAGGAAGGAGGCACAGAAAAACAAGACTGTCACACTTGGGATTGGGGTTCAGAGCTTGTATTCTTATGCACTCCCAATCTTTCGTTTTGTTGCCCCAGTGGACCTCATACATTGTGAGCCCGTTACCTTTATATTTATTTAAATCATTAGTTAACTAAAAAATCTGATTCCGATTAAACCATTCAATCGTGTGACCCTATAGGTTCCCACTAAATTTACAATTATAGTAATTATAAAAATAATAATATTAATTATTAAATAAATATTAAATACTATAAACAATGAGCGGAATGTGCCAATGCATCATTATTACCCAATTAACGGGAAAAATTAGTGATTCGATTTTAACCCTACCGCGACCAAGATTACTCTGAAGTCGAGTCCCTTCGTCCATGTGACCTTATTTTAAACGAGACTTAAATGTATCATCCTCGTTAAGTCCAATCATATGTTCTTCGATACCAGAGTGAACGTGTAAGCACAAACGGGCCAAATATCACATATTGGCCCATTTCTACAATCAGATATGCTTTCCAATTCACAAACAATTTACAATTAAAAAAGCAATTTTCCAATTCATTAATTCAATGTTACGCATATGAACAATACCTTTCGGGAAAACAAATCGTCCAATGACTCAAAACAACATGTTCTCTGTTTCAATTCAAAATCTTAATGTGCATGAATAGTTGCTGGATAACAATTGAATCGTAAAAAGGGTGTGATCAGCACAATATCATTGGTTGAACAATTCAGTGCATTCGACAATGGGAATACCAACACGTTTTTTTGAAAAACAAGAGCTCTCTGTCATAGGCGCAAAATCAAATTATTTTATAGGTTCACGATTAATACGAGTCGAAACATTATGAAGAAAACAAACAACAATTACACATATATACATCGTTTGAATCATATTCAAATCATGTTGTTAAATAAGGCAAAAGCATGGGATTCAAGGCAATAACGACCAATGCCCTGATACAACGGTTGGGGATTTGAGAGACCGGCATTTTAAAATATACTTCAAAAGCTCTTTCAAGGGAAAAGATCCCCGTAAACGCGGATCACGTGTAGCTCGCGAATCACAAATATGATTAATGTTTGTACCATTTAGCTCATGAAGCGGGGAGGATTTTGATCACTAACACCACGATCTTGTAGTGTCCCCACTTAATCCCCACAAAAGGATGCCTCGAAATGCATCTCTCTAGTTGACGTGTACAAGAAGGAGGCACAGAAAAACAAGACTATCAGAGGTCGGTAGTCATCAACTAGCCTAGTCCACGAGGTATTCCCCTTTCCCAATAGGAATCCTCCTCCTCCTTTCCCGATAGGGACTCCCATTTCCCCCTTTTTTCGATTGGCAATGGAGTGGATCTAAGCTCTTGGGCGAGGTATCTCCCTTTCCCGTTGCGGATCCTCTCCACATCGCATTCCCGTTAAGAATGGAGTGGTTACTAATGCAATAACATGTTCTTGCTTCCAACAACTCAAAATCGTATGCCTCACATCATGTTATGATCATATACCCAAACTCATATCATGTTATGCATCATACCATACTTAAGTGCTACAGCATTTTACACAGCAATTAAAGGTATTCAATTTCGCATGTTAACACAGATATCACAATGTCACATATTTAAGAGGCATGTCATAAAACAATCCTAGGTATGTTACTACCCATATATGACATGAACTGTATAATTCACAATTAATCATATTTATCACACAATCATATTAAATAATAAATAATCCTAAGTTGGCTGATGGGTCTACCACGCCTATCCTTAGATGTGGCACACCGTAACCCCTATCCTTAGGTGTTACTGACATCAACCCCTAGTAGAGGGCTCAGGCCACCCTACACATGCCAAACAATCATATCTACAAAACATAACCCAATGGAAGTATGTTCTTTCTCCCACCTAGAATATGGAGTACTCTGGAATCACTACAAGTAGACACTGAACCATAACCACGGACTCACGAACAAATAATCAAACACTCCCCACACTAAGTTCAGATTCGGCCAACATCAAAAAGCAAGCCAAGGGTCACCCAAAAATTCCACCGAGCACGCCAGAACGACCCATAATTAACTGAAAACACAAAAATGCACTCGGGTTAGAATTAGGGCAAACTATGGAATTACTACAAATCAAAGAGACTCATGGCCAGAGGCTGACCAAAGGGTCCAGGGAATTTAACTTACCCAAAAGTAATTTCGAACAAAGTTTCACGAACAACCGGTACTCGTACTAGCACCAAAACCCTAAAATATGAAGAACAGTTAATTAGGGACAATCCAAACCATAAGGAATCTCGAAATCAGAAGCTATAGCCATGGAGAGCAGAGGCTCAAGTCTCTGTCTCATGGCCCAAAGAATCTCCTCCGGGAGTTTCGGCAAAACCCTAGCTCGTTCGGTTCCCGTTCGGTCACACCAGGGTCCAAAACACAATCTAATTAGAGCTAGGAACTAAAACTAATTTGAGAAACTGAAACCATAAGATGAAATCAGAGATGAATATTAGAGGGTATAAGCTTTAACTTGACGAAACGATAATCGAAGATAAGCCCTAACAAGCCTGAACGGAAACAGACGAGTTACTACCGTCGGATTGATGAACCGGTGTTTGACATGGCTTAGATTGGATCTGCTAAACCTTGAGAACTTTAAAATGGAGGTTCCTTGTAATATTCCCTTTATATTTGCGCCATTCTCAATGAAAGAGGTTAGAATTTTGCTTTGAGAAAAACTAGTGTTAAACACTTGTGAGAGCTATGCACTCTTGGGTTCTGGATTGAGCCAAACTGAACTTATCAAGAAGTAACCTTCTTGTGGCGTTCTTCGACTTGCTTATCAATTCCTTCGGGAATTGTGGTGCTTCCATTCCTTTCCTCTTTCCATATTCTTTTGTTCTTGTCAATTGCGCTAAAAACAACACTTGTGTCTTAATCTGATTTCAACCAAAGATCGTAACAAGGCTACATAACAAAAAGGTAGTCATCAAGTGGTACCAAAGCTCAGGTTGAGGTTGAAATTTTTGTTTGTTTTTCCTTTCTTCTATTCAGTTTCTGTTTACTTCTTCTTCTTCTTCTTCATTTCTATTTTTCATTTCCTTTCAATTGTGAGTTTGTCTAACTTTGTTTTTCTTTTTGTCCAGAAAATTGTAAAAGAATCATCTTTGAAGGCTGCACAAGAAAGTTAAAAAAAAAGAACAAGAGCTGTCTAGTTTTGATTAAAGAAAAAGAAAGATAGCTTTGCCTTTTAAATAAAAAAATTCGAAATATTAAAAAAAAGGTGCAGTCCCTTTCTTGATTTGGACAATTTCATTTAGTGCCTTTTCTTTATTTCATTGATAGACTCACTTTCTTAAAATTTTGTTTTTCTTTGTTTTGCTACAAGATTGTTAGCTTACTTGTTTTGTTTGTGTTTGGCTTCTTTAAAGAACTCAAAGAGGGCATTTGAGTGGAAAAAGGCAAGAGTGCACATTAGAGAAAAAGCCTAAATTGAGTGAAACACGAGTGGAAAAAAAATTCTTTTGAGTGAAACACGTGAGTAGAGTGGTGAGGTCCTATTCTCTATATTTTGTATTTGTCTCTTTTGCAGAAAAATTCATGGCTGAAAACAGTCCTCCTCCGTCTTCAAGAACTGCACGTCTACAAATGCAAATAATAGCTTTGGCTCAAGAAATGGGAAGGATGTTGCGCCAACAATCAGATGAGTTCCATGAGAGACTTGATCAGTTGGAGAGGAATAGATCATCTAGACATTCTTCTCGGGCTGATAGTGAAGGATCTGAAGAAAGGAGGCGTAGGGAGAGACATGAGAGCAGAAGGGGAGGATATGACGGAGATAGAGAGGATAGTTTGGGTGGCATAAAAATAAAGGTGCCATCTTTGCTAGGAAGGAATGATCCAGAGGCGTATTTGGAGTGGGAGATGAAGGTTGACCAAATCTTTTCAGGTCACAATTTTACAGAAGTAAAGAAAGTGCAAGTGGCAGCCTTGGAGTTTTCTGACTATGCTTTGGTGTCGTTGGATCAAAACATTAAAAACAGGAGAAGAAATGAAGAGCCACCAGTTGCAACTTGGGAAGAGATGAAGAGATTGATGAGGAAGAGATTTGTGCCTTCTTATTACCATAGAGAATTGCACTACAAGCTGCAAAGACTCACCCAAGGGTCTAAAAGTGTTGATGAATACCACAAGGAGATGGAATTGGCTTTGATTAGAGCCAATGTGGAGGAAGATCGTGAAGCACTCATGGCACGGTTCTTACATGGCCTAAACCGTGACATTAGTGATGTGGTGGAGTTGCAACACTATGCAGAGATGGAAGACTTGGTTCACCAAGCCATCAGGGTGGAACAACAACTCAAAAGGAAGGGTCACTTGAAGAAGAGTTCCTCTAACGTGAACTCATCAAATTGGAGGGACAAATTTAAGAAGGAGGGTTCATCATCTTCCAAAGAGCACACGGTTGACCCTAAGGGGAAAGCTACTTCTATTCCTAATGATACTCTTTCTAACACTAAAAATCGTGAAGTCAAATGTTTTAAGTGTTTAGGCAGGGGTCACATTGCCTCTCATTGTCCAAGCAAGAAGGTGATGGTGTTGAAGAACCCTAGAGAAGATTCTTCGGAGTATTCACCCAAATCTGCCCCAAATAGTGAGGATGAAAAGGAAGAGGAGTTCCCACCAGAAGGAGACTTGCTCATGGAAAGGAGCTTGCTAGGAAGCCAAGTTAAAGAAGATGATAAAAGTCAAAGGGAGAATATTTTCCATACGAGGTGTCTTGTTCAAGGGAAGGTATGCTCTTTAATTATTGATGGAGGAAGTTGTACTAATGTGGCTAGCACACGTTTGGTGTCAAAACTTAATTTGGAAACTAAACCTCACCCAAAACCTTATAAACTCCAATGGCTAAGTGAAGCGGTAGAAATGACCGTAAACAAACAAGTTGAGGATTGTTTTTTGATTGGGAAGTACCATGATTTTGTTTTGTGTGATGTGGTACCTATGGAAGCTAGTCACATGCTGTTGGGAAGGCCACGGCAGTTTGATAAGAAGACCAACCATGAAGGGCTCACCAACAAGATTTCTTTCTTGCATAATGATCAAAAGATCACTCTTGTACCATTGTCTCCTAGAGAGGTTAGAGAGGATCAAATAAAAATGAGAGAAAAGAAAGAGCAAGAGGAGTTGAGAGAAAAAGAGAGTGAAAAGAAGGAAGAGGGCAGAATTAAAAAGAATAAAAATAGTGAGAAAAAAAGGTTCAAAAAGAGAGAAAAGAGAGTTTTCTTACTACAAAAGGAGAGGTAAACAGAGCAATTTTTTCACACCAGCCTCTATACTTGCTCATTTGCAAGGAATTTAATTTACTCTCTAACAATGCTGAAGCAAAAATTTTGCCAAATGGAATTGAGTTTCTTTTGCAGGAATTTGAAGATGTGTTTCCAAAGGAGGTACCGGATGGTTTACCCTCTATAAGAGGAATAGAGCATCACATTGATCTCATTCCCGGAGCCTCTTTGCCTAATAGGCCGGCATATCGTAACAATCCTCAACAAACCCAAGAAATACAAAAGCAAGTGGAGGAATTGATGCGCAAAGGGTGGGTAAAAGAGAGTTTGAGTCCTTGTGCTGTACCGGTAATTTTGGTACCCAAAAAGGATGGTAGTTGGAGGATGTGCACTGATTGTAGAGCCATCAACAACATCACCATCAAATATTGGCATCTAATTCCCAGGTTAGATGATTTGCTTGATGAACTATTTGGTGCATGCTTATTTTCGAAAATTGATTTGAGAAGTGGGTATCATCAGATTAGAATAAGGGAAGGGGATGAATGGAAAACTGCTTTCAAAACAAAATTTGGTTGGTTATGCCTTTTGGCTTAACTAATGCACCTAGTACTTTCATGAGATTAATGAACCATGTTTTGAGGGAATTTTTGGGTAAGTTTGTAGTTATATATTTTGATGATATCTTGATATATAGCAAAAGCTTAGATGACCATTACAATCATTTGAGGGCTGTTATGCATGTGTTTAGAAAAGAAAAATTGTATGCAAACATGGAAAAATGCATTTTTTGCACTGATCATGTAGTCTTCTTAGGATTTGTTATAAATGCTAAGGGTGTGCATGTTGATGAAGAGAAAATAAAAGCAATTCAAGAGCGGCCAACTCCCAAAAATGTGACTGATGTTAGGAGTTTTGATGGCTTAGCTAGTTTCTATAGGAGGTTTGTGAAAGATTTCAGTACTCTAGCTGCACCTCTTAATGAAATTGTTAAGAAAGATGTGGGGTTTAAGTGGGGGGAAAAACAAGAGCATGCATTCTCTGCCCTTAAGGAAAAGCTCACTCATGCACCAATACTTGCATTGCCTAATTTTGCAAAATCTTTTGAAATTGAGTGTGATGCTTCTAATGTTGGTATTGGAGTTGTTCTTAGGCAAGAAGGGCATCCCATTGCTTACTTTAGTGAAAAATTGAATGGGTTGCTCTTAATTATTCCACTTATGACAAAGAGTTGTATGTCTTGGTAAGGGCTTTACAAACTTGGCAGCACTATCTTTTGCCAAAAGAATTTGTCATTCATAGTGATCATGAGTCCTTGAAGCATCTTAAAGGACAAGGCAAGCTGAATAAGAGGCATGCCAAATGGGTTGAATTTTTGGAGCAATTTCCTTATGTGATCAAGCATAAGAAGGGTAAGAGCAATGTAGTGGCTGATGCGCTTTCAAGGAGGTATGTGCTACTTTCTACCCTTGAAACTAAATTTTTTGGTCTTGAACACATTAAGGATTTGTATGAACATGACCCTGATTTCTCCTCTAAATATGTTGAATATGTGCATGCTGCCCAAAATGGATACTTTAGGCACAACGACTATTTGTTTAAAGAAAAAAAATTATGTGTGCCAAAAGGAACCATAAGAGAACTACTTGTAAAAGAGGCACATGAGGGGGGATTAATGGGACATTTTGGGGTTCGAAAGACTTTAGACATGTTGAATGAAAATTTTTATTGGCCACATATGAAAGTTGATGTGCATAAATTTTGTGACTGATGCATTGTTTGTAAAAAGTCTAAGTCTAAGGTAATGCCTCATGGTCTTTATACTCCTTTGCCTATTCCTGATTCTCCTTGGATAGATTTGTCTATGGATTTTGTGTTAGGGTTGCCACGGACAAGGAGTGGCAAGGATTCCATTTTTGTGGTTGTTGACAGGTTTTCCAAAATGGCACACTTCATACCATGCAAAAAGGTTGATGATGCTTGCCATGTTGCTGACTTGTTCTTTAAGAAGGTGGTGCGCCTCCATGGGCTGCCTAGGAGCATTGTTTCAGATCGTGACACATAATTTCTAAGTCACTTCTGGAGGACCTTATGGGGTAAGCTAGGCACGAAGCTTCTTTTCTCCACCACTTGTCATCCTCAAACGGATGGATAAACTGAGGAAGTAAATCAAACTCTTTCTTCTCTTCTTAGAGCTGTGATTAAAAAGAATATCAAGTCTTGGGAAGAGTGTTTGCCTCATGTGGAGTTTGCATATAATAGGGTTGTCCATAGTACTACACAACATTCCCCATTTGAGATTGTCTATGGGTTTAACCCTTTAACTCCTCTTGATTTGTTGCCATTATCTGACACTTCTGTTTTAAAGCACAAAGATGGCAAAGCTAAGGCTGAATATGTGAGGAAGTTACATGAACAGGTGAAGGCACAAATTGAGAAGAAAACTGAAAGCTATGCCAAGTATGCCAACAAAGGAATCAAAAAGGGTGGTATTTGAACCTGGGTTTGGGTACACATGAGGAAAGAAAGGTTTCCTTCACAAAGGAAATCAAAGCTCCAGCCAAGAGGGGATGCCCATTCCAAGTGCTGTCCAAAATCAATGATAATGCTAATAAAATAGCATTTCCAGGTGAGTTTGGTGTTAGTGCTACTTTTAATGTGGTTGACTTGTCTCCTTTTGATGTAGGTGAAGAAGATGTCAATTCGAGGTCGAATTCACTTAAAGAAGGAGGGGATAATGAGGACATAAAGAGCAAGGATGATCAAGTTCTACAAGGGCTGGGAGGTCCTATGACAAGGGCACTTGCTAAAAGAGCTAAGGAGGCCTTGAACCTTTTGGTGATCCAAATGTTTATGGAGAGCCCAATACTTGAAGGCTTAGAGCCCAAATTGGTCTATTGCATAGATGGGCCAATGGATGGCGCATGACCCAATGTCATGCATTATTTTAAGTTGTTTTGGTGTGTTTAAAATTGAATAAATTATTGAGCTGAACTCTTTAATTTTGCGCTAAAGCCCAACAATCAGTTTGTTTGGTTTCTTGCATTTTCTTTACTTGGAGTGTGTTTTTGTATGGCCTTTTTAGTTGAGGAAAACAAATAACTCAGCTGCACAAGACAAAGAGTTACGCGCCATTAAGGAAGGGAAAGGAACTAATGAAGATTCATGAATGCACAAGACAAAGAATTGAAGAGCATCAATGCATTGTCTCACCTTTAATGCTTGGTGGTTACACTTTGGAGACATCAGAATTGAAGACTATTTGAATGGAATGTCTCACCTTTAATATTTGGTGGTTACACTTTGAAGACATATTGAAGCCAAATTTTAAAGCTTTGTCTAAAGGAATTTCCAGCAGCTATGATCCTTCCTTCTTGCTCCTAAATCACGCCTAAGTTCACCAATTGGGCTGATCCCTTTGTGTTTAATTCTTGCTCAATTAAGTGCTAGTTGGTTACACCTTGTTCTATACATTTAATTACCAATTAGTGGGCTGTTTTAGGAAGTGAAAGGGCAGCTGAATTTCCTTGTAATATTCCCTTTATATTTGCGCCATTCTCAATGAAAGAGGTCAGAATTTTGCTTTGAGAAAAACTAGTGTTAAACACTTGTGAGAGCTATGCACTCTTGGGTTCTGGATTGAGCTAAACTGAACTTATCAAGAAGTAACCTTCTTGTGGCGTTCTTCGACTTGCTTATCAATTCCTTAGGGAATTGTGGTGCTTCCATTCCTTTCCTCTTTCCATATTCTTTTGTTCTTGTCAATTGCGCTAAAAACAACACTTGTGTCTTAATCTGATTTCAACCAAAGATCGTAACAAGGCTACTTAACAAAAAGGTAGTCATCAGCTGATCTTTGGATGCAAGAGATAGAAAATATTTTTGAAGTGCTTCATTTCCTCGAGCATGTTAAAGTTTATTACGCATCATATCTATTGTTGGGTGATGCGAAATATTGGTGGAAGGGAGTTAAACAAATGTTGGTTGCTGAACATCGGGAAGTTAATTGCGAAACTTTCCGAGGTAAATTTCTGGACAAATACTTTCCAGAGAGTGCTAGAATTGGGAAGGAGCAAGAATTTTTTCGTTTCTATCAGGGAAATATGAATGTGCCGGAGTACATCGCCAAATTTGAATCTCTGGCAAAGTATTTCAGATTTTTTCGTGATCAGATGGACGAAAGATGGATAAGTGAGAAGTTTGAATACGGGTTGCGTTATGACATAAAGAAGTTGGTGTTGCCATTGGGAATTTGACAATTTCAGCAATTGGTGGAGAAGGGTATTCAAGTGGAGACAATGAGGAGTAGCAGATGGAAAGGTAGTTCTGGAGGACCTATACGCTCGCAACATCAAGGTCAAGGATAGAACTAGAAGGCGAAGCAACAGCAAAGGAAGCCATACAATAGACCTCAAGGGAACAATAGAGGAAAATATCGTCCTATGGCCCAAAGCTCGGCTGGTGGTGGAAGTCAGACTGGAAATAGACAAGTTTATTATCGCTGCCAGAAACCAGGGCATTACGCGGATAAATGTACTGAGAAGGACAACTTGTGCTTCAACAACAATAAACTGGGGCATTTCGCCAAAGATTGCAAGGCACCGAAGGTAGAACCATCGGTGAGCGCTGCAAAGGCTAAATGTCTGAAAGCCCGAGGTAGAGTTTATTATAAGAGTGGAGAAGAGGCAGAACGTTTAGATGATTTGATACAGGGAGAATGTGAGATTGTGGGGGTAATTTTCTATCCATACTCTTTGATTCTGGTGCAACGCATTCTTTCATTTCCATGGACTGTGTGAACCGACTGAAATTATCTGTGGCTGCTTTGCCCTTCGACTTAGTAGTTACTTGTAACATCCCAATTTTTAAGAAAAATTATTTTATCGATAAAATCCTAAATACTTGAAGATAAGTCATAGAGATTGATCACCTCAATGATTTATTGAGAGTACGGGAAATTATCTTGACTATTTTGAATAATCAATTTATTATAAATAATTATTATTCATGATGTCAATTCAAATTAATTGACAGCGTAGACGTCTGCTGCTTTTAAGGAGAATTCATCAGTTATACTTATTATAATTTTTTTGCGTGATGCAGTAACACATATTTTGTGCTGACTGGGAAATTGATTGAATTAAATCAAGATAAAGTTAAATTCAAGAATTAATATTTAATATTAATTCATGGTTCGAATATCGTCGAAAAACTCTAACGAAGTTTCGTCGTGTTTCGAATCGCCAGGTAAATTTTATCCGCATTAAAATTTAAAACGAACTCCGATTTCGATGAAAATCGAATCGTAACTTGTTGTGAATATTTTTGAGTATCTTAGATTGTTTTTATTATTTATGATAATATTTTATCACATGGCGAATTAATTTCTCGGTAAATTAATTTTTGCGAATTAATCGGCAAAGAATTAACCGGTAACACGGTTATTCGACGCCGTGTTTTTAGTACGCTTTAGACTCTAGGATTAGAGGTTAATTATGAGAGATGTGAGATTAGATGGGTTAGGCTAGTTGATGGGATTGGCATCTCACTTTTAGTCTAGGTGTCACTTAAGTGGTGGTTTATTTTTATGCTTACTTTTAAGTGTGTTTTTAACCACAAGTTTTGCACTTTATAAAATTTCTAAATTCCACCCCTTTAGGTGAGCTGCAGCCATGATCCTTTCCTCCCCACCATTCTCTCAATTTCACTCTTATTTAATTAGTCCTTTTTATGTTAAGTATGAGTGGCTGAGAACAAGTAAAAAAAAAAAGAGCTAAACCCATTCCCCTTATTTCCTCCCCTGCAGCGTAACTCACTTCTCCCCCTCTCACCCATTTTATTTTCTTCCCCTTATTTCTCTTTGACAGGCCGTGAACCCTACCCCCCTCCTACTTCTCCATTTTATTTTTCTTCTCTCCAAAATTACCCATGAATGAAGAAGAAAGAATAAGCCAAGATTTAATCTCCTCCCCTTTTTGTTTTCAGCAGGGCCGTGACCCCTCCCCTTTACGTCAATCCATTTTATTCATCTTCTTCATTTCTTGAGAGAGAAAGAGCTTGAGAGCATCCATGGCTTCCATGCTTCATCCTTGAACTATGTCACCTTCATTCTTCCTCCTTTCTTGCAACCCATTTCTTCTTCTCTCCAAACAGCTCTGGCCGCGAGCTTCTTGATAGGAGGAGGTAGTGGTCTCTTTTGTTTTGGTTCTTAATTTTTGTGTCATTTAAATGCTTGATTGTGAACTATGATGGAAATGAGCACCATAATCTCTAATTTTTGGAACCCTCGGTGAAACCCTAAGGGGGAAAAGAGGGAAAAGGTGTGATCTTGAGGGAATCAAGAAATTGATTTGTGATTTGAGCTTAATTGATGTTGTTATTGTTGTTTTAATTAATAGGTTGGAATTAGAATTTGATTGGGGAATTGTTTTTGGTAGAAACTTATTCTTGAAAAGAGGGATTAGTGGTATTTATTTTATGATTAATGTAATTAGTTGATGGCCTTGTTTCTTAGTTAGTGTAATGGTTATTGCTGTTGTGGAAATTGTTGGATTACGAGAGTTAATGAGTTTTATTTAAAGCCCTTGTTTTTGAAGGACTTGAAAATAGTCTTAGGTATTGATTAAACTTTGCCTTGAGCTATAGTTTGTTATGTTGTGAAAGAAATTTCAAATGAATTGGTGTTGTTTAATTGTCTTGGGAAGTTTGGAAATTTTCTCCAATTTTGGGTGTGAGGGCCGCGAGCTCTATGGAGCATATGGAAGGGAAATTTATTTGTAAAACTTGTTTTGTGATGTATTAATACGCAAGTGGAACTTTGAGTTATTAGATCTTTGTGAAAACCTATTTTTGAAAGCATGAACTTGGAGTTTGGCATGGGTTTTTGGGTATGTTTTGGAAGTTGTTTGATGTCTTGGTGAATAATTAGATGACTAGAAATGGTTTCCTAAATTTAATTAGAAGTTGCAAATAATTTTGGAAAATGGAGTGTGATAGCCGAGAGCCCTTAATGGGTTATGGTAGGAAAATTGACTTGCAACATTGTTTATAATGATTTGGATTGTATGTTTTCAAGCTTTGGAAAAATTATAGAAAAGATTTGGACTTGTTTTGGAATTCTAAGGCTATGAAATACATAAGGTAGTTGGGTTCCTTGAGACCCAAGAAAACCTAGTGGAGCCTTAACTTAAGCTTTTTGATAAAATGAAGTGGATTTTGGTATAGTCTTATGTTGCAAGTTTTGAAGGAATTGAGGTTAGTAGTTAGGAGCCTTGTTTTCCAACTTGTGAATTATTTCAAGAAAACCTTAAGTTTTTGAAAGTTGTTAATTTAGAGAGCTTTTATTTCAAGTGTAGGTAATTCTTTAAAACTAGTATTCTAAATTATGTTTTTAAGTGAAAGTGCTTTGGTTAGAAAGGGTTTAGTTTTTGAGAGCCTAAGGTTATAGAATTGAGTTTTTAGATTGTGCTAAGTTTGTTCTGTGGATTTAGGACTTGAGAATCTGAGTTCGTGCGGCGTAAGTGCGGGACGTGCGTGGACACATGATTTGACGACCTTTGGTAAGGGCGCTTCACATTTTATATGCTTATGTTATGTTCACTTGTGCGTTAGGGCAACTTGTAAATATGGATAGATATTAAATTTCTGTCATAAAGCGAAGAAGTCTGAGAACCTCAGGGTTCGAAGTGAGGGTCTCGTACCCCTTCGATTTTTAGTTCTTAAAGCTTTAATTATGATTATTTAGTGGGCTTGTCCGCAAGTGGTTGGCAGTTGTCCCCAACCCTCTACACTTGTTTGTTTCCTTTCTGTCAACTCCACCGAGTTGCGGAGGGATGAATTGTATTCTGATTTGTTTGCGATATGACTTGGTTGCATTGTCTTGTTATGAATTGCTGAACTGCGTTATATCATGATGAGTTTTTGTGTGAATATCATTTAATATGAGGTTGAATAATTATTCGAGTTTGCTTGTTTGAATCATCGTATGAGTCGATTTATTCATTGGGGTTGTGAGAGTTTGTCGTGACGTTTTTGAGCTTCGATCCGATTAACCTAGGGTGCTAGGATCCCCTAAAAACCTCAGGATGGTTTTTCGGCAGCTGAGCTAGACGTCGTAGCGTCAAGGAACCTGAGCTGAATGTCCTAGGGTGAGCGGAGAGCCCAAGGCTACGGCTGGCATTCAGTGGATAGATTGGCATTACTTTCCGAAAATTGTCGAGAGTGTCTTGAGTTGCGTTTTGGGAATTTATGCATTTTGTTATCTCGTGTGTCATGTTTGTTGATTTATTTGAGTCGAAGCATGTGAGTTCCATAATGTCTATGTAATATGCTTTGTTATCAAATATGTTGTTGTATTTGTACCTATCTTTTTGTAAGAAGTTGACTCTTGCCCGTGGTTCTTTCAATCAATGAATGTAACTCAGATGGCGGAGCAGACGGAGACCAGTGGAACGGAGGATAGACTGTCCGACATCTACTTGTGTGTTATGCTTGTGGTAACTTACTAGTAGTCTAGTAAGGGGCGTAGCGAGTCGACCAGCTATAAGATATTTGTCATTCATTTCGATGTTGTAATAAATGCAATTTCAGTTGTAAGGCTTGGAGTGTCATATGTGAAATACTTAAATAAATTATGAGTGTGAACCCTGTGGTTTTATTTTGATGTTTTTATTTATATATTTTCCATTATGTTTCTGAATTCGCTGTGATACTCTAACCATCCTTTTAAAAGAAGTTTTTGTAGAAAAGAGAAAAAAAAAATCCACATTTTCAAAAAACCCTACGAACAGAATATTTCACTTTTCAGAAATATGTCAACTTTTGTCAGAATATCTAGTTAGTAGCACTCCGAAAACGGGGTGTTACATTGCTACTCCAAATGCTAAGACAATAGTTGGCAATACTGCATGTCTTCAATGTGTGGCAGTTATTCAGGGTAGAAAATTCTTTGTTAATTTGATTTGCTTGCCATTGAAACATTTGGATGTTATTCTCGGGATGGATTGGTTGTCACACCACCTTGTGCTTTTGGACTGTGCCTGCAAGATTATAGTTTTTCCTGACCTAGGAGTTTCTAAATACCTATCTGCAAATCCTGCGAGAGTTTCCTTGAGAGAGGGAGCTCTAGTACTATTGGTAAAGGAAAATGATGGACGATTGAGACTGTGTGTAGACTATCGACAACTTAATAAAGTTACCACCAAGAATCAGTACCCTTTGCCCCACATTGATGATTTAATGGACCAATTGAGGGGAGCTGCTGTATTTTCTAAGATTGATCTGAAATCTGGTTATCATCAAATCCGTGTGAAAGCTGAGGATATTCTGAAGACTGCTTTTAGAACCAAATATGGACACTACGAGTATTTGGTGATGCCTTTTGGAGTAACGAATGTGCCAGCAGTATTCATGGATTGCATGAATAGAATTTTCCACCCGTTTCTTGATCAGTTCGTAGTGGTATATATTAACGATATCCTGATTTACTCGAGAAATAGTGAAGAACATGAGGAGCATTTGTGCCGAGTGTCACAGATTCTGCGAGAAAAGCAGTGGTACGCCAATCTTTAAAAGTGTGAATTTGGCTGGAAGAAGTGAAATTTTTGGGGCATGTGATATTTAAAGAGGGAATAGCTGCGGATCCAGCTAAAGTTGAAACTGCATTAGCCTAGGAGCAGCAAAGACGGTGTCTGATATTAGGTGTTTTGTCGGATTATCCGGCTACTACCGGAGATTCAATGAGGGATTTTTGAAGATTGTAGCACCGCTTACTCAACTTACAAGAAAAGATCAACCATTTGCTTGGACAGAAGAATGTGAAGCTAGTTTTCAACTGCTAAAGGAACGTCTGACGACGGCACCTGTTTTGGTTCTGCCACAACCGGAGGAACTTACGAGGTTTATTGTGATGCTTCTCATTAAGGGCTTGGATGCGTGCTAACGCAACATAAGAAGGTGGTGGCCTATGCTTCAAGACAACTGAAGACGCATGAAAGGAACTATCCTACACATGATTTAGAGTTCGCTGCCGTAGTTTTCACGTTAAAATTTGGAGACGTTACTTATACGGGAGCACATTCACCTTCTTCAGCGACCATAAGAGCTTGAAGTATTTGTTTAATCAGAAAGAGCTCAACATGCGATAGAAAAGATGGATGGAGTTTCTCAAAGATTATGAGTTTACACTGGAATACCATTCAAGGAAGGCGAATGTAGTAGCTGATGCTTTGAGCAGGAAAAGTGTTTTAGTCTCGACGATGATGATTAAAGAATTAGAATTGCTAGAAAAGTTTCGAGACTTGCATTTAGACATAGAGCTATCACTAGGGAAGTTGAGCTTTGGAATGTTCACCATTTCCAGTGGATTGTTAGACGAAATCGGGTGCATCAAGCTAATGATAAGCTAATATAGGAAAAGAAAGAGTTGATAGTGCAAGGAAAAGCACCAGAGTTCAGAGGTTGCTCGGATGACATCTTGAGGTGTAATGGACGTGTGTGCGAGAGCTTAAAAGACTATTCTGGAAGAAGCACATAAGAGCAAGCTAAGCATTCATACAGGAGCAACCAAAATGTACCAAGATCTGAAGCAAAAGTTTTGGTAGCCTGGAATGAAGAAGTGTAACATCCCAAATTTTAAGAAAAATTGTTTTAGCAATAAATCCCAAATACTTGAAGGTAAGTCGTAGAGACCGATCACCTCAATGATTTACTGAGTATAACACCCCATTTTTCGGAGCGCTACGGTTTAACCCAATCTAATGCTGAAAACATTTGATGCTTATATGCTTTCAGTAAAATGTACTCTTCAGTTGTTCACAGTGGAAAATAGGAGTAAATTTTTTTCTTTTTCTTTCCTTTGAAAACCCTTTTCAAAAATGAGACATGAAGAGTACTACCATTTCAAATGATGAGAAATCAACCTTTTATCAAATATCAGAGTATAACACATTATATTGAATGCATCACATACAATAAAACATATGATGATCATTTACAGGACAATACCCTAAGCTAAGCTGGCCAACAACTATGACTCTTACTGAGAAACTGTTCAGCAAGATCCGGACATGGAGCACTAGGAGGAATGTTCCTCTACTGGCTCATTCTTCAATGCTCCTGGAAAGGACGGAACTGCGGCAACAATGTGAAACTCCATCTAGTAACATCCATGAGAATGTCCAATCCAACAATAGTGCAAGGGTAAATTCTTTGTCCACGAGTTTATCATAGGTTATATCACGTGCAAACAAGATATATATATAATACAACAACATGCCTTTATATACATATACATACTTAATAAACTGCATGCATCATCATGGTATATCAAGCAATTTGCATGTGAACAAGCAATTCAATCAGCAAATCAACGATCAAGTCATCACAATATCAAATATTTTCATGTGAACAGACAAATCCATCAACAGATCAACGATCAAGTTATCACATATTACAATGTGGTTAATTATGCATGTCAATGAATTATGAACGAGTTTGTGTATACACCTGCAGCTTTAAACAAGGTCAGCAGTGATGAGCAACTTTATTTCCTAATGTCCGAACCAAATTCCCCTACCAAGGGTATAGCCATGCATTAGGCTTTGCTGCCAGACTGGCAATGAAGTGACAACTCGTCCTTTTGAAGTCCTTATGACAATCAAACGCTCCGAGTGTCGATGCTCAATAGTTAGTATGCATCCAAACAAATTCTTTAATATGGCTTGCTCACCGTAACGTGCGCCCGTGATATGTTTTAATTA
Organism: Calophaca sinica; assembly: GCA_037113605.1. Taxonomy (NCBI): domain Eukaryota; kingdom Viridiplantae; phylum Streptophyta; class Magnoliopsida; order Fabales; family Fabaceae; genus Calophaca; species Calophaca sinica. Next base: position 84,083,078 of record CM073731.1, read on the forward strand.
ATCAATGCGGATCGACGAGTCCTCAATTCACTCAACTTAGTCAATTTCAAATCTCAACTTACTTAGAGTTCAACACAGGACACAAGGTCCAGGTGTTCAATTGCGAAACGCTAGTCTCAATCTTAGATTGAAATTCTAGGCACGTAATGTGGAACACTAAGCTCAATGCTTAGGTTAAGATACTAGGCATGCCATACGGAACACAAGGTTCAATCCTTAATCAAGAAAATGCGCACGCAAGTAGGACGTCAAGTTCCAGCACAGGATACATGGCGTATATTGTAACACCCCGATTTTCGTGGGTGTATATATGTGTGGATGTAATCGTAGTTATTGGTATTATTGTTATTATTATTAGTAAAATAGTTGATAATATATTTGGTTACATCGTTATTGCATTTTACTAGTTTATATATATTTTTTAATGTATATCTATGTGTGTATTTTTAAGCGATAAGATGCACGCTTGTATTTTAATATTATTGTAAGTAAGTTTATATATTTTACATATTAAAATGTGATTATATATTTTGTTTACATAATAAGCTTTTACTCTTTAACAATATTTTCGGGGTAAAGGGTGTCACATTTAGTGGTATTATAGCAGTTCGGTCCTAACCGGGCTGTGTATGTGGTCTATTGTGTTTTATTCTTTGGACTCTTAGTTAAAGTTATATGTTTGCTTATATTGGCTCTTGATTGTTGCGAAGTTAACCAGTTTTGAATTGGTTAAGTTCACAAAATTATAGGAATGATAATATTGAGGTGGGAAATACCCGAACCTTTATTTGCGCATTTGTTTTATGCTCGTGTTGCGTAGAATGTTAGGTTCTCTTTGTTTCCTTAGAACTTTCGGGAATTTTGAGGACAAAATTCTTTTTAGGGGGAGAGAATTGTAACACCCCAATTTTCGTGGGTGTATATATGTGTGGATGTAATCATAGATATTGGTATTATTATTATTATTATTAGTAAAATAGGGGATAACATGTTTGGTTACATCGTTACTGCATTTTATTAGTTTATATATATATATATATATAAATTTACATATGAATGTATATCTTTGTGTGTATTTTTAAGTGATAAGATGCATGCTTATATTTTAATATTTTTGTAAGTGAGTCTATATATTTTACATATTTAAATGTGATTATATATTTTGTTTTACATAATATGTAATTGATTCATATTGATATGTAAAAGAGTTATATTAATTATATTAGTTATGCTTATATTAATATACAATTATTTGTATTCATATTTATAATATGTTTATATTAATATAAGATATATATTTATGATCAATTAGATATCTTAGGGCCTGTTTACTTTGTTTTCAAATTTTCATTTTCTATTTTTAAAAAGATACACATAACACAACTCACATTGTCATTAAGATGATATCCAAAGTTGGATGATATACATAGGCAAAGAGTAGCATATTTAGAAATGGTGAAAATGATACAAAGTTGTTTTCACCATTTCCAAATATGTTATTGCTTCTTGGACCACAAATCCTCATTTAGTATATCATCTCTTTAGCAATATGTGTTGTAGTATATGTATGTCATTGAAAACAGAAAATGAAAATTTGAAAACAAAGTAAACGGGCCCTTAGAGATTCAGCCCTTGGATAGACACGCTTATCTTATCTTAATCTGCTAAAATCCTATCTAGAAATAACTACTTCTTTCAACTGGAAATTATATCGCCCATTTGACCCTTTTAGAGTCCAATTTAGGATTTTCTCGTGAAACACACTTTTGTAGGAAATTCTCTTAGCTTTTCAATGCCACTAAGAACGGTCCAATCGGACATTCGAAACTCAAGTTACAGCAAAAATAGTGACACAGTGTCTCTTAGCTTTCCGTCATGGGTTCCATCTCTTGGTGTTAGGGACGAAAACCACCATTTTTTTACTTTTCTTTCTCTTATGATGTCAGAACCTTGTTCCGTTTGAACCTACGGGATCGGAGGAATGTCCTTGACCTTATGATAACAAAGTCTTAATGTTATTGAGAATAATTTCGTGGTAAGTCTTATTTTTACTGTTTTGGCATTCATCCTTTGGTTTTGGGAACTAGAAACACAGTTTCTAGCATATCTTCCTCTCCCAAAATCAGAATCACGTGCCGTTTGAAGCTACGTGATCGTTGAAGCATTATCTACCCTATAATAACAAACCTACACTATTTTTATTCATATTTCTCGTTGGAAGACTGAGTTGAAACGTGTCTCTCGCTGTTTGGATCGCTTCTTTGCTATTTGGACGCTTGACTTCTTGATTGCTTGGAATAGAGGTAAAAAGAGAGTGGAGGATTTCTATTGGGTTTTGCTAGTAAGGGATTTCGATAACGTGATTGGGGTGTCCCATGACCCCTAACTCTCACGCGAAACTGAAGAAATGCTTTAAGGCCATTGAAGGTGCAGTGGCAAGGTCTTTTATTCTATTTTGATTATCTAAGACCCTTGTAGGAGCAAGGAGTCAATTATATGTTGATTTGAATTGTGTTGCTATTGTGAAACCGTGCTTATATGCTTATTGTTGTTTAATTGTGATGATATGATTTAATGTGTTGCGCTTGTGACTTAGATCCAATGATATGCTACTGTTTTGAGATGTTTGACATGTTGATTGGATGGATCTAAATGCTCAATAATGATGTTATGGCTTGTTAACATGTATAGTGGATGAATAGTCTTGATTGGATGCTTTTGGTTGTTGTTGATACAAGCTTGGCTTGTCTATTTCGCTATAAGCAGAATTTGTGGGCTACGACTGTTGATCAGCCTTAGTGCTAACGTGTTTTCCACCAATTCGAATAGGAAAGAGTGATACTAAGATGATTAAGGCATTTGGACTAGGGATTGCAATATTAGTTGTGAACTTGGGAGGTTTTGGGTGTTCTTATGCAGTAAAACGATCTAAAAGTGGTTAGGCTAAATAAAAAATAATTGGTAATGCTACTCATTGTGTTTGTTTGGGTTGGTCACACCTTAGGCAAGATAAGTGTAAGGTTGAGAAGGTTTCACAAGGGGTAAGATGCTAGAAGTTACAGTTATGTAGAAAAAGAACTAAGTTAGAAAATATTGTCTAGTATGCTATAACACAAGTTTAATAAAACGAATTAAACAATTCGTAGGAGTTAGATAAAGATAAAAGGGCTTTAGAGTCTTGATATGTATTAAGCAATTCGTTGGATGTGTGATGCGTTTGTTGGGTGAGGCCCAACTCTACGGAGCCCGCTTATGGGTACTCATTGTGAATGATTAAAAGAGGCCCAGCTCTACAGAGCCCGCTTATGGGTGCTTGATGCGAATGATTAAGGGAGACTTAGCTCTGCAAGGCCAGTTTATGGGACTCAGCTCCGAAGGGCCCGTTTATGGACCCAACCAATGAATGGCCCGTTTATGGGATCCAGCCTGTAGAGCCCGTTTATGAGACCCAGCCTCTAGAGAGCCTGTTCATGAGTACCCCACCGTTTATGTTAATAAGTCCAAAATGACCCAACCGGTTAGGTTTGTAAGACCTATGCATAGGCAGAGAAAATGTTAACATAAGTCTGGTGCAGCATCGTTTACGGCATAGCCATATGTTGTGTGTTTGCGTTAGTTATGATGTTAGATGATTGGTATGGCTACATATTCTATGTTATGTGTATCATGTTGTTGTCTCCCTTGCCATATAATGCTTGTTAGAGATATGATTCCTCACCCTTCTTGTTTCCTTTGCAGTACACCACGGTGTTTGGATAGACGATGAGCCAGCAGGTGATGCTGAGATCGACGTTGATCCTTAGTTGTAGTCTTCAGGCTGCGTAGCTTAGGACGTTGTGTTCGTGATTTACTGATTGTTTATGACTTTTCATTTTCGAAGCTTTTAGAAAGGGAATACTACTCTGGCCACGTGACATCGGGTGGGATGTTTTACACGTATTTTTCTTAATTAATATTCAGTTGAATTTGTAAATCGCTGAGAACCATTTTATGTAGAAAAGAGTATAAGGCCTGTGTAGACTAAGCCCTTCCTAAAAAATTATTTGCAGTATTTGAAATGTTTAATTCAACGACTTTAGATATGATGTTCTTTACTTGCAAAATGATTTGAAAAACTCCTATTTTCCGCAAACAAACTATAATTTCTGCTTTTACTCTTTAACAATATGATCCAAAACGGATGCATATAGTTTTTAACGGATCGTCCTCGAATTGAATCTTGTTATAAGGGTTAAAACAGTATAAAAATGAGAACTTTAGGAATTAGAATCCTTAATCCTCAAATTGGCGCCCACTTCTATTTGAAGAAGGAAGAACAAATACTTTGCTCTTGAATTAAGATGGCGCATACAAACAGTAGTGCAAGAAGAATGAAGTGCTAAAGGTGCAAGCTTTAAGGAAAGTGGCGCATAAACAAAGAACTAAGCAAACAGAATTAAAATAAAAAGATGGAATTGAGACAGAAATGAAAGAAGACGCCACACTCTCAAGAGAGTGATAAGTCCGGTGAAGATTCGCCACAAGAGAATGGAAGCTCTTGATAAGAATCAGAAATGGTTCATCCAAGAACCTAAGAGGCTTAGCTCTCACAAACTCACAATGGAGTGCAAAATAAATTCTGATTCAAAGGTGCTGAATTAGGAGTGTACAAAGGCTATTTATAGCCATAATGGTAATCAATTCCCTCCCTCCTTTCCTAATAGAGTGTGGCGGCCAACCCTACTTGGTGGAGCCAGCAAGTTGGCGCTCCCAAGTCTGAACCTGGCTCATGGATATGGGCCAAGCCCAATTAGCAAAGCTGTAACACATTCTAAGATCCTATGTGCTTAGTTAGCCCAAAACAAGTAGGACCTTATTACAAAAATTATCCCAAATGGAAAATACAACCAAACTGAATTTAAAAAAGTTCAAATACTTAATCTAAATAAATTAAAAGGAACGACTAGGGTGATATCATGCCCCCCATATTGGGTTCTTCATCAACTTGGATTATTTGGACTATCTTGAGAGTTGGGCCTTCGGGAGTTGGTTTGAGAGATAGGAAATAGTTGACTTCTTTGTCCAAAGCCTCTTTAGCCTTTTTAGTCCTTGACCTCGTCATTGGGCCTCCAAGTCCTTGTAGAGCATCATTGGGCCTTGCATCTATTGGATGGTCTCCATTTGAATTTTCCTGGACTTCATCATGCTCTCCCCCTTCGAAAGAATTCGTCCACGAATTTGATCCTTCATCACCTACATCAAAAGGACTTAAGTCAGCCACATTAAATGTTGCACTAACTCCATACTCACCTGGTAGGTCAACTTTGTAGGCATTATCATTGATCTTTTTAATGATTTGGAAGGGACCATCTCCTCTAGGTGAGAGCTTTGATTTCCTCCGTGTGGAAACCTTTCCTTCCTCATATGCACCTGCACTCCAATCTCCAGGCTCAAAGACAACGCTTTTTCTTCCTTTGTTGGCTTGCCTAGCATATTGCTCCATCTTTTTTCAATTTGGGACTTGACTTTCTCATGGAGCTTCCTCACATATTCCGCCTTCGCCTTCCGTCCCTATGATTGAAAGAAAAATATCAGGTAGAGGCGACAAATCAAGGGGTGTGAGGATTAAATCCATACACAATTTCAAAAGGAGAAAAGCTAGTGGTAGAATGAACCGCTCTATTATAAGAAAATTCAACAAGAGGTAAGCATTCTTCCCATGTTTTGACGTTCCTCTTGATGATTGACCGCAGCAAGGTCGAAAGGGTCCTATTCACCACTTCAGTTTGCCCATCAGTTTGTGGGTGACAAGTGGTAGAAAATAACAGCTTGGTCCCTAATTTGTTCCAAAGGGTTCTCCAAAAGTGACTGAGGAACTTAGAGTCCCTATCAGAGACTATGCTCTTGGGCATCCCATGTAGTCTTACAATTTCCTTGAAGAACAAGTCTGCCACATGAGTAGCATCATCCACCTTATGACAAGGAATAAAGTGGGCCATCTTGGAAAACCTGTCAACAACCACAAAAATTGAGTCTCTTCCCCTCTTGGAGTGGGGAAGACCTAGCACAAAGTCCATAGACAAGTCAATCCAAGGAGAATCTGGGATAGGTAAGGGGGTATAAAGTCCATGGGGCATTACCTTTGACTTGGCCTTTTTACAAACAATGCATCTATCACAAATTCTATGCACATCATGCTTCATGCCAGGCCAATAAAAATGCTCATGCAAAATGTCCAAAGTCTTTTGGATCCCAAAATGTCCCATTAGTCCCCCCTCATGTGCTTCCCTAAGTAAGAGTTCACGCAACGAACATTTAGGCACACATAAATATTTTTCCTTGAATAAAAACCCATCATGCCTAAAGAACCCATTATGCGACCCTTTTTCACAAACAGCATATACTTTGGAGAAATCATCATCATGCACATACAACTCTTTTATGTGTTCAAAACCAAGAATTTTTGTTTCAAGAGTGGAAAGTAAGGTATACCTTCTAGAGAGTGCATCTGCCACTACATTCACCTTACCTTGCTTGTGCTTGATCACATAGGGGAATTGTTCAAGAAATTCTACCCACTTAGCATGCCTTTTGTTAAGCTTACCTTGCACTTTCAAATATTTTAGTGACTCATGATCACTATGAATTACGAATTCCTTTGGCAAAAGATAGTGCTGCCAAGTGTGCAAAGCCCTTATAAGTGCATACAACTCTTTATCATAAGTGGAATAGTTCAAAACAGCACCATGCAATTTCTCACTAAAGTACGCAATTGGATGCCCCCCCTGGAGTAAAACAGCCCCAATACCCACATTAGATGCATCACATTCAAGTTCAAATGACATAGAAAAATTAGGCAATGCAAGTATGGGCGCATGAGTAAGTTTTTGATGTGATCCTGGCAGCCCTCAAGCAATTGCAACAACAATAAAAGGATTCTTCTTTAAGTTATGTTTATTTGCTTTGAATAAAGATTGTAATAAGTCTATTGGGCTGCATTACTTGGGTTTTGCATATTGGCCCAATTGAACTTCTTATTTTCGTTTTTATTTTGTAGTTTATTTTAAGTTAGCTGAATTAGTTTTATTTAAATTAATTAACAAAAAATGGACAGCAGCTAATGGCTATTGAAATGCTCCATTTAGGAGTTGTTAGGAAGTGTAACTGACACTTTAATACACTAGTTAATGGACAATTGAAGTGCAGCCATTAATATGATCAAGTTGGCATTCAATTGACATTACTAATGTGTCTAAGAAGAGAGAGAGAAGCTGATTTTGCTGTCCTATATATGTAATATGAATTTTATGAATGAAAGCAGAATTTTGCTTTGAGAAAAACTTGTGTTTATCACATTTTGAGAGTCATGCACTCTTGGGTTCTGGATTGAGCCAAAAATTGAACTTATCAAGAAGTAACCTTCTTGTGGCGTTCTTCGATTTGCTTATCAATTCCTTAGGGAATTGTGGTGCTTCCATCCCTCATCTTTATCCATTTCTTTTTATTTTATTTAAAAACAATTCTGTTCTGAATATAATTTCAACCGAAGATCGAATTTATCAAAAAGACTACCCACATCAAAGTGGTTGTCATTAAGTGGTACCAAAGCTCAGGTTGAGGTTGAAATTTCTATTTGTTTTTCCTTTCATCTTTTCAGTTTCTATTCACTTCTTCTTCTTCATTCTATTTCAGTTTTTCCCTTTTTTTAAAAAAATTCGAAACTAAAAAAAAAAAGAAAAAAAGTGTAGACCCTTTCTTGTTTTTTGGACAATTCTCTTTTGTGCGTTCCTTTGTTTCTTTGACAAACTCACTTCTCAAATTCTGTTTTTGTCACAAGTTTGTTGCTTGCTTGTTTTGTTTGTATTTGACCCTCTAAAGAACTCAAAGAGAGCATTTGCGAGAGAGAGTGAAACATTTGGCAAGTAGAGAAGTCTTTTCTTATTTATCCTTATTATTTACTCTAACTTGATTCTTTGCAACATGTTGAGATCTTCTAGAAATGAATTTGTTGTGGAAGGATATCAGGTTGGTATGTGGATGAAAAGAAATTGTGAGGGGGTAGGCAGAAAAAAGGAGGGAGCAAGAAGAGAAAAGAGAGGTTAGATAGAGAGAAGGAGGCAAGCAAAGAAAAAGAAAGAAGGCATAGAGAAAAGGAGAGGGAGGATAAGGAACGACATAGAAAAAAAGAGCACGAAAAGATCAACAGTGCCTTTGAGAAAATTTGTGAAGAGTTTAATAAGGAGTTGAAAAACATACAGAGAGAATATTTGAGAGAAAAGAAGACAGTGGAAGAGAAAGAAAAACAACAAAGTGAAATCAATGTTGAGAAAAGAAAAGAGGGTGAGAGAGAAGAAAGAGTTGCAGAGGAAGTCATCTTGGAAACTTGTTTTTATCCTAACCTTTTGCCAAGTTCTGTTGATTCTATTATGCAGGAGGTTGAAGATGAAATTCCAAAGGAACAATGTAGTGCATCAAATGAAGTTAAATTGCAAGAGGAATTTAGGGATGTGTCTCCAAAGGAAGTACGTTGCAACTTTTTGCCAGACATGAGAATGAGGCATCAAGTAGACATCATTCCAAGTGCACCATTACTCACTAGGCCAGCTTTTCAAATTCATGAAGAAGTATCTCCAAAGGAAATTGAAGATACAAAAATATTTTTTGATGTTGAAAACAAAGGGGAAGCAAGTGAGGAAAATGTTCAAATTGAGAGTGTCCTTATCATAGAAATTAAGGTGGAGAGAGCATCATTGGCAGGGAAACTTAAGTATATCTTTTTATCTAAAGATGCTTGCTTTACTACTAACGCTAATTTTTTGCATGGTGGTACTGATTCCCTTTTCAAGGCACATATCTTCATAGTTCCAAGAGAAGAACCCCATGGATTCAAAAGAATTATGTTTGATCCCGGAGGATGAAGTGGATTTCTTAAGTCAATAAATTCGAGGACGAATTCCCTCGAAGAAGGAGGGTATGATGTGATCCTGGCAGCCCTCAAGCAATTGCAACAACAATAAAAGGATTCTTCTTTAAGTTATGTTTATTTGCTTTGAATAAAGATTGTAATAAGTCTATTGGGCTGCATTACTTGGGTTTTGCATATTGGCCCAATTGAACTTCTTATTTTCGTTTTTATTTTGTAGTTTATTTTAAGTTAGCTGAATTAGTTTTATTTAAATTAATTAACAAAAAATGGACAGCAGCTAATGGCTATTGAAATGCTCCATTTAGGAGTTGTTAGGAAGTGTAACTGACACTTTAATACACTAGTTAATGGACAATTGAAGTGCAGCCATTAATATGATCAAGTTGGCATTCAATTGACATTACTAATGTGTCTAAGAAGAGAGAGAGAAGCTGATTTTGCTGTCCTATATATGTAATATGAATTTTATGAATGAAAGCAGAATTTTGCTTTGAGAAAAACTTGTGTTTATCACATTTTGAGAGTCATGCACTCTTGGGTTCTGGATTGAGCCAAAAATTGAACTTATCAAGAAGTAACCTTCTTGTGGCGTTCTTCGATTTGCTTATCAATTCCTTAGGGAATTGTGGTGCTTCCATCCCTCATCTTTATCCATTTCTTTTTATTTTATTTAAAAACAATTCTGTTCTGAATATAATTTCAACCGAAGATCGAATTTATCAAAAAGACTACCCATATCAAAGTGGTTGTCATCAGTTTTTCTTTAAGGGTGTTAAAGCTTCTCTCTTGTGCTTCTCCCCACTTAAAGCTCACATTCTTCTTCACAACCTCATTCAAAGGGGCAGCTATGGTGCTAAAGTCCTTTACGAACCTTCTATAGAAACTAGCTAGCCCATGGAAGCTTCTCACCTCACTCACTGACTTAGGGGTAGGCCACTCCCTAATGGCTTTAATCTTTTCTTCATCCACTTGTACTCCCTTAGCACTTACAACAAAACCTAAAAACACCACATGGTCGGTACAAAAGACACACTTCTCTAAATTAGCATACAACTTTTCTTTCCTTAGCACACTCATCACAAATTTCTAAGGTGTTCTAGGTGCTCATCTAAGGTTATGCTATAGATCAGAATGTCATCAAAGTACACCACTACAAACTTGCCTAAAAACTTTCTTAATACATGGTTCATCAACCTCATGAAGGTGCTAGGCACATTTGTAAGTCCAAAAGGAATTACCAACCATTCATACAATCCATGCTTAGTTTTAAAGGCTGTTTTCCACTCATCCCCTTCCCTCATCCTAATTTGATGGTACCCACTCTTCAAATCAACTTTAGAAAAATAACAAGCACCATGCAATTCATCAAGCATATCATCTAGTCTAGGGATGGGGTGTCTATATTTCACAGTGATATTATTTACAAGACTACCAAGACACATGCGCCAAGTGCCGCCCTTTTTAGGGACAAGAATAATCTGAACGGCACAAGGGCTCAAGCTTTCTCTTACCCAACCTTTTTGGAGCAATTCCTCCACTTGCTTCTGAATTTCCTTTGTTTCCTCCGGATTGGTCCTATAGGCGGCCTATTAGGCAAAGAGGCTCCCTAATGAAGTCCATTTGATGTTCAATACCCCTTAAAGGAGGTAGTCCTGAGGAACACTCTTTGGGAAGACATCTTCAAAATCCTGCAAAGAGACTCTACCTCACTAGGTAGAGGGTTAGAGTTATGATTCAAATATAAATCCTTGTACACGCAAATGTACATCTCTTGCCTCATAGCAAGCCCTCTTTATTTCACTCTCCCTGGCAATTAAACATTCAATATCTTTTTGATCCCCACTTTTTTTCCCCATTTGACTTTCCTTTGTGGCCTTCTTCTCTTCTTTCTCTCCTAAGTCTCAGCCACTTGGTCTTCACAAACCTGTTTAGGAGTCAAAGGCACAAGGGTAATTTTCAAAGAATTATGCACAAAAGAGTATTTATTAGTAAAACCATCATGAGTAGCACGTTTATCAAACTGCCAAGGCCTACCAAGTAAAACATGGCCGGCCTCCATGGGAACAACATCACATAAGACATCATCTTGATTCTTACCAATGGACAAGCTTACCAACACTTGCTGATTGACTAGTAACTCACCATTCTCACTCAACCATTGAAGTTTGTATGGCATGGGATGGGGAATAGTTTGAAGTTCAAGTTTTCTTACCAAACGAGTGCTGGCCACATTTGTGCAACTTCCCCCATCAATGATTAAGGAACAGGCCTTTCCTTGTATGATGCATCTTGTATGGAAAATGTTTTCCCTTTGGTCTAGCTCATTTGGCACAATTTGACTCCCTAAGAGTCTCCTTATCATTAGCAAGTCACCATCATGAGCTAAGGTTTCGCACTCTTCTTCCTTCTCGCTTTCGGCAGGGGAGCCCTTACATGACTCACTAGAAATATACCCCCCTTTCATGGTCATTGTCCTTTTGTTTGGGCACTCATAGGCCATATGGCCTTTTCCCAAACATTTGAAACACTTAATGTCCCTGTGCTTAGAAACAGAAGAAGAAGAAGCGTTAGTGGAAGGAAAAGTTTTAGAGTTTTTAGAGTTCATACCTTCCTTAGGTTGCGTAGAGGAAACCTCCTTGGGTTGCTTATCCTTCCAAGCAGGGGTTTTAAAGGTGGAGGGAGATTTCCTCCATGCCTTCCTCTTGAGTTGTTGTTCCACCTTTATGGCTTGGTGGACCAACTCTTCAAGCTCTTCATAATGATGCAACTCCACAATGTCTCCTATCTCACGGTTTAGGCCGTGAAGGAAACGGGACATGGTAGCCTCCCTATCTTCATTGATGTTTGCCCTTACCAAGGCCACCTCCATCTCCTTATGGTACTCATCCACACTCTTACTCCCTTGGGTAAGTCTTTGGAGTTTATTATGTAATTCCCGGTGGTACCACGAAGGTACAAACCTTTTTCTCATCAAAGCTTTCATCTCCTCCCAAGTATCTACGGGGTAATCCCTATTTCTTTCCCTCTCCTTTTGTACTTGGTCCCACCAGATTAGAGCATAATCAGAAAACTCAAGGGCTGCCACCTTCACCTTCCTCTCTTCATTGTAACGGTGATAGGAAAAGATTTGTTCTATTTTGGTCTCCCATTCTAGGTAGGCTTCAGGGTCATTCTTTCCTTTGAAAGAGGGTACTTGGATCTTAACTCTTCCTAGTTCTCCTTCCCTCTCATTACTCCTATACCTCCTATGTCTCCTATCATCATGCCTCCCATGTCTCCTTCTCCGATCATGGTCCCTCCTAGGTCTCCTTTCCCTACCCGAATCATAATCATATTCATCCTCATGCGAGGCCCTCATGTTGAGAACCCCTACTCCTTTCATCCAACCTTGTGTTAAATTCAGCCCGAACTTGGTTTAACCCTTTGTCTAACTCTTGGGCTAGGAATTGCATCAATCGGGCGGTCCTAGGGGATGGGGGTGTGCTTCCTTCACTCATCTTTGGATTTTTTTTTATAGGGTTAAAAAAAATAATAAACAAAAGGCCCTTTCCACTCTTCTCACGTGTTTACACTCTTGAATTTATCACTCGTGTTTCACTCTTAGTAGGCTTTTTCTATAATGTCCACTCTTGCCTTTTACCTCTCAAGTCTCTTTGAGTTCTTAAATAAACCCTCTCGTGTTTCAATTACCAAGGGTTCGTTTCACAAATGACAAACTTCACAAGAGTTAATCACCCAGAATTTGAAGAAAGGAAAGAAACTCTAGACAAAACTTAAAAGAATTTAAAGAGACAAACAAGAAAAGCTAACAAGGAAACGTACAACTCAAAAGGAATGCAAAGAAGACAAAAGGAACTGGAACAATGAGAAGACAATTGCGCAAAAAGTTATGAATTACAGCAACACTCCTAATGAAGTCCACAATGGCAACAATTTAATCTTGTTAAGTGCAAGGGGCTCTTTTCTTTTCCTTTTTTTTTGTTTTTTTTTTCTGGAATAAAAGGATTTTTTTTTTGTAGATCACGCCCCTGTTCTGTTTTTTTTTTTTTTTTGCACTTAAAAATTGGTTATTGCAATATCAAATTGAATTGTTGTGCCAACTGTGTGATTAAAAGTTTCCTTTTCAATTCAAGTGCTATAAACATCAACAGCAACCAATATGGAAATAAAGGATTAAAGCTGTAAATTGCGCAAAAGAATAAATGACTAGAATAAAAACAAGAAACAAAGAACTGGAATTAAAAGACAGAATTAAAGGCACGAATTTAAAGGCTAAGAAAGTAAATGACTTAAAGAGCAGAATGTAAAGAATTTCGCCAATCCTTGGAAATGGCGCTGATCAAGATGATCCAAATGTGTACAAATATGGCACTCAAGCAACTGTGCTTGGTGTTAGAAAGCAATAAGAACAGTACACAATAAAAACAAGAACTTTGTCAATTCTAGGATCCGGGCTCTGATACCACATGATATGATCCAAAACGGATGCATATAGTTTTTAACGGATCGTCCTCGAATTGAATCTTGTTATAAGGATTAAAACAGTATAAAAAATGAGAACTTTAGGAATTAGAATCCTTAATCCTCAAACTGGCGCCCACTTCTATTTGAAGAAGGAAGAACAAATACTTTGCTCTTGAATTAAGATGGCGCATACAAACAGTAGTGCAAGAAGAATGAAGTGCTAAGGTGCAAGCTTTAAGGAAAGTGGCGCATAAACAAAGAACTAAGCAAACAGAATTAAAATAAAAAGATGGAATTGAGACAGAAATGAAAGAAGACGCCACACTCTCAAGAGAGTGATAAGTCCGGTGAAGATTCCCACAAGAGAATGGAAGCTCTTGATAAGAATCAGAAATGGTTCATCCAAGAACCTAAGAGGCTTAGCTCTCACAAACTCACAATGGAGTGCAAAATAAATTCTGATTCAAAGGTGCTGAATTAGGAGTGTACAAAGGCTATTTATAGCCATAATGGTAATCAATTCCCTCCCTCCTTTCCTAATAGAGTGTGGCGGCCAACCCTACTTGGTGGAACCAGCAAGTTGGCGCTCCCAAGTCTGAACCTGGCTCATGGATATGGGCCAAGCCCAATTAGCAAAGCTGCAACACATTCTAAGATCCTATGTGCTTAGTTAGCCCAAAACAAGTAGGAACGACTAAGGTGATATCATGCCCCCCATATTGGGTTCTTCATCAACTTGGATTATTTGGACTATCTTGAGAGTTGGGCCTTCGGGAGTTGGTTTGAGAGATAGGAAATAGTTGACTTCTTTGTCCAAAGCCTCTTTAGCCTTTTTAGTCCTTGACCTCGTCATTGGGCCTCCAAGTCCTTGTAGAGCATCATTGGGCCTTGCATCTATTGGATGGTCTCCATTTGAATTTCTCTGGACTTCATCAATGGACCCAGCCAATGAATGGCCCGTTTATGGGATCCAGCTTGAAGAGTTCGTTTATGAGACCCAGCCTCTAGAGAGCACGTTTATGAGTACCCCCACCGTTTATGTTAATAACTCCAAAAGGACCCAACCGGTTAGGTTTGTAAGACCTATGCATAGGCAGAGAAAATATTAACTTAAGTCTGGTGCTGCATCGTTTACGACATAGCCTTATGTTGTGTGTTTGCATTACTTATGATGTTAGATGTTTGGTATGGCTACATATTCTATGTTATGCGTATCATGTTGTTGTCTCCCTTGCCATATAATGCTTGTTAGAGTTATGATTCCTCACCCTTCTTGTTTCCTTTGCAGCTATTTATACACCACAGTGTATGGATAGACGATGAGCCTGCAGGTGATGATGAGATCGACGTTGATCCCGAGTTGTAGTCTTCAGGCTGCGTAGCTTAGGACATTGTGTTCGTGATTGACCGATTGTTTATGACTTTTCATTTTCGAAGCTTTTAGAAAGGGAATACTATTCTGACCACGTGACATTGGGTGGGATGTTTTACTCGTATTTTTCTTAATTAATATTCAGTTGAATTTGTAAATCGCTGAGAACCATTTTATATAGACAAGCGTATAAGGCCTGTGTAGCCTAAGCCCTACCTAAAAATGGATTTACAATATTTGAAATGTTTAATTCAACGACTTTAGATGTGATGTTCTTTACTTGCAAAATGATTTGAAAAGCTCCTATTTTCCGCATACAAACTATAATTTCCGCTTTTACTCTTTCACAATATTTTCAGGGTAAAGGGTGTCACATTTAGCGGTATTAGAGCAGTTCGGTCCTAACCGGGCTGTGTATGTGGTCTATTGTGTTTTATTCTTTGGGCTCTTAGTTAAAGTTATATGTTTGCTTATTTGGCTCTTGATTGTTGCGAAGTTAACCAGTTTTGAATTGGTTAAGTTCACAAAATTATAGGAATGATAATATTTAGTTGGGAAATACCCGAACCTTTATTTGCGTATTTGTTTTATGCTCGTGTTGGGTAGAATGTTAGGTTCTCTTTTTTTCCTTAGAACTTTCTGGAATTTCGAGGACAAAATTCTTTTTAGGGGAAGAGAATTGTAACACCCCGATTTTCGTGGGTGTATATATGTGTGGATGTAATCATAGATATTGGTATTATTATTATTATTATTATTATTATTATTATTATTATTATTATTATTAGTAAAATAGGGGATAACATGTTTGGTTACATTGTTACTGCATTTTATTAGTATATATATATATAAATTTATATATGAATGTATATCTTTGTGTGTATTTTTTAGTTATAAGATGCATGCTTATATTTTTATATTTTTGAAAGTGAGTCTATATATTTTACATATTTAAATGTGATTATATATTTTGTTTACATAATATGTAATTGATTCATATTGATATGTAAAAGAGTTATATTAATTATATTAGTTATGCTTATATTAATATACAATTATTTGTATTCATATTTATAATATATTTATATTAATATAAGATATATATTTATGATAATTATAGTTTTATGATAATCGATCATAATATATAATATTTATGATCAATTAGATATCTTAGGGCCTGTTTACTTTGTTTTCAAATTTTCATTTTTTGTTTTTAATAAGATACACATACCATAACTCACATCGTCATTAAGATGATATCCAAAGTTGGATGATATACATCGGCAAAGAGTAGCTAGCATATTTAGAAATGGTGAAAATGATACAAAGTTGTTTTCACCATTTCCAAATATGCTATTGCTTCTTGCACCACAAATCCCCATTTTGTATATCATCTCTTTAGCAATATGTGTTGTAGTATATGTATGTCATTGAAAACAGAAAATAAAAATTTGAAAACAAAGTAAACGGACCCTTAGAGATTCAGCCCTTGGATAGACATGCTTATCTTATCTTAATATGCTAAAATCCTATCTAGAAACAACTACTTCTTTTAATTCAAAATGTATACCACCCGTTTGACCCTTTTAGAGTCCAATTTAGGATTTTCTTGTGAAACACACTTTTGTAGGAAATTCTCTTAGCTTTCCAATGCCTCTAATAATGTTCCAATCTGACATTCGAAACTCAAGTTACAGCAAAAATAGTGACACAGTGTCGTTACACCCTTTTACGCGTTTTTACGTGTTTTGACCCGTTGGGCTCGACCTGTGTAATCCATTCGACCCAAAACGACTTAAGCACTTAAGGAAAGGTTAAGTAACTTGAACCTAACCCTAAGAAATCAGCAATAACCTTCTAATCACTCCCAAATCACTAGAGAGATTCCTAAGTGCCGTCGGAGCCATTTTTTATCGTTCTCGCTCGTTTCTCATCGGAATTCGATGCCGTTCGAAGGGCTGCAACTGTGGGAAGATTTATTATCATCTAAATTCATTATTTTTCTGTTTCTGAAGAGTATATGTCGTGGGTAAGCCTCTCTCTTTTCTGTTGTGGTTTCATCTCGCGTTGTGGGAATTGTAACACCGTTCTTCATTGTTTCTCAATCAAATTAGATACTGTCTTCAACCGTTTGTTTGGAGACATATTCTATATCATTCCAGAACTAATCTCTTGTTGTTTCTAAGACTAAAATTCGTGGTAAGTCACCGCTCTTCCGTCATGGATTCCATCTCTTGGTGTTAGGGACTAAAACCACCATTTTTTTGCTTTTCTTTCTCTTATGATGTCAGAACCTTGTTCCGCTTGAACCTACGGGACCGGAGGAATGTCCTTGACCTTATGATAACAAAGTCTTACTGTTATTGAGAATAATTTCGTGGTAAGTCTTATTTTTACTGTTTTGGCATTCATCCTTTGGTTTTGGGAACTAGAAACACTGTTTCTGGGATATCTTCCTCTCCCGAAATCAGAATCACATGCCGTTTGAAGCTACGTGATTGTTGAAGCTTTATCTACCCTATAATAACAAGCCTACACTATTCTTATTCAGATTTCTCGTTGGAGGACTGAGTTGAAAGGTGTCTCTCGCTGTTTGGATCGCTTCTTTGCTATTTGGACACTTGACTTCTTGATTGCTTGGAATAGAGGTAAAAAGAGAGTGGAGGATTTCTATTGGGTTTTGGTAGTTAGGGATTTCGACAACTTGGTTGGGGTGTCCCATGACCCCTAACTCTCACGCGACACTGAAGAAATGCTTTGAGGCCATTGTAGGCGCAGTGGCAAGGTCTTTTATTCTATTTTGATTATCTAAGACCCTTGTAGGAGCAAGGAGTCAATTATATGTTGATTTGAATTGTGTTGCTATTGTGAAACCATGCTTATATGCTTATTGTTGTTTAATTGTGATGATATGATTTAATGTGTTGTGCATGTGACTTAGATCCTATGATATGCTACTGTTTTGAGGTGTTTGACATGTTGATTGGATGGATCTAAATGCTCTATAATGATGTTATGGCATGTTAACATGTATAGTGGATGAATAGTCTTAATTGGATGCTTTTGGTTGTTGTTGATACAAGCTTGGCTTGTCTATTTCGCTATGAGCAGAATTTGTGGGCTATGAGTGTTGATCAGCCTTAGTGCTAACGTGTTTTCCACCAATTCGAATAGGAAAAAGTGATACTAAGATGATTAAGGCATTTGGACTAGGGAATGGAATATTAGTTGTGAACTTGGGAGGTTTTGGGTGTTCTTATGCAGTAAAACGATCTAAACGTGGTTAGGCTAAATAAAAAATAATTGGTAATGCTACTCATTGTGTTTGTTTGGGTTGGTCACACCTTAGGCAAGGTAAGTGTAAGTTTGAGAAGGTTTCACGAGGGGTAAGATGCTAGAAGTTAGAGTTATGTAGGAAAAGAACTAAGTTAGAAAATATTGTCTAGTATGCTATAACACAAGTTTAATAAAACGAATTAAACAATTCGTAGGAGTTAGATAAAGATAAAAGGGCTTTAGAGTCTTGATATGTATTAAGCAATTCGTTAGATGCGTGATGCGTTTGTTGAGTGAGGCCTAACTCTACGGAGCCCGCTTATGGGTACTCATTGTGAATGATTAAAAGAGGCCTCTACAGAGCCCACTTATGGTTGCTCGATGCGAATGATTAAGGGAGACTCAGCTTTGCAAGGCCAGTTTATGGGACTCAGCTCCGAAGGGCCCGTTTATGGACCCAGCCAATGAATGGCCCGTTTATGGGATCCAGCCTGAAGAGCCCGTTTATGAGACCCATCCTCTAGAGAGCACGTTCATGAGTACCCCACCGTTTATGTTAATAACTCCAAAAGGACCCAACCGGTTAGGTTTGTAAGACCTATGCATAGGCACAAAAAATATTAACTTAAGTCTGTTGTGTGTTTGCGTTAGTTATGATGTTAGATGATTGGTATGGGTACATGTTCTATGCTATACGTATCATGTTGTTGTCTCCCTTGCCATATAATGCTTGTTAGAGATATGATTCCTCACTCTTCTTGTTTCCTTTGTGGCTATTTGTACACCACGGTGTATGGATAGACGATGAGCCTGCAGGTGATGCTGAGTTCGACGTTGATCCCGAGTTGTAGTCTTCAGGCTACGTAGCTGATGAAGTCCAGGGAAATTCAAATGGAGACCATCCAATAGATGCAAGGCCCAATGATGCTCTACCAGGACTTGGAGGCCCAATGACGAGGTCAAGGACTAAAAAGGCTAAAGAGGCTTTGGACAAAGAAGTCAACTATTTCCTATCTCTCAAACCAACTCCCGAAGGCCCAACTCTCAAGATAGTCCAAATAATCCAAGTTGATGAAGAACCCAATATGGGGGGCATGATATCACCCTAGTCGTTCCTTTTAATTTATTTAGATTAAGTATTTGAACTTTTTAAATTCAGTTTGGTTGTATTTTCCATTTGGGATAATTTTTGTAATAAGGTCCTACTTGTTTTGGGCTAACTAAGCACATAGGATCTTAGAATGTGTTGCAGCTTTGCTAATTGGGCTTGGCCCATATCCATGAGCCAGGTTCAGACTTGGGAGCGCCAACTTGCTGGCTCCACCAAGTAGGGTTGGCCGCCACACTCTATTGGGAAAGGAGGGAGGGAATTGATTACCATTATGGCTATAAATAGCCTTTGTACACTCCTAATTCAGGACCTTTGAATCAGAATTTATTTTGCACTCCATTGTGAGTTTGTGAGAGCTAAGCCTCTTAGGTTCTTGGATGAACCATTTCTGATTCTTATCAAGAGCTTCCATTCTCTTGTGGCGAATCTTCACCGGACTTATCACTCTCTTGAGAGTGTGGCGTCTTCTTTCATTTCTGTCTCAATTCCATCTTTTTATTTTAATTCTGTTTGCTTAGTTCTTTGTTTATGCGCCACTTTCCTTAAAGCTTGCACCTTTAGCACTTCATTCTTCTTGCACTACTGTTTGTATGCGCCATCTTAATTCAAGAGCAAAGTATTTGTTCTTCCTTCTTCAAATAGAAGTGGGCGCCAATTTGAGGATTAAGGATTCTAATTCCTAAAGTTCTCATTTTTATACTGTTTTAACCCTTATAACAAGATTCAATTCGAGGACGATCCGTTAAAAACTATATGCATCCGTTTTGGATCATATCATGTGGTATCTAGAGCCCGGATCCTAGAATTGACAAAGTTCTTGTTTTTATTGTGTACTGTTCTTATTGCTTTCTAGCACCAAGCACAGTTGCTTGAGTGCCATATTTGTACACATTTGGATCATCTTGATCAGCGCCATTTCCAAGGATTGGCGAAATTCTTTACATTCTGCTCTTTAAGTCATTTACTTTCTTAGCCTTTAAATTCGTGCCTTTAATTCTGTCTTTTAATTCCAGTTCTTTGTTTCTTGTTTTTATTCTAGTCATTTATTCTTTTGCGCAATTTACAGCTTTAATCCTTTATTTCCATATTGGTTGCTGTTGATGTTTATAGCACTTGAATTGAAAAGGAAACTTTTAATCACACAGTTGGCACAACAATTCAATTTGATATTGCAATAACCAATTTTTAAGTGCAAAAAAAAAAAAACAGAACAGGGGCGTGATCTACAAAAAAAAAATCCTTTTATTCCAGAAACAAAAACAAAAAAAGGAAAAGAAAAGAGCCCCTTGCACTTAACAAGATTAAATTGTTGCCATTGTGGACTTCATTAGGAGTGTTGCTGTAATTCATAACTTTTTGCGCAATTGTCTTCTCATTGTTCCAGTTCCTTTTGTCTTCTTTGCATTCCTTTTGAGTTGTACTTTTCCTTGTTAGCTTTTCTTGTTTGTCTCTTTAAATTCTTTTAAGTTTTGTCTAGAGTTTCATTCCTTTCTTCAAATTCTGGGTGATTAACTCTTGTGAAGTTTGTCATTTGTGAAACGAACCCTTGGTAATTGAAACACGAGAGGGTTTATTTAAGAACTCAAAGAGACTTGAGAGGTAAAAGGCAAGAGTGGACATTATAGAAAAAGCCTACTAAGAGTGAAACACGAGTGATAAATTCAAGAGTGTAAACACGTGAGAAGAGTGGAAAGGGCCTTTTGTTTGTTATTTTTTTTTAACCCTATAAAAAAATCCAAAAATGAGTGAAGGAAACACACCCCATCCCCTAGGACCGCCTGATTGATGCAATTCGTAGCCCAAGAGTTAGACAAAGGGTTAAACCAAGTTCGGGCTGAATTTAACACAAGGTTGGATGAAAGGAGTAGGGGTTCTCAACATGAGGCCTCGCATGAGGATGAATATGATTATGATTCGGTAGGGAAAGGAGACCTGTGAGGGACCATGATCGGAGAAGGAGACATGGGAGGCATGATGATAGGAGACATAGGAGGTATAGGAGTAATGAGAGGGAAGGAGAACTAGGAAGAGTTAAGATCCAAGTACCTCTTTCAAAGGAAAGAATGACCTGAAGCCTACCTAGAATGGGAGACCAAAATAGAACAAATCTTTTCCTATCACCGATTACAATGAAGAGAGGAAGGTGAAGGTGGCAGCCTTGAGTTTTCTCTGATTATGCTCTAATCTGGTGGGACCAAGTACAAAAGGAGAGGGAAAGAAATAGGGATTACCCGTAGATACTTGGGAGGAGATGAAAGCTTTGATGAGAAAAAGGTTTGTACCTTCAGGTACCACCGGAGTTACATAATAAACTCCAAAGACTTACCCAAGGGAGTAAGAGTGGGGATGAGTAGCAGAAAGAGGTGGAGGTGGACTGGGTAAGGGCAAACATCAATCAAGATAAGGATGCTACCATGTCCTGCTTTCCTTCACGGCCTAAACCGTGAGATAGGAGACATTGTGGAGTTGCATCATTATGAAGAGCTTGAAGAGTTGGTCCACCAAGCCATAAAGGTGGAACAACAACTCAAGAGGAAGGCATGGAGGAAATCTCCCTCCACCTTTAAAACCCCTGCTTGGAAGGATAAGCAACCCAAGGAGGTTTCCTCTACACAACCTAAGGAAGGTATGAACTCTAAAAACTCTAAAACTTTTCCTTCCACTAACGCTTCTTCTTCTTCTCGCTTCTAAGCACAGGACATTAAGTGTTTCAAATGTTTGGGAAAAGGCCATATGGCCTATGAGTGCCCAAACAAAAGGACAATGACCATGAAAGGGGGTATATTTCTAGTGAGTCATGTAAGGGCTCCCTGTAGAAAGTGAGAAGGAAGAAGAGTCAAACCTTAGCTCATGATGGTGACTTGCTAATGATAAGGAGACTCTTAGGGAGTCAAATTGTGCCAAATGAGCTAGACCAAAGGGAAAACATTTTCCATACAAGATGCATCATACAAGGAAAGGTCTGTTCCTTAATCATTGATGGGGGAAGGTTCACAAATGTGGCCGGCGCTCGCTTGGTAAGAAAACTTGAACTTCAAACTATTCCCCATCCCAGGCCATACAAACTTCAATGGTTGAGTGAGAATGGTGAGTTACTAGTCAATCAGCAAGTGTTGGTAAGCTTGTCCATTGGTAAGTATCAAGATGATGTCTTATGTGATGTTGTTCCCATGGAGGCCGGCCATGTTTTACTTGGTAGGCCTTGGCAGTTTGATAAATGTGCTACTCATGATGGTTTTACTAATAAATACTCTTTTGTGCATAATTCTTTGAAAATTACCCTTGTGCCTTTGACTCCTAAACAGGTTTGTGAAGACCAAGTGGCGCTGAGACTTAGGAGAGAAGAAGAGAAGAAGGCCACAAAGGGAAAGTCAAATGGGGAAAAAAAAAGTGGGGATCAAAAAGATATTGAATGTTTAATTGCCAGGGAGAGTGAAATAAAGAGGGCTTGCTATGAGGCAAGAGATGTACATTTGCGTGTACAAGGATTTATATTTGAATCATAATCTCTAACCTCTACCTAGTGAGGTAGAGTCTCTTTGCAGGATTTTGAAGATGTCTTCCCAAAGAGTGTTCCTCCCTGACTACCTCCTTTAAGGGGTATTGAGCATCAAATGGACTTCATTCCGAGCCTCTTTGCCTAATAGGCGGGCCTATAGGACCAATCCGAGGAAACAAAGGAAATTCAGAAGCAAGTGGAGGAATTGCTCCAAAAGGTTGGGTAAGAGAAAGCTTGAGCCCTTGTGCCGTTCCCTTTATTCTTGTCCCTAAAAAGGACGGCACTTGGCGCATGTGTACTGATCGTAGGGTCAGAATAATATCACTGTGAAATATAGACACCCCATCCCTAGACTAGATGATATGCTTGATGAATTGCATGGTGCTTGTTATTTTTCTAAAGTTGATTTGAAGAGTGGGTACCATCAAATTAGGATGAGGGAAGGGGATGAGTGGAAAACAGCCTTTAAAACTAAGCATGGATTGTATGAATGGTTGGTAATGCCTTTTGGACTTACAAATGCGCCTAGCACCTTCATGAGGTTGATGAACCATGTATTAAGAGAGTTTTTAGGCAAGTTTGTAGTGGTGTACTTTGATGACATTCTGATCTATAGCATAACCTTAGATGAGCACCTAGAACACCTTAGGGCTGTGATGAGTGTGCTAAGGAAAGAAAAGTTGTATGCTAATTTAGAGAAGTGTGTCTTTTGTACCGACCATGTGGTGTTTTTAGGTTTTGTTGTAAGTGCTAAGGGAGTACAAGTGGATGAAGAAAAGATTAAAGCCATTAGGGAGTGGCCTACCCCTAAGTCAGTGAGTGAGGTGAGAAGCTTCCATGGGCTAGCTAGTTTCTATAGAAGGTTCGTAAAGGACTTTAGCACCATAGCTGCCCCTTTGAATGAGGTTGTGAAGAAGAATGTGAGCTTTAAGTGGGGAGAAGCACAAGAGAGAAGCTTTAACACCCTTAAAGAAAAACTTACTCATGCGCCCATACTTGCATTGCCTAATTTTTCTATGTCATTTGAACTTGAATGTGATGCATCTAATGTGGGTATTGGGGCTGTTTTACTCCAGGGGGGGCATCCAATTGCGTACTTTAGTGAGAAATTGCATGGTGCTGTTTTGAACTATTCCACTTATGATAAAGAGTTGTATGCACTTATAAGGGCTTTGTACACTTGGCAGCACTATCTTTTGCCAAAGGAATTCGTAATTCATAGTGATCATGAGTCACTAAAATATTTGAAAGGGCAAGGTAAGCTTAACAAAAGGCATGCTAAGTGGGTAGAATTTCTTGAACAATTCCCCTATGTGATCAAGCACAAGCAAGGTAAGGTGAATGTAGTGGCAGATGCACTCTCTAGAAGGTATACCTTACTTTCCACTCTTGAAACAAAAATTCTTGGTTTTGAACACATAAAAGAGTTGTATGTGCATGATGATGATTTCTCCAAAGTATATGCTGTTTGTGAAAAAGGGGCGCATAATGGGTTCTTTAGGCATGATGGGTTTTTATTCAAGGAAAAATATTTATGTGTGGCTAAATGTTCGTTGCGTGAACTCTTACTTAGGGAAGCACATGAGGGGGGACTAATGGGACATTTTGGGATCCAAAAGACTTTGGACATTTTGCATGAGCATTTTTATTGGCCTGGCATGAAGCATGATGTGCATAGAATTTGTGATAGATGCATTGTTTGTAAAAAGGCCAAGTCAAAGGTAATGCCCCATGGACTTTATACCCCCTTACCTATCCCAGATTCTCCTTGGATTGACTTGTCTATGGACTTTGTGCTAGGTCTTCCCCGCTCCAAGAGGGGGAGAGACTCAATTTTTGTGGTTGTTGACAGGTTTTCCAAGATGACCCACTTTATTCCTTGTCATAAGGTGGATGATGCTACTCATGTGGCAGACTTGTTCTTCAAGGAAATTGTAAGACTACATGGGATGCCCAAGAGCATAGTCTCTGATAGGGACTCTAAGTTCCTCAGTCACTTTTGGAGAACCCTTTGGAACAAATTAGGGACCAAGCTGTTATTTTCTACCACTTGTCACCCACAAACTGATGGGCAAACAAGTGGTGAATAGGACCCTTTCGCCCTTGCTGCGGTCAATCATCAAGAGGAACGCCAAAACATGGGAAGAATGCTTCCCTCTTGTTGAATTTTCTTATAATAGAGCGGTTCATTCTACCACTAGCTTTTCTCCTTTTGAAATTGTGTACGGATTTAATCCCTCACACCCTTGATTTGTCGCTTCTACCTCGATATTTTTCTTTGAATCATAGGGACGGAAGGCGAAGGCATTATGTGAGGAAGCTCCATGAGAAAGTCAAGTCCCAAACTGAAAAAAAGATGGAGCAATATGCTAGGCAAGCCAACAAAGGAAGAAAAAGCGTTGTCTTTAAGCCTGGAGATTGAGTCTCGGTGCATATGAGGAAGGAAAGGTTTCACACAGAGGAAACCAAAGCTCTCACCTAGAGGAGATGGTCCCTTCCAAATCATTAAAAGGATCAATGATAATGCCTACAAAGTTGACCTACCAGGTGAGTATGGAGTTAGTGCAACATTTAATGTGGCTGACTTAAGTCCTTTTGATGTAGGTGATGAAGGATCAAATTCGAGGACTAATTCTTTCAAGGGGAGAGCATGATGAAGTCCAGGAAATTCAAATGGAGACCATCCAATAGATGCAAGGCCCAATGATGCTCTACAAGGACTTGGAGGCCCAATGACGAGGTCAAGGACTAAAAAGGCTAAAGAGGCTTTGGACAAAGAAGTCAACTATTTCCTATCTCTCAAACCAACTCCCAAAGGCCCAACTCTCAAGATAGTCCAAATAATCCAAGTTGATGAAGAACCCAATATGGGGGGCATGATATCACCCTAGTCGTTCCTTTTAATTTATTTAGATTAAGTATTTGAACTTTTTTAAATTCAGTTTGGTTGTATTTTCCATTTGGGATAATTTTTGTAATAAGGTCCTACTTGTTTTGGGCTAACTAAGCACATAGGATCTTAGAATGTGTTGCAGCTTTGCTAATTGGGCTTGGCCCATATCCATGAGCCAGGTTCAGACTTGGGAGCGCCAACTTGCTGGCTCCACCAAGTAGGGTTGGCCGCCACACTCTATTAGGAAAGGAGGGAGGGAATTGATTACCATTATGGCTATAAATAGCCTTTGTACACTCCTAATTCAGCACCTTTGAATCAGAATTTATTTTGCACTCCATTGTGAGTTTGTGAGAGCTAAGCCTCTTAGGTTCTTGGATGAACCATTTCTGATTCTTATCAAGAGCTTCCATTCTCTTGTGGTGAATCTTCACCGAACTTATCACTCTCTTGAGAGTGTGGCGTCTTCGTTCATTTCTGTCTCAATTCCATCTTTTTATTTTAATTCTGATTGCTTAGTTCTTTGTTTATGCGCCACTTTCCTTAAAGCTTGCACCTTTAGCACTTCATTCTTCTTGCACTACTGTTTGTATGCGCCATCTTAATTCAAGAGCAAAGTATTTGTTCTTCCTTCTTCAAATAGAAGTGGGCGCCAATTTGAGGATTAAGGATTCTAATTCCTAAAGTTCTCATTTTTATACTGTTTTAACCCTTATAACAAGATTCAATTCGAGGACGATCCGTTAAAAACTATATGCATCCGTTTTGGATCATATCAATAGCTTAGGACGTTGTGTTCGTGATTAACTGATTGTTTATGACTTTTCATTTTCGAAGCTTTTAGAAAGGGGAATACTACTCTGACCACGTGACATCGGGTGGGATGTTTTACTCGTATTTTTCTTAATTAATATTCGGTTGAATTTGTAAATCGCTGAGAACCATTTTATGTAGAAAAGCGTATAAGGCCTGTTTAGCCTAAGCCCTTCCTAAAAAAGTATTTACAGTATTTGAAATGTTTAATTCAACGACTTTAGATGTGATGTTCTTTACTTGCGAAATGATTTGAAGAACTCCTATTTTCCGCTTTTACTCTTTAACAATATTTTCGGGGTAAAGGGTGTCACATTTAGTGATATCAAAGCAGTTCGGTCCTAACCGGGCTGTGAATGTGGTTTATTGTGTTTTATTCTTTGGACTCTTTGTTAAATTGCTTGTCTGGCTCTTGATTGTTGCGAAGTTAACCAGTTTTGAATTGGCTAAGTTCACAAAATTATAGGAATGATAATATTGAGATGAAAAAGAGTTAGTGGATTTTGGATGCTTGAATAGGTGCTAACTAGGTTTTTTTTTCTCGGCTGCTAGGTTTCGTGGTTTCCTTGCGGTCGTTGCCGTCATGGCTGCCGGCCCCCAACCGGTGTGCCCATGGCCTTTCATGGCGGCCTTCCCGTCCATACCTAAACCTTCTCAAGTTTGTCTAGAACAAGTCTCTCTCACGCCACAAACTAAGTCCTTTGCTCAAGCTCTCGGCAATGTTTGTGATGTTCCATATAGCCATCTTCCCAAACCTTGTCTCAAAGGGGAGGAGCTCTCCATCCAAATCCCTGAAGAAGCTTACCTTGCAGGTCTGGAACGGTGCAAAAATCACCTTCACGGTCGTCTCTTCCTCTCTAAGGGTGACGCCCCCATGAAAGCTGCTGCCTTGCGGTCCAAGCTTCAGGCTTTGTGGAAACCAATTGGATAATGGCATATGATCCCATTAGGCAAAGGGTATTACGAGTTTGAATTCTCATCGGTTGAGGACCTTCGAAGCGTCCGATCCATCTCCTCGTGGCAACTCAAACCGGGTTATCTCAGGTTGTTTGCCTGGGTTCCGGACTTCGATATCAGAAAACTCAAGCAATCTAATGCTCAGTGTTGGGTTCGGTTTTTCGGCCTACCTCAAGAGTACTGGGATCCTAGAAGTTTATTCGCCATAGCAGGCAGTATAGGTATCCCCATATGCCTAGATGAAGCCACCAATAAGCGATTGTTTGGTCACTTTGCCCGCATCCTTATAGATATTGACTTAAACTCGGATCTTCGAAGCAAGTTGCTGGTAGAAAGGTTAGGCTATGCGTTTTTCGTTTCTCTTGAATATGAAAACCTCCTCTTTTTTGTTCTTCTTGCAAGATGTTGGGTCACTCGATTGCTAGCTGCAGGAAAAAAGAAAAGGAATTAATAAGGGACAAGGAGGCAGCCCATGATGGTCCTAAGATCATTAGAAAATCATATAACAATAAGCCAACTACAGGTAAGGGAGCTGAACATGTAGCATTGGTTGATACTCCTGCTAATAATGTCCTAGACAATGAAATAGCCCCAGCCAACGACCAAATGCATGATTTAGCAGCAAATATGGCTGGCAATTGTAATTTTCTGCAGCACACACATAGATTATCTCCTCCAGAGAATGTTAATGCGGAAAACCAAGTTCAAAGCAATGGACCTGTCCTCCCGGATATTGGATCTAGCACTAATAATGGTGCTCCTCAACAAGGTGACGCACATGCTATTTTTGGTAACAATGAACACAGTTCTGTGGCAGCAGTGAGTATTCATGAGGTGGAGAAAATTGATAACCCTATGGCTTTCAAAGGTAACAATAATGTTCCTTTCTCTGCGGCTGAATTGTTGAATTGTGGCTACAATCCGCTCCTAGGTTTTGTGCCCAATATGGGTGATACCTTGGCCAATGATACTGACACTGAAATGGAACGGCCTCCTCGTCAACAGTTCCATGGAGAAGATCCAGCACACACTATGCATGTTAACACCTCTTCCGATCTCAATATTTCTGTGGTTCCTGATTCTGTTTATGATGCAGGTCAGGTACAAGTTTTTCATGATGATGCTCCCAATAATGAAGTCAATGAGAGTTTGTTAAAAACTCCAATTCACACCTCCGCAACACCTAACATTAATGTTAGGAATGACATGGCGATGATGGGCAGATTATGGAGTGATCAACAAGACGAGGACGAGGAACCTGGATATGTGGAAGATACTGATGACCAACCTAGTGCCTCTTCTAAGTATTTGATTGTAAATCAAGAGGTAGATGCTGGTCAACGCTCTGACTTCAACAAGGTACTCACTAAATCCCAAAAAAGAAAGATTAGGAATAAAGCCAAAGCAGATGCTAAGAAGGATTACAACACCCGTTCAAGGGCAGTCGCTAATCCTGTTTCCCAATGAAAGCTATCTATTGGAATACTAGGGGGGTAGCCAATCCTGCTACGAGATTGGTTATCAAACAGCTCATCGTAGATAATAGACCTCATCTCTTATTTATTTCGGAGCCTTGGATTAGGTTAGATCAATTCCCTAAACGTTTTTGGTCTAATTTAAATTACAAGGTCTTTGAGGTAAACATGAGACAGCCTCTCTCCCCTAATTTATGGTGCATCTGTCAGGTTTCTCTATCTCCTACTATTATTTCTGTTACTAACCAGTTTGTAGCTTTCTCTTTGGAGTGGCAACATCAGTTATTTCACATGGCGGCAATCTATGCCTCCAACTCTTATATTACTCGCAGACAACTTTGGCAGGACCTTACTGATGCCCAGGCATCGCATCATGGGCCTTGGTGTTTTCTTGGTGACTTCAACACTGTTTTAGGCTCCCATGAGTACAGAGGCAAAGGAAGACCTACTCAAATAGCCTGCACTGATTTTAGAAACTGGTCTGACCATACCAGCTTGGTGCATATTACCACCAGAGGAGCTTTTTACACTTGGTCTAATGGTCGTAAAGGTTGTAATCTCACGGAGAAAAGGCTAGACCGTGCTGTTTGCAACCAAGAGTGGATCTCTTCTTGGAGTAATGTTTCGTGCTGTACTTTACTCAAATCACGCTCGGACCATCACCCTCTCCTGGTAGAGTTTAACAAGCATGAGGGTCCCTTCCCTTCCTCTTTTAAATTCTTGTAAATGTGGGCTGATCATGATGATTGCTTAGGCATTATAAAAGATGCTTGGAATGGGTCTTTCTCTGGTTGCCCGATGGCTGTGCTCAGCCAAAAACTGAAGTCTGTGAAAGACAAACTCAAGCAATGGAATAAAGATTGCTTTGGTGACATTAATCATAAGGTTCAGGAGGCTATGAAGTTGGCAACTACCATTCAGGAACAGCTTGACTTAAAGGGTTACTCAGAAGAGTTGATGGAGCAAGAAAAACACGCTCAGGTTAATCTTAATCAGGCGCTGCAGTTTCAGGAGACCTTTTGGAAAGAGAAATCTAGACTGAACTGGCACAATTATGGGGACAGATGCACTTCTTTTTTCCACAAGATTACAAAAATTCGCAACACCACCAAAACCATGTCCTTACTGAAATCAGGTGACGCCATCCTTACTGATCCTATTGATATTGAGACACATGTCCTAGACTATTACACTTCTCTTTTTGCTGTGGATAATAATACTGTTGACAATGACTTGATTAATTCTATTATTTCTCCTGAAGTTACTTCTGAGGATAATATTATGCTGACTAATTTGCCTTCTATGGACGAGGTTAAAAATGTTGTTTTTGCTATGAATGCCAACGGTGCCCCCGGCCCTGATGGTTTTGGTGGGTTCTTCTTCCAGAAGTACTGGGATGTTATTGGTCTCGATGTTTTTAATGCTGTTCTACAGTTCTTCAAACATGGTTGGATTCTGCCTAATTATAACTCTAGCGTGGTAGCTCTCATTCCCAAGACCCCGGAAGCTGATTCTATTGGCCAGTACAGACCTATTGCTTTGGCTAACTTTAAATTTAAGATCATCACCAAAGTTCTGGCGGATAGGCTTGCTAGAGTGGCCTCCAGAATTGTTTCTCAAAATCAAAGAGGCTTCATTCAAGGGCGTCAAATTTTTGATTGTACTGGGGTGGCCTCTGAAGCGGTGAACTTACTCCATAAAAAAAGTTTTAGTGGGAACATAGCTCTTAAAATTGATATTCAGAAGGCTTTTGATACTATTGACTGGACTTTCCTTATCAAGACGCTGAAACAATTTGGTTTTGACAATATCTTTTGTAATTGGGTTGAGGTCATTCTCAAATCGGCCAAGCTTTCTATATCTGTTAATGGTAAATCTGCTGGTTATTTTGAATGCCGCAGGGGAGTTAGACAGGGGGACCCTCTTTCTCCTCTTCTATTCTGTCTGGCGGAAGAGGTTCTAAGCAGAGGCATTTTGCAGTTGGTTCAGCAAGGCAAGTTTCATCCGATGGCCAGTCCTAGGGGTTACAAAGTGCCCAGTCATGTGCTTTATGCGGATGACATACTGATCTTCGGCAAAGGTACCAAGAATAACATTGAGCATATCATGCATCTCTTCCATCGTTACAGTCAGGCGTCTGGCCAGAACATTAACTTGGATAAGTCCAAATTCTATGCGGGTTGTATCCCTAACTCTCGGCTTAACTCTATTTCTGGCATCTTGGGGTTTGGTAGTGGGTGTCTCCCCTTCACCTATCTTGGAGTGCCGTTGTTCAGAGGTAAGCCTAAGAAGGACCATCTTCAACCTATTGCAGATAGGATTACTCTTAAGCTGGCCAGTTGGAAAGGCTCTATGCTATCTATTATGGGGAGAGTCCAGCTAGTTAAGTCTGTGATTTTTGGTATGTTGACTTACTCTTTCCAGGTTTATGCTTGGCCGGTTTCTCTTCTCAATATGCTTGACAGGTATATCCGTAATTTTATATGGTCCGGAAACATTCACGACTCTAAAGTGGTCACCGTTGCTTGGCATAAGGTGTGCAGTCCGTTGGAGGCTGGTGGTCTTGGGCTGAGATCGTTAAAGGCTACCAATAAGGCCGCCATGTTGAAGCGTTGTTAGGAGCTTCATTCTTCTAAATGCTCAATGGGCTCACCTCCTTAGAGCTAGAGTCTTCAAGAACAAGGCCTCAATTAGCTATCATATTAATTCTTCGATCTGGGCGGGTCTGAAGCACATTGTTAATACTGTTGTCTCTCACTCATCTTGGCGGCTTGGTGATGGTACTCAAATCAATTTTTGGTTGGATTGCTGGCTTTCAAAGCCTATTGTGGAGTTGTTAAATATTCCAGAGGCTATGCATGATTCGCTTAGAGCTACAGTCAGCGACTTCATTGTTAATTATGAATGGTCCATTCCCGAAGCTCTGTTACAGCACTATCCTATCCTGATCTCGGAGATTCAACAAATTTCTATCCCCAGATTTCTCAGTTCTGACACTCGGCTCTGGAAAGATAATGATTCAGGAGTTCTCTCTCTCAAAGAGGCTTACGCGGTCCAATCGCCCTCAACTCAGACTCTTTCTTGGCCCAAGTTAATTTGGAAGTGCTGTCTACCTCCTTCCAAGTCCTTCCTCATCTGGCGTTTCATTCATAATAGATTCCCTACAGATGACCAGTTACGTAGGAGGGGTTGTAACATGGTTTCTATGTGTAGTCTTTGCGGTTGTCATTATGAAACCACCGAGCATCTGTTCCTTCAATGCTCGTTTGCTTCTCAAATTTGGAGTTGCTTGGGTCAGTGCCTCGATATGGTGTTGGATACTACTTCTATTCGTTCTGTCCTTACGATTTGCGATCGTGGTTGGAGTTCTCAAGCCAAGGATACCATTGTTACTGCGATTGCTAACTCTATTGGGGCTATTTGATTTTGCAGAAACCAAATTCGCTTCGAGAACAAAAATATTCCGTTAGCAGCTGCCATCAACACTATTATTGCCAATGTGAGTCTCACAGGTAATCTCTCTGCTGGTACGATAACCGTAAATATTCATGAGTTTGTTTTGCTTAAAAATTTCTTTATTAAGGGTAAGCTGAGTACGGACCCAAAAATTATAGAAGTTAACTGGCATCCCCCCAATTGCTCCTGGATCAAAGTCAACACTGATGGTGCGGCTAAGGGTTCCCCGGGTATTGCGGCCTGCGGAGGTATTTTTAGAGATAGCAGAGCAGCTACATTAGGTTGTTTCAGTTTTCATATTGGTATAGCCAATGCTTTTTATGCTGAGTTGATGGGTGCGATTATAGCTATTGAGTTGGCCAGCCGCAATGGGTGGAACAAATTGTGGTTGGAATGTGATTCCATGCTGGTGGTTCTGGCTTTTTCCAATCATGATATTGTCCCTCAGAATCTCCGCAATCGTTGGGTAAACTGCTTACACCTGACTAAGAATATGTGGTTCAACTATTCTCATATATATAGAGAAGGTAATTCCTGTGCAGATAAATTGGCTTCCAAAGGTCTCTACTCTCATGGTCTTACCTGGTGGAACACTATCCCTTCTTTCGTGGTGGCGGAGTTCTCTCGCAACAGAGCTGGTTTGCCTTGTTATCGTTTCAGATAATGCTGTTGGTTTTATTTTTGGTTTTATTTTGGTCTAGGTTCTTTGGTAGTATGCTGCAAATGATTGTTAATGTCTTTGGTGCCAACCTCGTTGGGATGGGAGACATTATAGTGATGCTTTTGCATACTGCTTTTGGTAGTTGTAGATGTCGTTTATTTTCTGCTACTCATCTTGTCTTTTCCTATGGGTCTTGGCCTAGTCCCCCCATTTTGTTTTGTTGCTTTTTTTCCCTTTTTATAATAAAATATAGGAGGGAGTACTCTTTTTCCTGCTTGGTGTTTTTTCCCTAAGGAGGGTTTTGCATCAGTAGGTTTTAACGAGGCTCCCTACCTCTCTTTTGCTTAAAAAAAAAAAGATAATATTGAGATGGGAAATACCCGAACCTTTATTTGCGTATTTGTTTTATGCTCGTGTTGGGTAGAATGTTAGGTTCTCTTTGTTTCCTTAGAACTTTCTGGAATTTCGAGGACAAAATTCGTTTTAGGGAGAGAGAATTGTAACACCCCGATTTTTGTGGGTGTATATATGTGTGGATGTAATCATAGATATTGGTATTATTATTATTATATTATTATTAGTAAAATAGGTGATAATATGTTTGGTTACATCGTTACTGCATTTTATTAGTTTATATATGTGTGTACATATATATAAATTTATATATGAATGTATATCTATGTGTGTATTTTTAAGTGATAAGATGCATGCTTATATTTTAATATTTTTGCAAGTGAGTCTATATATTTTATACATATTTAAATGTGATTATATATTTTGTTTACATAATATGTAATTGATTCATATTGATATGTAAAAGAGTTATATTAATTATATTAGTTATGCTTATATTGACATACAATTATTTGTATTCATATTTATAATATGTTTATATTAATATAAGATATATATTTATGATAATTATAGTTTTATGGAGATCAGATCAATTAGATATCTTAGGGCATGTTTACTTTGTTTTCAAATTTTCATTTTCTGTTTTTAATAAGATACACATATCACCACAACACACATTGTCATTAAGATGATATCCAAAGTTGGATGATATACATAGGCAAAGAGTAGCATATTTAGAAATGGTGAAACTGATACAAAGTTGTTTTCACCATTTCCAAATATGCTATTGCTTCTTGGACCACAAATCCCCATTTTGTTTATCAACTCTTTAGCAACATGTGTTGTAACATATGTATGTCATTGAAAACAGAAAATGAAAATTTGAAAACAAAGTAAACGGGCCCTTAGAGATTCAGCCATTGGATAGACACGCTTATCTTATCTTAATCTGCTAAAAATCCTATCTAGAAACAACTACTTCTTTTTACTCGGAACGTATATCGCCCTTTTGACCCTTTTAGAGTCTAATTTAGGATTTTCTTCTGAAACACACTTTTGTAGGAAATTCTCTTAGCTTTTCAACGCCATGAAGAACGTTCCAATCTGACATTCGAAACTCAAGTTACAGCAAAAATAGTGACACAGTGTCGTTGCACCCTTTTACGTGTTTTGACCCGTTGGGCTCGACCTGTGTGATCCATTCGACCCAACCCTAAGAAATCAGTAATAACCTTCTAATCCCTCCCAAATCACTAGAGAGATTCCTAAGTGCCGTTGGAGCCGTTTTTTATCGTTCTCGCTCGTTTCTTATCGGAATTCGACGTCGTTTGAAGGGCTGCAACTGTGGGAAAATTTACTATCATCTAAATTCATTATTTTTCTGTTTGGGAAGAGTATATGTCGTGGGTAAGCCTCTCTCTTTTCTGTTGTGGTTTCATCTCGCGTTGTGGGAATTGTAACACCGTTCTTCATTTTTTCTCAATCAAATTAGATACTGTCTTCAACCGTTTATTTGGAGACATATTCTATATCATTCCAGAACTAATCTCTTGTTGTTTCTAAGACTAAAATTCGTGGTAAGTCACCGCTTTTCTGTCATGGGTTCCATCTCTTGGTGTTAGGGACTAAAACCACCATTTTTTACTTTTCTTTCTCTTATGATGTCAGAACCTTGTTCCGCTTGAACCTACGGGACCGGAGGAATGTCCTTGACCTTATGATAACAAAGTCTTACTGTTATTGAGAATAATTTAGTGGTAAGTCTTATTTTTACTGTTTTGGCATTCACCCTTTGGCTTTGGGAACTAGAAACACTGTTTCTGGCATATCTTCCTCTCCCGAAATCAGAATCAGGTGCCGTTTGAAGCTACGTGATCGTTGGAGCATTATCTACCCTATAATAACAAGTCTACACTATTCTTATCCAGATTTCTCGTTGGAGGACTGAGTTGAAACGTGTCTCTCGCTGTTTGGATCGCTTCTTTGCTATTTGGACGTTTGGACGCTTGACTTCTTGATTGCTTGGAATAGAGGTAAGAAGAGAGTGGAAGATTTCTATTGGGTTTTGATAGTTAGGGATTTCGTGATGACAACCACTTTGATGTGGGTAGTCTTTTTGATAAATTCGATCTTTGGTTGAAATTATATTCAGAACAGAATTGTTTTTAAATAAAATAAAAAGAAATGGATAAAGATGAGGGATGGAAGCACCACAATTCCCTAAGGAATTGATAAGCAAATCGAAGAACGCCACAAGAAGGTTACTTCTTGATAAGTTCAATTTTTGGCTCAATCCAGAACCCAAGAGTGCATGACTCTCAAAATGTGATAAACACAAGTTTTTCTCAAAGCAAAATTCTGCCTTCATTCATAAAATTCGTATTACATATATAGGATAGCAAAATCAGCTTCTCTCTTTCTTCCTAGACACATTAGTAATGTCAATTGAATGCCTACATGATCATATTAATGGCTGCACTTCAATTGTCCATTAACTAGTGTATTAAAGTGTCAGTTACACTTCCTAACAACTCCTAAATGGAGCATTTCAATAGCCATCAGCAGCTGTCCTTTTTTAATTAATTTAAATAAAACTAATTCAGCTAACTTAAAATAAACTACAAATAAAAACGAAAATAAGAAGTTCAATTGGGCCAATATGCAAAACCCAAGTAATGCAGCCCAATAGACTTATTACAATCTTTATTCAAAGCAAATAAACATAACTTAAAGAAGAATCCTTTTATTATTGTTGTAATTTCTTGAGGGCTGCCAGATCACATCATACCCTCCTTCTTCGAGGGAATTCGTCTCTAATTTATTGACTTAAGAAATCCTCTTCATCCTCCGGGATCAAACATAATTCTTTTGAATCCACTGGTTCTTCTCTTGGAACTATGAAGATATGTGCCTTGAAAAGGGAATCAGTACCACCATGCAAAAATTAGTGTTAGTAGTAAAGCAAGCATCTTTAGATAAAAAGATATACTTAAGTTTCTCTCGCCAATGATGCTCTCTCCACCTTAATTTCTATGATAAGGACACTCTCAATTTGAACATTTTCCTCACTTGCTTCCCCTTTGTTTTCAACATCAAAAATATTTTCAGATCTTCAATTTCCTTTGGAGGTACTTCTTCATGAATTTGAAAAGCTGGCCTAGTGAGTAGTGGTGCACTTGGAATGATGTCTACTTGATGCCTCATTCTCATGTTTGGCAAAAAGTTGCAACGCATTTCCTTTGGAGACACATCCCTAAATTCCTCTTGCAATTTAACTTCATTTGATGCACTACATTGTTTCTTTGGAATTTCATCTTCAACCTCTTGCATAATAGAATCAATAGAACTTGGCAAAAGGTTAGGATAAAAACAAGTTTCCAAGATGACTTCCTCTGCAACTCTTTCTTCTCTCTCACCCTCTTTTCTTTTCTCAACATTGATTTCACTTTGTTGTTTTTCTTTCTCTTCCACTATCTTCTTTTCTTTCAAATATTCTCTTTGTATGTTTTTCAACTCGTTATTAAACTCTTCACAAATTTTCTCAAAGGCACTATTGATCTTTTCGTGCTCTTTTTTTCTACGTCGTTTCTTATCCTCCCTCTCCTTTTCTCTACGCCTTCTTTCTTTTTCTTTGCTTGCCTCTTTCTCTCTATCTAACCTCTCTTTTTCTCTTCTTGCTGCCTCCTTTTCTCTGTCTAACCTCTCACAATTTCTTTTCATCCACATACCAACCTGATATCCTTTCACAACAAATTCATTTCTAGAAGATCTCAACATGTTGCAAAGAATCAAGTTAGAGTAAATAATAAGGATAAATAAGAAAACACTTCTACTTGCCAAATGTTCCACTCTCTCTCGCAAATGCTCTCTTTGAGTTCTTTAGAGGGTCAAATACAAACAAAACAAGCAAGCAACAAACTTGTGACAAAAACAGAATTTGAGAAGTGAGTTTGTCAAAGAAATAAAGGAACGCACAAAAGAGAATTGTCCAAAAAACAAGAAAGGGTCTGCACTTTTTTTCTTTTTTTTTTAATTTCGATTTTTTTTTTTTAAAAAAAGGAAAAATTGAAATAGAATGAAGAAGAAGAAGTGAATAGAAACTGAAAAGATGAAAGGAAAAACAAATAGAAATTTCAACCTCAACCTGAGCTTTGGTACCACTTGATGACAACCACTTTGATGTGGGTAGTCTTTTTGATAAATTCGATCTTTGGTTGAAATTATATTCAGAACAGAATTGTTTTTAAATAAAATAAAAAGAAATGGATAAAGATGAGGGATGGAAGCACCACAATTCCCTAAGGAATTGATAAGCAAATCGAAGAACGCCACAAGAAGGTTACTTCTTGATAAGTTCAATTTTTGGCTCAATCCAGAACCCAAGAGTGCATGACTCTCAAAATGTGATAAACACAAGTTTTTCTCAAAGCAAAATTCTGCCTTCATTCATAAAATTCGTATTACATATATAGGATAGCAAAATCAGCTTCTCTCTTTCTTCCTAGACACATTAGTAATGTCAATTGAATGCCTACATGATCATATTAATGGCTGCACTTCAATTGTCCATTAACTAGTGTATTAAAGTGTCAGTTACACTTCCTAACAACTCCTAAATGGAGCATTTCAATAGCCATCAGCAGCTGTCCTTTTTTTTAATTAATTTAAATAAAACTAATTCAGCTAACTTAAAATAAACTACAAATAAAAACGAAAATAAGAAGTTCAATTGGGCCAATATGCAAAACCCAAGTAATGCAGCCCAATAGACTTATTACAATCTTTATTCAAAGCAAATAAACATAACTTAAAGAAGAATCCTTTTATTATTGTTGTAATTTCTTGAGGGCTGCCAGGATCACATCATTTCGATAACATGATTGGGGTGTCTCATGATCCCTAAGCCTCACGCGACACTGAAGAAATGCTTTGAGGCCATTGTAGGTGCAGTGGCAAGGTCTTTTATTCTATTTTGATTATCTAAGACCCTTGTAGGAGCAAGGAGTCAATTATATGTTGATTTGAATTGTGCTGCTATTGTAAAACCGTGATTATATGCTCATTGTTGTTTAATTGTGATGATATGACTTAATGTGTTGTGCTTGTGACTTAGATCCTATGATATGCTTCTGTTTTGAGATGTTTGACATGTTGATTGGATGAATCTAAATGCTCTATAATGATGTTATGGCATGTTAACATGTATAGTGGATGAATAGTGTTGATTGGATGCTTTTGGTTGTTATTGATACAAGCTTGGCTTGTCTATTTCGCTATGAGCAGAATTTGTGGGCTGCGACTGTTGATCAGCCTTAATGCTAACGTGTTTTCTACCAATTTGAATAGGAAAAAGTGATACTAAGATGATTAAGGCATTTGGACTAGGGAATGGAATATTAGTTGTGAACTTGGGTGGTTTTGGGTGTTCTTATGCAGTAAAACGATCTAAAAGTAGTTAGGCTAAATAAAAAATAATTGGTAATGCTACTCATTGTGTTTGTTTGGGTTAGTCACACCTTAGGCAAGATAAGTGTAAGTTTGAGAAGGTTTCACATGGGGTAAGATGCTAGAAGTTAGAGTTATGTAGCAAAAGAACTAAGTTAGAAAATATTGTCTAGTATGCTATAACACAAGTTTATTAAAACGAATTAAACAATTCGTAGGAGTTAGATAAAGATAAAAGGCTTTAGAGTCTTGAGATGTATTAAGCAATTCGTTGGATGTGTGATGCATTTGTTGAGTGAGGCCCAACTCTACGGAGCCCGCTTATGGGTACTCATTACGAATGATTAAAAGAGGCCCAGCTCTACAGAGCCCGCTTATGGGTGCTTGTTGCGAATGATTAAGGGAGACTCAGCTCTGCAAGGCCAGTTTATGGGACTCAGCTCCGAAGGGCCCGTTTATGGACCCAGCCAATGAATGGCCCATTTATAGGTTATAGGTAGGGGTGTCAAAGTGATCCATTTATCCATCATCCATCCAATCCATCCATAAAGAAATCCATCCAATCCAACCATTACAAACAAAAAAACTAAATGGATTGGATCCAATCCATCCATTTAATTTAATGGATGGTTAGTCATCCATCCACTATTTTTCTAAATCCATTGGATTACACTAGGGGTGGCAAATGGATGGAATGAATAATTTTTTGAATTGTTCATAAAAAATATTTTTAATCAGAAAAAATATTTTCAATACAAAAAATATTTTTGATTATAAAAAAATATTTTAATCAAAAATAATTTTAATCAAAAATAATTTTAATCATAAAAAATATTTTAATTAAAAATAATTTTCTCTCTCCATTCTCTCTCCAATCTTTCCCCTCTCTCTCATCACTCTCTCCCACCTCTCTCTCCCCTCTCTCCCTCTCTTGTCTCTCTCTCCCTTTTCTCTCATCTCTCTCCCCTATCTCCCTCTCTCATCTCTTATCTCCCTCTCTCATCTCTCTCCCCTCACTCCCTTTCTCATCTCTACCCTCTCCCCTCTCTTGTCTCTCTCTCCCTATCTCTCATCTCTCTCCCTATCTCCCTCTCTCTCATCTCTCATCTCTCTCTCTCCCTTCTTTCTCTCTCTCCATCTCTCTCCTCCCCTCTATCTCTCATCTCTCTCCCCCTCTCCCTCTCTCTTATCTCTCCCTCTCTCCCCTATCTCCTCTCTCATCTCTCATCTCTCTCTCCTCCCTCTATCTATCATCTCTCTCCCTCTCTCTCTCTCATTTTTCCTCTCTCTCTCTCCCCCTCTCTCTCATCTCTACTCCCCTCCCTCTATCTCTCATCTCCCCTTCTCTCCCTCCCTCCCCTCTCTCTCCCTCTCTCTCATCTCCCCTCTCTTGTCTCTTTTCTCCCTTCCTCTCATCTCTCTCTCCCTCTCCTCCCCTCTATCTCTCATCTCTCTCCCTCTTTCTCATATTTCCTCTCTCTCTCCCCTCTCCCCTCTCTCTCTCATCTCGCCTCCCCTCCCTCTATCTCTCATCTCTCCCTCCTCTCCCTCCCCTCTCTCCCCTTTCTCTTATCTCTCCCTCTCTCTCTCCCTCTCTTATCTCTCTCTCCCATTTCTCTCATCTCTCTCCCCTATCTCCCTCTCTCTCATCTCTCATTTCTCTCTCTCCCTCCCCTCTATCTCTCATCTCTCTCCCTCTCTCTCATCTTTCCCTCTCTCTCCCCTCTCTCCCCTCTCTCTCTCATCTCACTCCTCCTCTCTATCTCTCATCTCTCTCCTCCCTCTCTCCCATCTCTCCTCTCTTGTCTCTTTCTCCCTTCCTCTCATCTCTCTCCTGTCTCCCTCTCTCTCTCATATCTCTGTCCCTCTATCTCTCATCTCTCTCCTCTCTCTCATCTTTCCTCTCTCCTCTCCTCTCTCCCTCTCTCTCATCTCACTCCCCATCCTCTATCTATCATCTCTTTCTCCTCTCTCCTTCTCTCTCCTCCTCTCCCCTCGATCTCTCTCTTCTTTCTTCCTTCCCTCTCCCCTCTCTCTCCCTTCTCCCATCCGTCTCATCCAGTCTCCTGCTGGTGCATTTATTTTCATGTTTCCCACTCAAACTCACGCTTGAACGCTCAATTTGCATCCGACAATCAAACGCCGCGTTTTAACTAATTCATGTCTAATCAATATTCGTCTTCTAAAAAAAGAAAGCAATGCTTAATATTCATTTTATTCGTTTAGCGTAAAATTCTAAAGACGAGAATTGAAAACATATTAATCATACAAAAAGATGTACCATTCGTTTAGCTTAACATTTTTTTATTTGTGAATATATAGCTTAATATTGAATACGCATTTGAATATTGCGTAATATTCGTTCAGCTTAAAATTCTAAAAACGAATTTCTTAATATTCGTATTCGAAAAAAGAAGGCAATTCTAACTAGTTTTTTTTATAAATAAACTGATTCAGTTTAATATAGCTATTTATTTTTTGGCCAGTCTTTTTTTATTAGTCCAGTCTTTGATAAGGGTACTAAAAAACTCCCAGCTTTTTTTTTCCAATTGGGAATAAAAATTGATTATTATTATTATTATTATTATTATTATTATTATGCTAAGATATAGTCAGCAGCAACACATTATTCTTCCGTAAAAAAAGCAACACATTATTCAATTACAAATTTTGAAAATTCCAGTTTGTAATTAATTTTCTTGATGGGGCTATACCGACGACCGACATGGGAGAGCAGTCAGTGGTAATGGAAAACGTGATTGAATCCACAGAAATGTGACCGAGACCAGTTTTAATTGGTTTAACAGTTTTGAAACCATTTATAAAACGATTGACAATAACCAAACTGTTTTTGGGAAAAAATATATGATTTTGCTCTAGAAGTGTGATTCTTGTGAAAGAGGGAGAGAGGAGAGAGATATAGGGGAGACAGCGGAGAGAGGGAGAGAAAGGGGAGAGATATAAGAGAGAGGGAGAGAGGGGGAGAGAGAGGAGAGAGACAGGGAATGGAGAGAGGAGAGGGAGAGAGGGAGAGAGATAGGGGAGAGGGGAGTAATATGTTTTTTTATGATTAAAAATAATTTTTTTTCTAATTAAAATATTTTTTATGATTAAAAATATTTTTTTATGATTAAAAATATTTTTTTGTAATTAAAATATATTTTATGATTAAAATATTTTTTTGTGATTAAAAATATTTTTTGTGATTAAAAATAACTTTTATGGATGGATTGGATATCTATCCATAAAAAAATTGTTACTGGATGGATTGGATGGTTTTTTTTTTAAATGGATGATGGATGAATCGGATTTTCTTGATGAAATTTTAGTGGATGGTAAATGGATAAATGGATTTTTTCAATCCATCTATTAGGAAAGTTTTGAAGTGTTGAAGCCATTTTATGACATTACGACTCTATTCTCTGGCAGCACTTATCCAACGACAAACCTGTATAAGAGAGAAAGGAGAGGGGGGAGGGAGGAGAGAGAGGAGAGAGGAAAAGATAGGAGAGAGAGATAGGGGGATAGGAGGGAGAGACGAGAGAGAGAGAGATAGGAGAGAGAGGAGAGAGATGAGAGATGAAAGAGAGGGAGAGAGATGAGAGAGATAAGAGAGAGGGGAGAGAGATAGGGAGAGATGAAAGAGAGAGGAGAGAGGGGGAGAGAGAGATAGGAGAGAGAGATGAGAGAGTTAAAAATATTTTTTTGTAATTAAAATATTTTTTATGATTAAAAATAATTTTTGAGTAATTAAAATAATTTTTTTGTATTAAAAATATTTGTTATGATTAAAAATATATTTTATGATTAAAAATAATTTTTTGTGATTAAAATAATTTTTATGGATGGATTGGATATCCATCCATAAAAAAATTGTTAATGGATGGATTGGATGGTTTTTTTTCAATGGATGATGGATGGATTGGATTTTTTTGATGAAATTTTAGTGGATGGTAAATGGATAAATGGATTTTTCCCATCCATCCATTAGGATCCATGGATGGATTTATCCAATCCATCCATTTTGCCACCCCTAGTTATAGGATCCAGCCTGAAGAGCCCATTTATGAGACCCAGTCTCTAGAGAGCCCGCTCATGAGTACCCCACCGTTTATGTTAATAAGTCCAAAAGGACCCAGCTGGTTAGGTTTGTAAGACCTATGCATAGGCAGAGAAAATGTTAACTTAAGTTTGGTGCTGCATCGTTTACGGCATAGCCTTATGTTGTGTGTTTGCGTTAGTTATGATGTTAGATGATTGGTATGGCTACATGTTCTATGTTATGCGTATCATGTTATTGTCTCCCTTGCCATATAATGCTTGTTAGAGATATGATTCCTCACTCTTCTTGTTTCCTTTGTGGCTATTTATACACCACGGTGTATGGATAGACGATGAGCCTGCCGGTGATGCTGAGATCGACGTTGATTCTGAGTTGTAGTCTTCAGGCTGCGTAACTTAGGACGTTGTGTTCGTGAT
This sequence comes from Calophaca sinica, assembly GCA_037113605.1. Taxonomy (NCBI): domain Eukaryota; kingdom Viridiplantae; phylum Streptophyta; class Magnoliopsida; order Fabales; family Fabaceae; genus Calophaca; species Calophaca sinica. The sequence continues at coordinate 84,126,238 of CM073731.1, forward strand.
TGACTGATTGTTTATGACTTTTCATTTTCGAAGCTTTTAGAGAGGGGAATACTACTCTGACCACATGACATCGGGTGGGATGTTTTACTCGTATTTTTCTTAATTAATATTCAGTTGAATTTGTAAATCGCTGAGAACCATTTTATGTAGAAAAACGTATAAGGCCTGTGTAGCCTAAGCCCTTCTGATAAGATTCAACTTGAACCCATTGAGAACATGATCATTCCGTCAAGCTTAAAATGCAACACATGAAACCGAAAACGTGAACCAACTTGTGAATTAAAAAGGAGCTGATCGAATTAATGTCAAATCAGCCAAGTGAAGTAGAAATTTGGAACCAAACGTGAATCAAGTCCAGCCAATGGAATTTGTTTAATTACTTGAACAAAAAAACGTGAAGGCTGCTTCCAAATCTTGATTGACACAAAAGAAGAGAACTAAGAAATGTAATAATCAAAATATGGGAAAATTAAAATAACAAACAAAATGGATTAAGGAAGAGGATGAAGGGAAGGCGCCACAATCATGGAATGATTGATAAGCCAATGAAGATTCACCACAATGGTAAGGATGCCATTGATAAGAATCAAACAAGGGATTCTAATCCAAGAATCCTAAGAGAGGCATAAACTCTCCAATTGGTACAAACCAAAATTCTGAACTTCAAGTTCTTTTTCATTGATAATATGGTGCTATATATATAGCCTTTAGTACAGCTGAAAAATGTAAAACAAATGGTCACAATTAAGTGACATAACTCCTATTGATAGTATTAACTATCATTACTAATTATTTTATAACTATCCTATTTAAGTGGCTAATTAAATAGCACTCAAGCTACCAAAGAGTCACCTAGACATGCAACTATTTTATTCTATTTCTTAAATAAAAGCACTAAAATGAGAAATAAAAGTAACGTAGCAAATATAAAATAAAACATGATCAGCCTTCTTTTCTTTATTTTGCGCAGCACATGCTGAATGTAAAGCACCCTCATTGGCTTGTAAATATGCTGGTAGAATTTAGTTGGACAACCAATCGAATGCAAGGGATAATTGGATAAGGTGCACGCTCCTTTTGGTGGAATAAGTTGCAATGCATGGATTGAATAAAACTAGTGCAGGTGCTGGTCAAATATAATTGACCAATAAAAATCCACTCCTGGACGTTCCTTAATTTTTTTTGTGTTTTTTTTTGTGTTTTTTTTTTTGCAATTATATTTGACCAGGAGTGCATTTTTATTGGTCAATTATATTTGACCAGCACTTGCACTAGTTTTATTCAATCCATGCATTGCAACTTATTCCACCAAAAGGAGCGTGCACCTTATCCAATTATCCCTTGCATTCGATTGGTTGTCCAACTAAATTCTATCAGCATATTTACAAGCCAAGGAGGGTGCTTTACATTCAGCATGTGCTGTGCAAAATAAAGAAAAGAAGGCTGATCATGTTTTATTTAATATTTGCTATGTTACTTTTATTTCTCATTTTAGTGCTTTTATTTAAGAAATAGAATAAAATAATTGCATGTCTAGGTGACTCTTTGGTAGCTTGAGTGCTATTTAATTAGCCACTTAAATAGGATAGTTATAAAATAATTAGTAATGATAGTTAATACAATCAATAGGAGTTATGTCACTTAATTGTGACATTTTGTTTTCTTTTTTTCTTTTCCAATCAACCTAAGGGCTATATATATGTACACAATTCTATGAATGAAATAGAATAACTTGGATGTTCAATTGTGGTGTTTATACACTTTGAGAGTTTTGTGTCTCTCCTTGGTTCTGGATTGAACCACCCTTTTGATCTTATCAAGAATTAGTTCTTGTGGCGATCACTCAACTTGGCTTATCAATTCCTTTGGAATTGTGGCGCCTTCCATCTCTAATCTTATCCACTTTTCTGTTTATTTCCCCTTTGTTCTTGTTCCATCAAATAGTGTTACTGAATTGTGAAAAGAAATTCAACCTAAGATCGTTATGAAAGGCAACTCATTGTTAAGTTGTCATCAAGTGGTATCAAAGCATAGGTTTGGGTTGAATTGATCTTCTTTTCTTGTTCATCTCTTCTTATCTATCTTGTGATCTTTTTTCATTCTTTGCAACATGTTGAGATTTGGTTCTAGAGATTGGCACTATAAAAATGAATTTATTGTTGAGAAATATCAAGTTGGTATGTGGCTAAGAAAAATGCATGAGAGGGTAGCTAATGAAAAGGAGGCAAGTAGAGAAAAAGAAAGAAGCTGTAGAGAAAATGAGAGGAAGGATAAGGAAAAAGGTAGAAAAAAAGAGAGTGAAAAGATCAAGTGTGTCTTTGGGAAGAGTTGTATGCAAATTACTGAAGAGTTCAAAAAAGAGTTGAAAAAAATAGAGAGAAAATATTTGAGAGAAAAAAAGAGTGTGGAGGAGAAGGAAACACAACAAAATGAGGTAAAACTTCAGAAAAGAAAAGATAGAGAAGAAATGTTTGAAAGAAACATTGAGGATGACCATATTAAAAATCTAGTAGTCCTCATTCCAAGTGCTCATCTACTCATTAAACCATATTATGAAAGTGAAGAGAAGACAAAAATCATGGTTACTTGTTTTGATCCTAATTGTTTGCCAAATTGTGTAAATTCCTTTGAGAAACAGGTTGCAAACAAAATTACAAAGGAAGCTTGCAAGAAAATCCATGTAATTGAAGAAGTGCTTCCAAAGGAGCAATGTCAGCTAGAGAAGAATTTGAATGAAAGAGAATGGCCTCAAGGAGTGGCTACCATTTGTGAACTTTGGAAAGATGAATATATTTTGGAATCTAAAGGAAAGAAGGATCAAGCAAAACCTTTCGATGAACACGAAAATTTTCCTTATATGCAAGTCTCATGTGATGGGTTCTTTAGAATTATTTTTGACCCTGGAGGTACTGGATCAAGAAATTCGAGATCGAATTCTTTTGAAGAGGGAGGGTATGATATGATCATAGATGGCCACCTATGACAAAAGAAGAGCAAAATTCGGAATTCTTGAAATTCATTGGAAATGACCCATCTAGATTATTTTAGCAATATCTTGAGCTGTAGAAGTCTGAACAATGTGTTCTTTGATGCTTTGGAAAGATAACACAATTGTCTACAAATCGTATTTCATGCTGCTTGACCAGATTCGGCTTCTATCAAGGTCGAAAGTGGGCTTGAAGTTGAAGTGGAATTCCTGGACGAAAATACTTTGGTTTTTTATGTTGTGTGGGCTGCACTATTTTGGTGTTTGGGCCAGGTCCAACTAAAATAAGGGGTTACACGTTTTTCTAGGCTGAAAAGGAAGAGAAACCTTTGGCTTGCATGCGTAATTACTCCTTGGGCAGTTTTAGTACTATTTATTTAGTCATTTAGTAAAGATAGTTATCATTATTAATTAGGATAGTTATAAGATAATTAGTAATGATAGTTAATACTATCAATAGGAGTTATGTCACTTAATTGTGACCTTTTTTTTTTCTTTTCCAATCTGCCTAAGGGCTATATATGTACACAATTCTATGAATGAAATAGAATAACTTGGATGTTCAATTGTGGTGTTTATACACTTTGAGAGTTTTGTGTCTCTCCTTGGTTCTGGATTGAACCACCCTTTTGATCTTATCAAGAATTAGTTCTTGTGGCGATCACTCAACTTGGCTTATCAATTCCTTTGGAATTGTGGCGCCTTCCATCTCTAATCTTATCCACTTTTCTATTTATTTCCCCTTTGTTCTTGTTCCATCAAATAGTGTTACTGAATTGTGAAAAGAAATTCAACCTAAGATCGTTATGAAAGGCAGCTCATTGTTAAGTTGTCATCACCTTCTTAAAAAAGTATTTACAGTATTTGAAATGTTTAATTCAACGACTTTAGATGTGATGTTCTTTACTTGCAAAATGATTTTAAAAACTCCTATTTTCCGCAAACAAACTATAATTTTCGCTTTTACTCTTCAACAATATTTTCGGGGTAAAGGGTGTCACACATATGCACAGTAGGAACACTAAGTTCCCTATATTTATTCTTTAGAAATCTCATGGATACTTGCTTTTATTCTAACCATTTACCAAATTGTGTTAATTCTATTGAGGAACAGATTGCAAACCATATCACAAAGGAAACCTACGAGATGACCAATGTATTTGGAAAATTGCTTCCAGGGGAAGAATACAATGCATCAACTAAAGTTGAATTGCAAGAGGAAAATGAGGGAGTGAAGACAACTAGAGAATGGCCAACCCTTAAATATGAGAATGAGTCCTTAAATACACATGGGAAGTCATTACATTCTATGACTCTATTTCCTTCTCCTAAGTTGTTTTATGGTTTCAACTCTTTGAATTCTTCTAAGTTGTTTTTTTGGTCTAGCAATTCTTCCCTTGATCATAAAGAGAAGAAAGTGAATGAAACAGAATTTCCTCAAGAAATGGCTTACTTTCAAGAAAAACAGAGGCAAGATAATTATGCTTTGGAATCCAAAGGGAAAGAGGAGCAAGCTAATCATTCCAATGAACTTGCAAATTTCTCTAATGTGGAAGTTACATGTGGTGAGTTCATTAGACTTATTTTATGATATGATCATAGATGGCCACCTATGACAAAAGAAGAGCAAAATTCGGAATTCTTGAAATTCATTAGAAATGACCCATCTGGATTGTTTTAGCAATATCTTGAGCTGTAGAAGTCCGAACAATGTGTTCTTTGATGCGTTGGAAAGATAAGACAATTATCTACAAATCGTATTTCATGCTACTTGACCAGATTCGGCTTCTATCAAGGTCGAAAGTGGGCTGGAAGTTGAAGTCGAATTCCTGGACGAAAATACTTTGGTTTTTTATGTTGTGTGGGCTGCACTATTTTGGTGTTTGGGCCAGGTCCAACTAGAATAAGGGGCTGCACGTTTTTCTAGGCTAAAAAGGAAGAGAAACCTTTGGCTTGCATGCCTAATTACTCTTTGGGCAGTTTTAGTACTATTTATTTAGTCATTTAGTAAAGATAGTTATCATTATTAATTAGGATAGTTATAAGATAATTAGTAATGATAGTTAATAATATCAATAGGAGTTATGTCACTTAATTGTGACCTTTTGTTTTCTTTTTTTCTTTTCCAATCAGCCTAAGGGCTATATATGTACACAATTCTATGAATGAAATAGAATAACTTGGATGTTCAATTTTGGTTTATACCATTTGTGAGAGAAAATTGTTTCTCTTTGGTTCCGGATTGAACCACCCTTTTGATCTTATCAAGAATCAATTCTTGTGGCGATCCTCATTCTTGGCTTATCAATTTCTTAGGAATTGTGGCGCCTTCCACTTGATGAATCAACATGTTGCAAAGGAATCAACATGTTGCAAAGGTTTCTCTTCCTTTTCAGCCTAGAAAAACCTGCAGCCCCTTATTCTAGTTAGACCTGGCCCAAACACCAAAATAGTGCAGCCCACACAACATAAAAAACCAAAGTATTTTCGTCCAGGAATTCGACTTCAACTTCCAGCCCATTTTCAACCTTGATAAAAGCCGAATCTGGTCAAGTAGCATGAAATACGATTTGTAGATAATTGTCTTATCTTTCCAACGCATCAAAGAACACATAATTCGGACTTCTACAGCTCAAGACATTGTTAAAACAATCCAGATGGGTCATTTCCAATGAATTTCAAGAATTCCGAATTTTGCTCTTCTTTTGTCATAGGTGGCCATCTATGATCATATCATACCCTCCCTCTTCAAAAGAATTCGACCTCAAATTTCTTGACCCAGTACCTCCAGGGTCAAAAATAATTCTAAAGAACCCATCACATGAGACTTGCATATAAGGAAAATTTGCGTGTTCATCGAAAGGTTTTGCTTGATCCTTCTTTCCTTTAGATTCCAAAATATATTCATCTTTCCAAAGTTCACAAATGGTAGCCACTCCTTGAGGCCATTCTCTTTCATTCGAATTCTTCTCTACCTGACATTGCTCCTTTCAATTACATGGATTTTCTTGCAAGCTTCCTTTGTAATTTTGTTTGCAACCTGTTTCTCAAAGGAATTTACACAATTTGGCAAACAATTAGGATCAAAACAAGTAACCATGATTTTTGTCTTCTCTTCACTTTCATAAGATGGCTTAATGAGTAGAGGAGCACTTGGAATGAGGACTACTGGATTTTTAATATGGTCATCCTCAATGTTTCTTTCAAACATTTCCTCTCTATCTTTTCTTTTCTGAAGTTTTACCTCATTTTGTTGTGTTTCCTTCTCCTCCACACTCTTCTTTTCTCTCAAATATTTTTTCTCTATATTTTTCAACTCTTTTTTGAACTCTTCAGTAATTTGCATACAACTCTTCCCAAAGACACACTTGATCTTTTCACTCTCTTTTTTTCTACCTTTTCCCTTATCATTCCTCTCATTTTCTCTACAGCTTCTTTCTTTTTCTCTACTTGCCTCCTTTTCATTAGCTACCCTCTCATGCATTTTTCTTAGCCACATACCAACTTGATATTTCTCAACAATAAATTCATTTTTATAGTGCCAACAATCTCTAGAACCAAATCTCAACATGTTGCAAAGAATGAAAAAAGATCACAAGATAGATAAGAAGAGATGAACAAGAAAAGAAGATCAATTCAACCCAAACCTATGCTTTGATACCACTTGATGACAACTTAACAATGAGTTGCCTTTCATAACGATCTTAGGTTGAATTTCTTTTCTCTTTTCTCATCCTCCTTTCTTCAAGATACTTCACATACTCTGGATCCATCAAAAAATCTCTTTGATAAATCAAATATGCCATTGAAGGGGCTGGTGTTTCTCCCATGGTTTAAATCACAAAAATGAAGAAAACTTGTCTCCAAGAGAGGTTGGTGAGGATCAATCAAAAATGAGAGAGAAAAAGCAAGAGAGAAAAGAAAGGGAAAGCGAAAAGAAAGAGAAAAAAGAAAATGAGAGTAAAAAAAAAAAAGAGAAAACCACAAAATCTGTTTTTAAAGGAAGAAGAGGTGAAAAAGGCTATGCATTTAAAGAAGCCAATACTCTTGTTGCTGAGTAAGGAAAGTAACTTAAAGGATGCAGGTCCTAATCACCCTCTTCTTAGTGAAGTTTCCTCTTTGTTGCAAGAATTTGAAGAAGTCTTTCCCAAGGAAATACCTCGCGGCCTACCACCTGTAAGAGGTATAGATCATCAAATTGACCTCATTCCAGGTGTTTCACTACCCAATAGGCCAGCATATAGGAGCAATCCCCAAGAGACCAAAGAAATCCATAAGCAAGTTGAAGACTTGATGCAAAAGGGATGGGTGCAAGAGAGCCTAAGTCCTTATGCAGTCCCAGTCATTCTTGTGCCTAAGAAAGATGGAACTTGGAGGATGTGTACTGACTGTAGAGCCATCAATAATATCACGGTAAAGTATAGGCATCTCATTCCTAGGTTAGATGATTTGTTGGATGAATTGCATGGGGCTTGTGTGTTTTCCAAAATTGATCTTAAAAGTGGATATCATCAAATTAGGATTAGAGAAGGAGATGAATGGAAAACAGCCTTTAAAACAAAATATGGCTTGTATGAGTGGTTGGTCATGCCATTTGGCTTAACAAATGCTCCTAGCACTTTCATGAGGTTAATGAACCATGTGTTAAGGGAGTTTCTAGGGAAATGTGTTGTGGTTTATTTTGATGACATTTTGATTTATAGCAAATCCTATGATGATCATCTTGTGCACTTGAGAAGTGTTTTGGAAGCTCTTAGGCGTGAAAAATTGTATGCCAACATGGAAAAATGTGTCTTATGTACACGACCCATTCACCGGAGTATGTTGGGCTGGAATGCCCATCTCTTTATGATCTCTGGGCCTTCCCGCTATGAGATATTCCCGGCGCAGAAGCATATTCATGCATAATACTAAAATAAGAATTTCCCCTATCCAGATCATGTAGTTTTTCTTGGTTTTGTTGTTAGCTCACAAGGAGTGCAGGTCGATCAAGAGAAGGTGAAAGCCATTCAAGAGTGGCCAACTCCTAAGAACGTAAGCTAGGTAAGAAGCTTTCATGGCTTAGCTAGTTTCTATTGGAGGTTTGTCAAAGATTTTAGTACATTGGCTGCACCTTTGAATGAAGTGATTAAAAGACATGTGGGATTTAAATGGGGTGAAAAACAGGAGCAGGCCTTTTCTATCCTCAAAGAGAAATTAACTCATGCACCTATTCTTGCATTGCCTAATTTTGCTAAATCTTTTGAAATTGAATGTGATGCATCCAATGTGGGGATAAGGGCTGTTTTAATGCCAGAGGGGCATCCCATTGCTTATTTTAGTGAGAAATTAAGTGGGGCTGTTCTTAATTACCCCACATATGATAAAGAACTGTATGCATTGGTGAGAGCATTACAAACATGGCAGCACTACCTTTTGTCAAAGGAATTTGTGATTCATAGTGATCATGAATCTTTGAAGTATTTAAAGGGACAAGGTAAGCTTAACAAGAGACATGCCAAGTGGGTTGAGTTCCTTGAGCAGTTTCCCTATGTGATCAAGCATAAGAAAGGTAAGTCTAATGTGGTCGCTGATGCACTTTCAAGAAGGTATGCCTTGTTTTCTACTCTTGAAACTAAATTCATTGGTTTTGAGCAAATTAAGGAATTGTATGAACATGATCCAGAATTTTCTCAAATATATGAAGCTTGTGTGCATGCTTCTCAAAATGGGTACTTTAGGCTTAATGACTATTTGTTTAAACAAAATAGATTGTGTGTGCCTAAAAGTTCCATTAGAGAGTTACTTGTGAAGGAATGAGGGGGGATTAATGGGACATTTTGGAATCCAAAAGACTTTGGACATGCTGCATGAACATTTTTATTGGCCACACATGAAACGTGATGTACATAGGTTGTGTGAAAGATGCATTGTGTGTAAGAAATCTAAATCTAAAGTAATGCCTCATGGATTGTATACTCCTTTGCCAATCCCTGACTTTCCTTGGATTGATATTTCTATGGATTTTGTTTTAGGTCTTCCTCGATCTAAAAGTGGCAAGGATTCCATTTTTGTGGTGGTGGACAGGTTCTCTAAGATGGCTCACTTCATACCATGCAAGAAAGTGGATGATGCTTGTCACGTGGCAGATTTGTTCTTTAAAGAGGTTGTAAGACTTCATGGTTTGCCTAGAAGCATTGTGAGTGATCGGGACTCTAAGTTCCTAAGTCACTTTTGGAGGACACTTTGGGGTAAGCTTGGAACCAAACTTCTCTTTTCCACAACTTGCCACCCTCAAACTGATGGCCAAACAGAGGTAGTGAATAGAACTCTTTCTTCCCTTTTAAGGGTTGTAATAAAAAAGAATATTAAGTCCTGGGAAGAATGTTTGCCTCACGTTGAGTTTGCATATAATAGGGCAGTTCATAGTACTACTAGTTATTACCAACAGTTCTGTTTTGACACATAAGGATGGAAAAACTAAAGCCGAATATGTTCAGAAATTACATGAGAAAGTAAAGGCACAAATTGAGAAATAGGTGGAGAGCTATGCTAGGCAAGCTAATAAAGGAAGGAGAAAGGTTTGTGTTTGGACCGGGTGATTGGGTTTGGATTCACTTAAGGAGGGAAAGGTTTCCTTCTCAATGGAAATCTAAGCTTCAACCTAGGGGAGATGGGCCTTTTCAAGTGCTGTCCAGAATTAATGATAATGCTTACAAGATAGACCTTCCCGGTGAGTATGGTGTAACTGCTACTTTTAATGTGGCTGATTTGTCTCCTTATGATGCAGGTGAAGACGATTGCAATTTGAGGACAAATTCAGTTCAAGAAGAAGGGAATGATGAGGACATAGGAAGACGCATAACCAAGGAAGGCAGCATAGAGAACGTACAAAGCCTTGGAGCTCCAATGACAAGGGCTTATCCAAGAAGGTTAAAGAGGCTCTAAATAGTCTTGTATCCAGTTTATTTGAAGCGGGTCCTAGTCCAAAAGGACTGAAGCCTAGGATGATGAATTGCTTAATCCAGATTGAGGGAATAAAGGCATGAAGGCGTTGGTGTTTGGACCAATCTATATCTATATCGTTTTTATGTTATTTGTTTTCCTTCTTTAAGTTTAAACTTGTATTTGGGCTAAATTAGCAAACTGTTGGGCCTATTTGTTAGAGACTTGAGTTAGGCTAGGGTTAAGCAAGCCTGTAAGGAGTGCCACTATAAAAGTCTCTTTCAGGCTACTGGGGTGCAGTTTTTTGGACATTGAGCATATTACTTGTGAGAGTTTGTTCTCTAGAGTTCTTGAGAGAATTCACTTTAAACTTATCAAGGGTGTTGATCCTTGTGGCGTTCCTTAGGGCTTATCAATCCTTGGATTGTGGCGCCTTCCAGTTCTTGTTTTGGTGTTTAATTTCGTTTTTAGTTTCCATTGCATCAAACCCTAACCCTCAAATTCCCTAATTTTCGTTTTAGTTATCTTTGGTCATATCTCTTGTTATACACGGTCTTTTTCAGTGATTCTTGAGCCTAACTTGCATTTCAGAAAGTGCTCGTTCTCCTCGTTTTGGAATCACGCAATTCTGAGTTCTGTAGTGCGAGATACATCGAGTTTAAACAAGACGCAATTTGGTTCCAAATTTGAGTTTCCAACCTAGAAGGTCCTGAATTGAATCATGTCAAGGAGGATTACATCAGGTGGTCATCCTAGTTTCACATCATTCCCTCCCACTTCAAGGGAATTCGACTAGGAATTTCTAGCTCTAATACCTCCAGGGTCAAAAATAAATCTAAAGAATGCATCACATGTAACTTCCACGTTGGAGAATTTTGCAAGGTCAATGGAAGGATTAGCTTGATCCTCCTTCTCTTGGGATTCCAGAACATAATCATCTTTCCATAGCTCACAAATGGTATCCACTCTTTGAAAACATTATGCTTCATTCACTTCCTTCTCTTCAAGACTTAAGAAAAAATTGTTAGACAAAGGAATAGAATTAGGAGAATCCCAACATTTAACCACAAGAAAACTTAGAAGTAGGGGTTAGAGTAGTAATTGGCCATGGCTTCCCAACTGTGCTGGAGGAATCATTTCGAACTTCATCTTCAATCTCCTTTGGAGGTACTTCTTCTTGAATTTTAAAAGCTGGCCTAGTGAGTAGAGGTGCACTTGGAATGATGTCCACTTGATGCCTCAATCTCTTGTTTGGCACAAAGTTGTAAGGTACTTCCTTTGGAGACACATCCCCAAATTCCTCTTGCAATTTACCTTCAATAGAAGCACTACATCCCTGCATAATAGAATCAACAAAACTTGGCAAAAGGCTAGGATAAAATACAGTTTCCAAAATGACTTCCTCCACAACTTTTACCTCATTTTCTTGTTTTTCTTTCTCTACCTCTCTCTTTTGAATTTTATCGTCAAAATCAAAACTCTCTTTTTCCACACTCTTTTTTTCTCTCAAATATTTTCTTTGTAGAATTTTCAACTCCTTACTAAACTCTTCAAAATTTTTCTCAAAGCGATCTTGACGTCTTTTTTTCGCTTCCATTTGTTTTCTTCTTATCTCCTCATCCTTCTTCTCATTTTCTTCTCTATGCGTTCTTTCTTTTTTCTTACTCTTTCTTTTTTCTATCTAACCTCTCAGCAGTTCTTTTCATCCATATACCAACCCGATATCCCTCAACAACAAATTCATTGCTAGAAGATCTCAACATATTGCAAAGAATCAAGTGGCAATCAATCAATAGGAATTGATTAAACTCAAACAGAATTTTTTTTCGTTTTTTTTTTCATAAAATTCAGGACAGAATTGAGATGGAGATGAGATGAACAGAATAAGAACAACTTAAGAAAATAAATTCAACCCCAACCTTTGCTTTGATACCACTTGATGACTACCAACCTCCATAGTAGCCTTTGAAACAATCTTAGGTTGAATTTTCATGCTCAATTCTGTCTCAAATAATGTGTTTAGGCAAGGTGAAGGAATAAAAACGAAAATGGATAATTGTTTTTAAATAAGATAAAGGAAATGGATAAGAGGAAAGGAATGGAAACACCACAATTCCCTAAGGAATTGATAAGTAAGTCAAAGAACGCCACAAGAAGGTTACTTCTTGATAAGTCCAGTTTGGTTCAATCCATAACCCAAGAGTGCATGACTCTCAAAATGTGATAAACACAATTTTTAGCATCCAAAATCTTCATTTCATTCATGAATTTCGTGCATACATATAGAGGGGAGGAAATACATTCAGAAACAGCCCACTATTGGATAGTAATGAGCTCAATTGATGGTGTAACTCTTATACTAATGACTGGACCTTAATTGCACACTAACTAGTGCTTTTAAAGTGGCAGTTACATATCTCCAAAAACTCCTAAATGAGTTATTTCAAAAGGCATGCAGCTGCTACAATTATTTGCTTAATTTAAATAAAAAGCTAATGCAACTCACTTAAAATAAATAACACAAAATTAACTAAAATATTTTAGTCCAAATTTTCGTCTTCAACTTCCTATCCATTTTCCACCATGATCGACGCCGAATCTGATTAAATTGTATGAAATACGACTTGTAGAACGTTTTGTAGCCTTTCCAACGCATCAAGAACCATACCAATCGGACTTCTGTAGCTCCTGATTCAGCCAAAACAAGACAGACATGTCATTTCTAACAAATTTCAGTAAAGCCCAATTTTGTTCTTCTTTTTGTCTAGGGTGGTCATCCTAGTTTCACATCATGTATTCGTATAGTGTTGTTGTATGCTTATGTCTGATAATTATTGGTGTGTGAATGCGTACTTGTATGCAATGACTGTTGAAATGTGGAAGTGAAATTATAGTTTTTATGTATATATGCTTAACTGTGTTGAGATATATGTTGTTGTTACTTGTGCTGGATAATTAAATGCCTATTTAATTATGTCATATTGGAAATATCATATGCGTTGATATGTTCAATTGGAAATGTGAACATGCATTGACATGCATTCATAGAGACTTCGACCTGAATTAATGTCCTAAAATGGATAATCCTATGCAGGGAGTTCAGTGTCGTCATTAGTTCCTTCGGGAACAGGGTTGGACTGTGTACCTGTGAGCGGACCAGCCAATAAGCCCATGTGTCGGACTGTGTACCTATGAGCGGACCAGCCGATAAGCCCAATATTATGGGTATTTGTGATGTTCTGGAATCATATGCACTGGCATATTGTTGCATCAATAGGGTATTAAGTGCATCCTTATTGATTGTTCTAAATGTCAATGACATGATAATTACTTATGCTGAATATTTGGTTTCAGATTTTATTGTATTTATATAATATCATCTGATACTGTACATGTTGTTGTTATTGTATTTGTTTGTGTAAGAAGTTGACCCTTGCCCGTAGTTCTTTCAATTAATGAATGTAACCCAAATGATGAAGACTGCAGAGTGTTCGAGGCTGCTGACAAGCGTAGTTGAGGATAGTCCTATCTGGCTATCTGTTTTGTATGACTGTTTGGTAAACTTACTAGAGGGTCTAGCAAGTGTGGTAGTGTGCCGACCAGCTATACGGTGTTAATGTATTAACTACAATGTGCCGACCAGCTTTCGAGACTTGGATTGTCTTGTGTGAAATGATTAAATAAATCTATTTGTATGGTTATTGTGGTTTGATTTTGATGTCTTTATTTATTCATCACATTTCCAAAAATGCTGCAATACTCTGACTGCTATTTAAAAGAAGTTTTTAAAAGAAAAAAAAATTAGATCCATATTTTTGAAAACCATGCAAGCAGCATATTCCATTTTCAAAAGTATTTGATCTTTTAATGGCTATATTGGATTAGTAGTAGTCCGGAAACTGTGAGAAAGTAGCATAATACATGGCATCGTGTTTAACATGTGGGAAAGCAAAGGTGGAGCATCAGCGTCCGGTTGGGATGTCGAAACTGTTGGATGTGCTAGAATGGAAATGGGATAGCATATCCATGGATTTCATTGTTGGATTACCAAGGACACAGAATAGACACGATTCGATTTGGGTGATCGTCGATCGGTTAACCAAATCTGCTCATTTCTTGCCTGTAAGGATGACTTATAACGTGGAGAAACTGACTCATATTTACATTGCATAGATTTTACGACTTCACGGAGTATCTTCAAGTATTGTTTCTGACAAAGATCCGAAGTTTACTTCGCAGTTCTTGGGAACACTGCATGAAGCATTAGGGACTAAGCTGAGACTTAGTTCCGCATACCATCCTCAGACAGAAGGTCAGACCGAATGAACGATTCAATCGCTCAAAGATCTGTTGAGAGCTTGTACTTTGGATAATCGTGGGAATTGGGATGACCTACTGCCGCTGATAGAATTTACATACAATAACAGTTATCATGCAAGCATGGGTATGGCACCATATGAAGCTCTGTATGGACATAGGTGTCAAATGCCACTTTGTTGGTACCAAGATGGCGAAAGCTCTATTGTAGGACCAGACATGGTACAACAGACTACTGGGAAGGTAAGGCAGATTAAAGAGAGGATGAAAGCTTCTCAGAGTCGACAGAAGAGTTATGCAGATAAGCGTCTCCGACTGCTAGAATTCGAAGAAGGAGATCATATATTCCTCCGTGTCACGCCTACAACTGGAGTTGGTCAAGTGATTAAGTCCAAGAAGCTCACTCCTAAATTCATTGGACCCTACCAGATTCTTTGTCGTGTAGGGCCAGTTGCTTATAAAATAGCCTTACCTATTTTCTGTCCAACATTCATGATGTCTTTCATGTCTCTCAATTGCGAAAATATATTCCTGATCCGTCTCACGTTATTGAACCTGACGTGATTCAGTTGAGAGATGATACTTCATTTGAAGTATACCCTTTAAGGATTGTAGATAGAAAAATTAAGCAGCTAAGAAATAAGGAGATTCCGCTGGTCAAGGTAATCTAGAACCAAACGACCGGTGATGCGACTTGGGAGTTAGAAGATAAGGAGAGAGATCAGTATCCTGAGTTGTTTTTCTAGCTTATAGTTTCGAGGACGAAACTATTTTAGGGGGGAGTATTGTCACATCTGTATTTTTACTGTATGTATTTACTGTTACGGTGTTGTAAATTTGCTGTATTTATGTAATAAATATGCAAATTTTGTCTGTTAAAAAGCGATTGAATTAAATCAAGATAAAATTAAATTTGAGAATTAATATTTAATATTAATTAGTGATTCAAAGTTCGTCAAAAAATTCTAAATGAAGTTTCGCCGTATTTTGAATTGTCGAATAATTTTTATCCCCAATAAAATCTATAATAAATTTCGATTTCGACGAAAATCGAATCGTGACTTGTGGTGATATTATTTGACTGTTTGAAATTATAACTACGATTTATTTGTGAAGAAATTATTCATGAAGCGGTAAATTATAACCCGGTGAATTAATTTTTCGGTAAGTTAATTTACACGACGAAGCGGTAATGCGACACATGGAATTTTCTAGGAGCAACACAAGGCATGGTGAAGTGTTTGCTCTAGAAAGTGGTTTAGGGTGAGGTGTTGTATCTAAAATGGGATTAGGATTATAAGTCATGATATTAGTGGTTAATCATAAAAGGTTAAATGGTGAGTCATGGTTAAAGATAAGCATTGACCAATGATTTTTTTTTCCCTTCTCTCTTCTTAGCCTTTTGGCTGGTTCTGCTTAAGGGAAAGGAAGAGGAAAATTTTCATTTTTTACCTTCTCTTGAATATTGGAGAGTTAGGAGAGTTAGAAGAAAGAAAACTAGTATTTCATCTTCCTTTCTTTTCCTTCTTAATCGTGGGTTAAACCCCCCTAAAACCACCTCCATTTCTTCAATTTTCTACTCCAAATTTATGCTAGAATCTTGATCTTGTAAGGGAGAATTTGAATCAACAACTTTCCCTTGAGTTGGAGCCCTAAAACCGCGATCCCTAGGTGTGTATTTTGGGTAAGAATTCTTTGACTTTGCTTCTAAATTTTGGTGTAATGTTGATGATGGTTTTAAGTGATTAAGTGGTGAAATTTTTCTTCTCCTTTGAGCCTTTGTTTGGGCCATGACCTAGAGGAGAACTTTGGGAAAAATTGAGCTTGAGTCACTTGGTTAATTTGTTGTTATTTTGTTGTTGTTATTGTTGTTGTTTTGATTAAGAAGAAAATTGAAAAATTTTCCCTCACCTAAGCCCTAGAGGCCATGAACTTGAGAAGGGGAAAAAGGATAAGATTTTGAGTTTTAGAAGCTTGTTACTTCCATGATTTTATTGTTATTGTAGTTTAGAGAGTTTTGAAAAGGTTTGGTGTAGTTAAAGCTTGATTTAAATGTTGTTCTTAAAGATTCAAGACCATGAGCATCTAAGTAAAAAGGAATCTTTGTATTTCTTTAAAGAGGTGGAGTCTTAGAAAATTTATGTTAAAAACCTTTGGTTTTGATGTTGATTTTGTTGTTGGAAAATGTTTGAAAGAAAGAAAATGTAACGCCCCGACTCTAATTAGGGAGTTACTTACTAAAATAATAAACCTTAAAAGGTTATTACATAACTTTGACTAATTAAAAACTTAAAATACATAAATAATCAGGAATAATTGGC
The DNA here is from genome assembly GCA_037113605.1 of Calophaca sinica. Classification (NCBI taxonomy): domain Eukaryota; kingdom Viridiplantae; phylum Streptophyta; class Magnoliopsida; order Fabales; family Fabaceae; genus Calophaca; species Calophaca sinica. Next base: position 84,142,786 of record CM073731.1, read on the forward strand.
ATCTATGCCTTGACAATCTCTTTTTAAAATTCTAACACGACAGACATAAACCAGTGTTTCAAAATGCGGTGTTTACTTTAATTAATACAAAAATTTATAATCAAAGAATGAACAAAAAATAATCAAACTTATAGATTTATTTTCTAACATAGCCTTGACATAAATGTAAACAAAATACAATGACTCGTACTTAGAACTTAAAACACTAAAGAAGGACACGTGATCCGATGTAAACCACTGAAGGACATCCTCCGTTATGTGTACCTGTCATCTGAAATAAACAAAGGAAAGAGGTGAGATATAAAATCTCCGTGAGTTCCCTTAGCCCCATTCCATTACTTACCTTTAATGAATTATCATAAGTATATGAACATGCAAGTAAAAACATTCATTCCCAAACAACTTAAGCTCATTTTGCATTATAATTTAACTAAGGTTGAAACCCTATAGGTCAAGGACTAATACCATAAGCCAAAACTACCAAAATGAGGTTGAAAAGAGCAAGGAAACACCATAACCACGGCCTAGCCGTGCTGTGCAACACGGTCGTGCCATGCCTCTGCAGAATTTCTACAGACGAGCGTCAACTTCGCAGATTTTATTAACGTACCAAACGGAGTGGGAATTGGGCAAAAGACCATTCGTTGGAAAGCTTAGGATGTCTAGTTTATGAATATAATTTTTATTTTGGAGGATATCTACCCAATTAGTACAGTTTTGACAAACAAGTCACTGATGTCAGAAAAACGAGACAACAATCATACCTCAACTTGTAAATTCTATATCTAATTCAGTTCTTAACCTTTGCAAGTGATTCTTAACACTCAAATCAACCCAAACCACATACAAAGTCAAAACCCATTTAATACAAATTCTTAATTTTATCATAAGGGAAGGTGATATACTTTTCAAGCAGACACAAACACTAACAATAACCACAACATAGATGAATCTAAACATTCTTGAAGAATTAAAAAGCAAGTCCATAAGCCCTTGTATTGGCTCATGGTTCTTAGTACAAATTGGCCAAAATATTCTTTGAGAACATATCACAAACACCTAGAGAGCACACCAACAAATTAAAGGCAACATAAATGGGTGTTATGACAACAACCCCGAATCATCCAAACACTACAAGAACAACACATTCAAGCCAATAAGGGACTCAACAACTTAAGATTTCTCTTTGAGGACATATCACAAACACCTCCTATGCATCTTAGACATCAACATACTCACAATATCAAACAAGCATCAAGATCATGAGCCAACAAACAAGATACACAACAAACATGTAATAAAGGAAGCAACCTAAGAATGGGTTTTTCAAGGTTTCCAACCTCTAAATTAGAGTAATCCCTAAAGAGAACTCACATTGGGTGTTTGGAGAGCAAATCCCTAACTTTGGGTGTTGATGGAGATGAGGAGATTGGTTGAGGATCCTTGATTTTTCTTCCTTAGTGATATGATCCAAACTGGATGCATATAGTTTTTAACGGATCGTCCTCGAATTGACTCTTGTTATAAGGATTAAGACGGAATAAAAATGAGAACTTTAGCAATTAGAGTCCTTAATCCTCAAAACTGGCGCCCACTTCTATTGAAGATGGAAGAACAAATACAAGCTTTGCTCTTAAATTAATAATGGCGCATACAAACAGGTAAACAAGAAGAATGAAATGCTAAAGGTGCAAGCTTTAAGAATGATGGCGCATAAGCAAAAGAACGCAGCAAACAGAACAAAATAAAAAGATGGAAAATAAGACAGAAAATGGAAGAAGACGCCACACTCTCAAGAGAGTGATAAGTCCGGTGAAGATTCGCCACAAGAGAAAAGAAGCTCTTGATAAGAATCAGAAATGGTTCATCCAAGAACCTAAGAGGCTTAGCTCTCACAAACTCACAATGGAGTGCAAATAAATTCTGATTTCAAAAGTGCTGAATTAGGAGAGTACAAAGGCTTTTTATAGCCATAATGGTAATCAATTCCCTCCCTCCTTTCCTAATAGAGTGTAGCGGCCAAACCTACTTGGAGGAGGCAGCAAGTTGGCGCTCCCCAAGTCTGAACCTAGCTCAAAGATATGGGCCAAGCCCAATTAGCAAAGCTGCAACACTTCCTAAGATCCTATGTGCTTAGTTAGCCCAAAACAAGTAGGATCTTATTACAAAATTATCCCAAATGGAAAATACAACCAAACTGAATTTAAAAATGTTCAAACACTTAATTTAAATAAATTAAAAGAACGGCTAGGGTGATATCATGCCCCCACATTGGGTTCTTCATTAACTTGGATTATTTGGACTATATTGAGAGTTGGGCCTTCGCGAGTTGGTTTGAGAGATAGAAAATAGTTGACTTCTTTGTCCAAAGCCTCTTTAGCCTTCTTAGTCCTTGACCTCGTCATTGGGTCTCCAAGTCCTTGTAGAGCATGATTGGGCCTTGCATCTATGGGATGGTCTCCATTTGAGCTTCCTTGGTCTTCATTACTTAGTCTTCAATGGAGGTAGAACCTCCTTCTTCCTCTTCTGTTTTCTCCATTTTCTTCTTCTCCATGGAGCTTCCTTCCTCTTCCTCGAATTTTCCTTCTCTCTCTGCTCAAGGTGGCCGCCGCCACCTCCCTCCTCACAGCAACTGCGCACATGGACGCCGGAGCCGTATGGCTCCTCCTCCTCCTCCTTCTTCCTCCATGAGCCCTACCGGTTCTCTTCTTTTTTTCTTTCTTTTTCTTTCTTTCTTTTGTTTTCTTTCCTTTCTTCTGCTGCTACTCGAATTTAAAGGGAGAGAAGAGAGTTTGAGTGGGTGTTAACTACAGTCCTACTCCACTCCAAATGAGTAAGCTTCTTTCTCTGACTAAGTTGATCTAAGGTCACTTCCCTCATTCTTAAGAATTAACACACCTATTAGTATTAATTTTAAAACATTGTTTTTAACTTTATTTTAATAGTTTAAGTGTGAGTTTTAATTTAGAAGAATTTTAGGGTTTTGTACCCTAGGGTTTGGTTCTAAAAACAGTGACCTAGGTGTTATGTTAGTGACTTAGAAATCATTTCTAAAGCCCTAGTGTTGTTGTCTTAGGGCTGTAGAGGTCGAGAGTGATTACATGGGCAAATTGGCGACTGTATTTTGACGTAAACAAGGAAGAAAAGCTTGGCGGTAAGTGCATCTTCCAATATTTGATTTTTTGGTATGAAATGTTTATACTTAAAGATTGTTGAATCGTTAAGGTAGTGTTGTGATTTGGTGATCTATATATGCTTAAATGTGTTTGAGATATATGTTGCTAATTTAGTGTCAAATAGATTAGTAGCACTCTAGAAACGGGGTGTTACACACATCATCTTCATCCTCAAGGTATTCCTTTCATTTTCATCTTTGGAAAATTTTGATTCCATGAAGTGTTTAGAAATTGGTATTATGATGAATTTTGAAAGTTTTTGGAGTTAAAATGAGTTTTTCTTCTTGATTTTCATGTATAAGTTTAGAAATAATCTATACAACATCACCTACACTTTGCTTTGAATTTTAATGGGTTGGAAATAATTTTTCTCCCTATTTTCCTTTGCTGGTCGATTGATGGGAAAGAAAGGAGGATTTCAAAATCTTCCAAGTTATTTTTGTGTTTATGTGATTATATGTTGATTTGGGGTAAAATGGTTTGAAAAAAAAAATTATCTTGACCAATTTTATGGTTGGGCCAAATTTATTTATGTGTTTTAGCAATTCATAATTTTGATTTTTAACTTGCCAAAATGTTTTGATGTGGTGTTTTAAAGATATATGTGATGAAGATGTTGAGTTTTTAGGGCCTTAAATTGATTTTTGGTGCTATATTTGATGTTTAGGGAATTTGGAAAATTTGAATGATTTGGTGTCAAGTAGGAATTTGAGGAAGGAAAGCTTAAGAGGTAAGGGAAATGATTTAGTGAATTTTCGCTTTCATGGGTATTGATGTTTGCATGATTTATTTGTTGTTTGCAAATTGGAAAATGTGAATATGTGGTTTATGTATATATGTTTTGGTAATTGGATGATTATGTGAAGTAGAGAAAATATGATGTTGCATGAAATGTTATTACATGCATAAATGCTTTAGTTTGAATACGATTTGGAATTTTAAAGCTAGGAATTAATTTATGTGAGATATAAATTTGGTTATGTCTGACTATGTTAGGAATTGAGGAAATTGTGCAAGAATTATTTAGTATATGTTTATGCTTGGAATGACATTGGAAAGTTGTCTTGGAACATGATTGATATCATGTATTGGCTTTGATTTTAATTTAATTATGAGTGATAGTTAGTTGGTTTTGACGGCATAGTTAGTACTATGACCTGATGCGCTTGTTTTGGTGTTGAAAAATAGTTTGTTAATGATTTTCAGGATTTGGGAATGTCTTATGTGAATAAATAGGTCATAGCAAAATTTTTACCAAATGAATAGTAACCATGACTAAATGAACAGTGATTTACCAAATTGTCTTTTGAATATCTTGAGTTTTAAATTGATTTTTGAAATGTTTTCAAAATAGAAAGTAAACTTATATAGAACCTTAAGTGTTGGTGAATTTTAAGGTCATTTCAATAATCAAGGGTTTTTAAATTGTGAAATGAGTTTTAGTGCATTTTAGGGGTTAAAAAGGAGTACAAAATGGGTTTTTGGTGGAAAATATGTGAAGTCATAGTTTTGGACTCAAGTTGCTTAAAATGGTTTTTAAAATGTGTTATGGTTTTAGTAAGTGAGTACTGACCTAATATGCCTTGAAAAGACGAATATATTATTTCTAAAATATTTTGGTAAGTATTTGGATATTTTGAGTAGAGGTTTTGTGTGATGAAGCTGTTTTTGATTTTAAAAGTGATTGCTGATGTGCACACACATTCAATTGATTTATATTTCCTCAGCTTATTGAAATAAGCAATTGAGATGATGAGAGTCCCAAGCTGCATAATTTCAAAGTGATTGACATCACTTATCTTGTTGATGTATAGTCTCAGAGGGATTAGTATCACTTATCTAATAGATGTATAATATAAAATATTTGTTGTGCTACATTCATATTCATGAAGCATGGGATTTACTTGGGCCTGAGTGCGAAATGCCTTAGTGTAGGGTAAATGTAGCTTACACCGCTCTAAGTATGTGACGTTACCAGTAGAATGCCCACTTTGCATTTTATCGGTTAGATGACTCGGAACGTACACCTCTCAAATATGTGGCATTACTGCTTGCAATTAATGTTTGCATCTGGGATGTACCATGAACTGTTGAACCACCATGTATGTTAGATGGTCTGGGACGATAAACGTTCGCATCTGGGAAGTGTGGAATAGGAGACTTGTTCCATTGGTATGGAAATTTTTGGAAGCGCTCATAAACAGGATCATGGTGTACTTGCATTGCTTACTAACACATATCATGCATTCTGACTATTGGTTGAGTTATATGCTTGATGCTATGATATGGAAACTCTTGTGTCATATACGTGCTATCTATTTGATATAGAACTGTGAAACATGGTGGATATGCTGCTTATTTGAAATTCATATATATTATGATGTGTACATGCTAATGTCTGTGCTCATGAATAGCTTGCGATAAACTCTTGAAGCTAGTGATTTACCCTTGCAATTGTTTTCTCTATATTTGTTTAATTTATATTTTAGATCATGCTTTTGGAGCCGTCGGTTAACTTGGAGTTGTTCCACTGGACCTTACTGGGGATAACGGAGAAGACGATTCGGGAGTTGGAAGAGGCGACCCAGGCCGGGTGTCCTATGGGTTAGCTTGTTGGGCTGATAAGTCTAGTGGAGTATCGAAGTCAGAGTCATCTCTCTTTGGGCTATGTCGGTTGCATTTAGTCAGATTAGAGTTTTGTGTAGACCAGCTCTTAGGATTTTTGTCTATTAAGATAAATTTCTAACTGTGTTTATGTGTGTAGTGTATTCAAAGGATTTCAAAAAGATGTACATCTCATGGCAAGAATTGTAACATCCTCAATTTTCTAAACCTTGCTTCGTATGTGATTACGTGGAGTTAAGTGTATTTGTGTGTGCCTAGGTGTGTTCTGTGGAGTTTGGCAGTGTACTTGGGTGTTTAGTGGTGTATTCGCTTTTTGTGCCTTGGTGTAAGTATAAGTATAAGACTAGTGAGGTTGTGAAGATTATAGCTTGCTTGATAGGGTTCTAATATTAGTCTTAGAAGCCTCGTAGAATTTGAGAGCAATCGGAGTTAGGACTAGGGTTTTAGTATATTCGTAACCTAGAGCGAGTGAGAGCTTTCAGACGAGTAATTGGGATTCTAAATACTTAATTATGAGGTCAACTAGGTGTCCTATGTGTTTAGAATGAAGTTTAAGTGTTAGGGTATCAAGTTCTGGGTCATACGAGCGTTGGAATCGAAGAAATCGCGCAAAATTGGACAAAACGGCACAGAAGCGTGTGGGATGCGCTTGGGGTGCGCGTAAGCGTGCTGGACCTCCATACAACATCAGATCCGGATTCTTTTGTGACACATGGCGCGTCTTGATTGGAACAGTGTGACCCCATGAGGACACTACAACATAAAACAAAATAGATAGCGCTTATTTTTTGCCTTTGCTAGCGCTTAAAAGCGCTACCTATTCAGCCGCTAGTAATCTGGGTTCTTATAGACATCGTTTTAAAAGCGCTAGTGATAACTGGAATCGCTAGCGCTTCTTCAAGAAAGCGCTATCTATTATTAGTAGTGTAGATAGTGCTTCCTCGAAAAAGCACTAGCTATTATCAACAATAGCTAGCGCTTTTTCAAGGAAGCTATTCTCTTTTTTTTTTTTTTTTACAGTTACAGTATTTTACAATGATGCAAACCAAAATAAACAATACAACAATGCCAACCAATAATACAACAAACCATGCCAACCAAAATTAATGCCTCACATGGGCCAACAACATACATCTAACTAATACTATAATAATGTGTATACACAATGATCATATACTTAAAACAAACTTCTCAGCCACATATTTGCATCACTCTTCCTTAAGTTGAGCAATTTGAACATCAGAATATGAATCGTATTTACGTTTAGGAATACACTGCAAAATGATAAATAAATCACATTAAAGTTTAAGTACGCAAATGGTCAAGTGAAAGAGTAAGTATTCTTTGGGATTTGCATTTGGTTATGAACAACAATATCTGTAACGCCCTAACTCTAATTAGGGGATTACTTACTAATTAAAGATTGAAAACTTCACCTGGAAATTTTTTTCAAATATAACAACCTTAAGACATAAATAAAACCTTGTTTAAGACCTGTTTGACTTGGAAAGAAATATTTCAAAGTCCCAAACATGACACATATATCTATCAGAATTTCAAAAGCGGAATAACTTTATCATTTACATCTCATTTTATAAAATGACCGCAAGATAAAACAAATATATCCGATACATTATTTTCTAATTGCAAAGGACTCATCCTAGAGATAAGGACTCTGACTCGTGATCCGGTGACTCAAAGTCTTGCCGAGGGCGAGACCGAACACGCTTCGTGCTCTAAACCTCCTCCATCAAGTGTACCTGAAAACAACGCCCCAACGGTGAGTTTATAAAACTCAGTAACATAGACTTAGAAGAAAAATGTTTTTACCGTTGTTTCCAGCCATACGCGTGTGCTACATATGAAAAATCCTCCCTGACAACATATACTTAACATATACTAATACTATGGCCAAATCTTAACATCATCTTCATTCATTCAGTCAAACTCAAACATAACTTGCTTCAAGAGCATTCATTTGCAAAGTAACATAATTCATACGCATAACATACAATCACATAATTCAAATCAAATATAATGGGCCTCTTTGTAAGTCTTTTATCGCAACACCCGGGTTACTGGACTTTATTGTCCAGCCCAGTGGCTTACCCCACTGGTGAGCCCGCAATGCCATATCACGTAATTCGTAATACATGACATTAAACTTTATTCGTCATACATCATAGCATAGGCATCCTCAATCTTTTAAGAAAACTCACTAGGTAGTTAAGTGTGAGCAACTTAACCACACCAGTTTAAAAATTTTGATACGGCAGTCAGAGCTCGATGACCACGGTTAGACGTCTCTTTAAACCGCTAATACCGTATCCTAGCCTTTCAAATAGAAAGGACTTACTAAAACAGTTTGGGTCTCACCCACATATATGTGGCCCATGATAGCTAGCCTTTAACGGAAAACATTGTATTTCTCCAGACATAGACTATCCTAAGATTTGGATGCTATGTTATAATGTAAGTGATTCCTTCATCCTTCACAAATGGATAGGAGAATCAAATCATAATTTCCAGACCATAGAAAATCAAAGTCAAGCCAAGGAATAGACAAGCACATCATAACTAAGCACTCATAAGCACTCAAAAGATAACATAACAATAAGTTGTACATTGCCATTATCTAGCACAACATACAACATTCACGCATGTTCATACAAAAACAACAACATAGTAAGTGAATATATAGTTTCTCTAGATTACATACTTGAATTTCCAGAATAAATATTCTTATTATTAAACTGTAATATAACAACAACAACATCAACAATAATCCTCACACCTAGGACAACACACACAAGATTAAATTCATCATATGTCATTCATTGTACCTAAAATAAGTGTCTTGGAGCCCAAACTCATACAAATGGGCTAGCTCGGGTGCCGAGCCATTTCAGAATCGAATTCATACATTTCAGCAAACATAGCAATCACATAAATAATCCGAGTGAGGCTCGATGGAGCTCACAACAGAACAAACATCAAACATTGGTTTAGGGGGGTTGGGGGCAGCCGTCCAACCCTATTTCAGTCAAACCCCATACAAGACCATTCAGTATGACTAATAAGCTAATTATTGAACTAATAAAATTAATAATAAAACCTAGCACACTCTAAGGGAGGTTTTGGGGGAAGTCTATGTTACCTGAGCAACCCCAAGTTAGGGATTTCAATTCCAAAAATCCTCTTTCTCCTTCTTTCTTCACTTTTAGTTCAGAATCATCATCCTCAACACTTAGAATATTAAATTAGGCTCGTGCACCTCTACCGGTTCCATTACCTCCACAGGTTCCTTAAGTAATCAAGATCACAATAATATTAAATTAGAATATTTGAATACTTCAATTTAAATTTCTACCAAAATTTTGGCAGAGTCTCCCCTAAAATATGGATATTTCAAAATTTATCTAATACCTGTAACAACAAAAAATTACCATATACCAGCCAGCACAAGTCACTATACAAGTCATGATCTACTCTAGCACCAAATTATATAAGCAAAAGTTCAGCATGCATGATACAAGTTTCAATTTCAAGATATACAAGTTTCCATGTGATACTAATTAACAATTCACAAATACTATTTACCAAACTCTGCCTTTGAAGTAATTTGATTTATTACCTTGTCTGACTTTAGAGTGCAACTATCTTTGGCGCTGCCATCCTGATGCTCCCCTATCAGTCCCTTGTCCTGATGCTCCCCTACCGATCCCTTGTCCTGATGTTGCCCCTTTTCCCATTCTTGGACCTCCTGATAGAGTTTGGCTAACATCCGCCTCAAATCTTCATTTTCATCTTTTCTTGCGCGCTTCGGTGGACCAAAGATAGCTTTCCGTGGGACCCCAAATCCGCCACCCCTTACACGTCCTGGATACTCTTTCATGGGGATGACTTAGGAAAGGATGTCTGTGTCACCTCCCTGTGGCATACCCTCCTGTGTTAGGGCATCCTGAGACACAAATATTATTCACAAAGATTGTTAAGTATTGTCACTTTCATAAGAAAATTGCAAATGTAAATGTTATTTAATCTATCATACTTACAATTTTTTCATACTTCTGCAATTGGGGGGTCTTCAATCTCACCATCCTTGTTTCAGCAAGCTTCTATCCACAAGACATGGCGATCGATTGATTTTGAGGTTGCATAATCCTCTTCTCCTGCTTTCTGCATCTATACATATTAAAAAAAAGTGAAATTCATCAGTGTTAATTACGTTACTCCACAGACATGCTCAAATTCACCAGTTGTACATATAATTTAAGGTTACTCTGCATACTAGATTTTGCTCAATGCCCGAATACCCATTAACCCCTCCTCTGTATGGGTAAGGAGGATTTGATGCTCTCTGCCGATTTGCGTTACTTGTTCTCTATATAGACAAACATATAAATGTGATTAGGAACGACAACAATTAAATATACAAGTATTGACATACATATACAGGTACACAAGTAGGGACATGTATAAGTATACCAGAAATTCAAGATCTCTGGTGTGTTTTGCTACAAAATTAGTCCAGACGTCCACACCTATGACTGATGCATACAATGATGGAGGATTAGGTCTAATATTCCCTTTTTCGTCTCTCACCCGCTTAGACA